>JAGDYQ010000090.1:2863319-3073659 GCA_021962125.1 Bulinus truncatus | reverse complement strand
ATAGTGTATGTGTGTGAGGTGTATGTGTGTGTGTGCGTGATATTATATGTGTGAGTATGTGTGTTAGTGTATATGTGAGTGTGTGTGTATGCGTGTGTGTGATAGTGTATGTGTAAGTGTGTGTGTAAGAGAGTATATGTGTTACTGCATGATTTCTTTGTGAAGATCATTTATTATTTACGGGTATTTGTTTTGTCTCAATTGTCGCTGCTGATGTATTTTATAAAGACACGTAATTGATACAAAAAAACACAATCAAAATTTCTTTATTTTTTTAACCGCAAATTATCTGAATTGTACAAAATGTGTAATGTCTACTTTAGACTGCTATTATATATCATTTTATTTATAACGAATGTTGACTAGATTTAGGGTTGGGTAAGGTTGGAGAGGCTTGTACATGATGAGGGACAACACACGGGGGGGGGGGGGGTAAATTGCTGGGAAATTTTTGGAGGGGCAGTACTAAAAAAGTTTGTTTCTCTGTCAAGTACACCCCTTGCCCCCGCTTGCCGCTGGGGTAGACTCCACGGTACGAGTAATTAGTGACGCTTCTACTCAGTACTTTTGATCAATATTTCCAAACCTTCCGATGCTGTCGCAGTTTATTAATGTTTCGTCTCAGGTGTATTGGTTCGTGTTTGTGTGTGTCGGGCTTGAGTGAGAGCTAAGCTACTGCCTGTGTGATAGCTATGCTTCTATGTTTGTATGTCTGTATTTTTTTTATTATTTATCTAGCCTATATAATTAGATGGGCAAGCGCACTAATATTTTTTGTTTTATAATTATACACTATATATACTATTTGTATTATCTAAGCAATTTTTCGTTTTCTTTTTATTTCAAGTTTCATAAAAAAACTTTTAAAAGCAGAATATGCAATTCTTATCTTTTTTTAAATATAATAATTGTTTTATGTATATACAAAGTATAGCTGTACGGGAAAAAAGGTTAACATTCTATGTAGGCGTTTGAAAAGAAAATATGACAAATAACGTGTAGGCCTACTGTAACATTCAATATATATATATATATATATATATTTATAGCATGAGCATATTTTTTGTATCATTTTTTAGCTATATATAGTGAGGCTGGTCTTTATAATTCAAAATTGTCTAGAGAAATATACAGTGCATGCGCACGCACGCGTGTTTATGTATTAATGTATGTGTGTGTGTCATACATCACTGCGGGAATACTGATGCACACAACATTTAACCCAATGATTTTGCTACGGGAAGAAAAAATCTCACCTTTCAGACACCCCACCCCCACCCCATTAACAGTTTGTTAGAGTGTGGATCCAAACTAGGAAACAACGTGATTGACCCATTACCATCCTTAACAATCAGATTTTCTCCACCACCCCCCGTCGGGAAACACTGTTTCATAGTATAAAACTTCATTCACATATTGGGTTTTGATGTGTGTGCCCGTGTGTACAGTTGGAACAAAACATGACCCGTGTGCCCGTGTGTACAGTTGGAATAAAACATGACCCGTGTGCCCGTGTGTACAGTTGGAACAAAACATGACCCGTGTGTACAGTTGGAACAAAACATGACCCGTGTGTACAGTTGGAACGAAACATGACCCGTGTGCCCGTGTGTACAGTTGGAACAAAACATGACCCGTGTGTACAATTGGAACAAAACATGACCCGTGTGTACAGTTGGAACAAAACATGACCCGTGTGTACAGTTGGAACAAAACATGACCCGTGTGCCCGTGTGTACAGTTGGAACAAAACATGACCCGTGTGTACAGTTGGAACAAAACATGACCCGTGTGCCCGTGTGTACAGTTGGAACAAAACATGACCCGTGTGCCCGTGTGTACAGTTGGAACAAAACATGACCCGTGTGCCCGTGTGTACAGTTGGAACAAAACATGACCCGTGTGCCTGTGTGTACAGTTGGAACAAAACATGACCCGTGTGCCCGTGTGTACAGTTGGAACAAAACATGACCCGTGTGCCCGTGTGTACAGTTGGAACAAAACATGACCCGTGTGCCTGTGTGTACAGTTGGAACAAAACATGACCCGTGTGCCCGTGTGTACAGTTGGAACAAAATATGACCCGTGTGTACAGTTGGAACAAAACATGACCCGTGTGCCTGTGTGTACAGTTGGAACAAAACATGACCGTGTGCCCGTGTGTACAGTTGGAAAAAAACATGACCCGTGTGTACAGTTGGAACAAAACATGACCCGTGTGCCCGTGTGTACAGTTGGAACAAAACATGACCCGTGTGCCTGTGTGTACAGTTGGAACAAAACATGACCCGTGTGCCCGTGTGTACAGTTGGAACAAAACATGACTCGTGTGTACAGTTGGAACAAAACATGACCCGTGTGTACAGTTGGAACAAAACATGACCCGTGTGCCCGTGTGTACAGTTGGAACAAAACATGACCATTGTGTACAGTTGGAACAAAACATGACCCGTGTGTACAGTTGGAACAAAACATGACCCGTGTGCCTGTGTACTGTTGGAACAAAACATGACCCGTGTGACCGTGTGTACAGTTGGAACAAAACATGACCCGTGTGTACAATTGGAACAAAACATGACCCGTGTGCCTGTGTGTACAATTGGAACAAAACATGACCCGTGTGCCCGTGTGTACAGTTGGAACAAAACATGACCCGTGTGTACAGTTGGAACAAAACATTACCCGTGTGTACAGTTGGAACAAAACATGACCCGTGTGACCGTGTGTACAATTGGAACAAAACATGACCCGTGTGCCTGTGTGTACAATTGGAACAAAACATGACCCGTGTGCCCGTGTGTACAGTTGGAACAAAACATGACCCGTGTGTACAGTTGGAACAAAACATGACCCGTGTGTACAGTTGGAACAAAACATGACCCGTGTGTACAATTGGAACAAAACATGACCCGTGTGCCCGTGTGTACAGTTGGAACAAAACATGACCCGTGTGTACAGTTGGAACAAAACATGACCCGTGTGTACAGTTGGAACAAAACATGACCCGTGTGTACAGTTGGAACAAAACATGATCCGTTTGCCTGTGTGTACAGTTGGAACAAAACATGACCCGTGTGCCCGTGTGTACAGTTGGAACAAAACATGACCCGTGTGTACAGTTGGAACAAAACATGACCCGTGTGCCCGTGTGTACAATTGAAACAAAACATGATCCGTGTGTACAGTTGGAACAAAACATGACCCGTGTGTACAGTTGGAACAAAACATGACCCGTGTGCCCGTGTGTACAGTTTGAACAAAACATGACCCGTGTGTACAGTTGGAACAAAACATGACCCGTGTGTACAGTTGGAACAAAACATGACCCGTGTGACCGTGTGTACAATTGGAACAAAACATGACCCGTGTGCCCGTGTGTACAGTTGGAACAAAACATGATCCGTGTGCCTGTGTGTACAGTTGGAACAAAACATGACCCGTGTGCCCGTGTGTACAGTTGGAACAAAACATGACCCGTGTGTACAGTTGGAACAAAACATGACCCGTGTGTACAGTTGAAACAAAACATGACCCGTGTGTACAGTTGGAACAAAACATGATCCGTTTGCCTGTGTGTACAGTTGGAACAAAACATGACCCGTGTGCCCGTGTGTACAGTTGGAACAAAACATGACCCGTGTGTACAGTTGGAACAAAACATGACCCGTGTGACCGTGTGTACAATTGAAACAAAACATGATCCGTGTGTACAGTTGGAACAAAACATGATCCGTGTGTACAGTTGGAACAAAACATGACCCGTGTGCCCGTGTGTACAGTTTGAACAAAACATGACCCGTGTGTACAGTTGGAACAAAACATGACCCGTGTGTACAGTTGGAACAAAACATGACCCGTGTGACCGTGTGTACAATTGGAACAAAACATGACCCGTGTGCCCGTGTGTACAGTTGGAACAAAACATGACCCGTGTGTACAGTTGGAACAAAACATGACCCGTGTGCCCGTGTGTACAGTTGGAACAAAACATGACCATTGTGTACAGTTGGAACAAAACATGACCCGTGTGTACAGTTGGAACAAAACATGACCCGTGTGCCTGTGTGTACTGTTGGAACAAAACATGACCCGTGTGACCGTGTGTACAGTTGGAACAAAACATGACCGTGTGTACAATTGGAACAAAACATGACCCGTGTGCCTGTGTGTACAATTGGAACAAAACATGACCCGTGTGCCCGTGTGTACAGTTGGAACAAAACATGACCCGTGTGTACAGTTGGAACAAAACATTACCCGTGTGTACAGTTGGAACAAAACATGACCCGTGTGACCGTGTGTACAATTGGAACAAAACATGACCCGTGTGCCTGTGTGTACAATTGGAACAAAACATGACCCGTGTGCCCGTGTGTACAGTAGGAACAAAACATGACCCGTGTGTACAGTTGGAACAAAACATGACCCGTGTGTACAGTTGGAACAAAACATGACCCGTGTGTACAATTGGAACAAAACATGACCCGTGTGCCCGTGTGTACAGTTGGAACAAAACATGACCCGTGTGTACAGTTGGAACAAAACATGACCCGTGTGTACAGTTGGAACAAAACATGACCCGTGTGTACAGTTGGAACAAAACATGATCCGTTTGCCTGTGTGTACAGTTGGAACAAAACATGACCCGTGTGCCCGTGTGTACAGTTGGAACAAAACATGACCCGTGTGTACAGTTGGAACAAAACATGACCCGTGTGCCCGTGTGTACAATTGAAACAAAACATGATCCGTGTGTACAGTTGGAACAAAACATGACCCGTGTGTACAGTTGGAACAAAACATGACCCGTGTGCCCGTGTGTACAGTTTGAACAAAACATGACCCGTGTGTACAGTTGGAACAAAACATGACCCGTGTGTACAGTTGGAACAAAACATGACCCGTGTGACCGTGTGTACAATTGGAACAAAACATGACCCGTGTGCCCGTGTGTACAGTTGGAACAAAACATGATCCGTGTGCCTGTGTGTACAGTTGGAACAAAACATGACCCGTGTGCCCGTGTGTACAGTTGGAACAAAACATGACCCGTGTGTACAGTTGGAACAAAACATGACCCGTGTGTACAGTTGAAACAAAACATGACCCGTGTGTACAGTTGGAACAAAACATGATCCGTTTGCCTGTGTGTACAGTTGGAACAAAACATGACCCGTGTGCCCGTGTGTACAGTTGGAACAAAAACATGACCCGTGTGTACAGTTGGAACAAAACATGACCCGTGTGACCGTGTGTACAATTGAAACAAAACATGACCCGTGTGTACAGTTGGAACAAAACATGATCCGTGTGTACAGTTGGAACAAAACATGACCCGTGTGCCCGTGTGTACAGTTTGAACAAAACATGACCCGTGTGTACAGTTGGAACAAAACATGACCCGTGTGTACAGTTGGAACAAAACATGACCCGTGTGACCGTGTGTACAATTGGAACAAAACATGACCCGTGTGCCCGTGTGTACAGTTGGAACAAAACATGATCCGTGTGCCTGTGTGTACAGTTGGAACAAAACATGATCCGTGTGCCTGTGTGTACAGTTGGAACAAAACATGACCCGTGTGACCGTGTGTACAGTTGGAACAAAACATGACCCGTATGCCTGTGTGTACAGTTGGAACAAAACATGACCCGTGTGACCGTGTGTACAATTGGAACAAAACATGACCCGTGTGCCCGTGTGTACAGTTGGAACAAAACATGACCCGTGTGTACAGTTGGAACAAAACATGACCCGTGTGTACAGTTGGAACAAAACATGACCCGTGTGTACAGTTGGAACAAAACATGACCCGTGTGTACAGTTGGAACAAAACATGACCCGTGTGCCCGTGTGTACAGTTGGAACAAAACATGACCCGTGTGTACAGTTGGAACAAAACATGACCCGTGTGACCGTGTGTACAATTGAAACAAAACATGATCCGTGTGTACAGTTGGAACAAAACATGACCCGTGTGTACAGTTGGAACAAAACATGACCCGTGTGCCCGTGTGTACAGTTGAAACAAAACATGATCCGTGTGCCTGTGTGTACATTTGGAACAAAACATGACCCGTGTGTACAATTGGAACAAAACATGACCCGTGTGTACAGTTGGAACAAAACATGACCCGTGTGTACAGTTGGAACAAAACATGACCCGTGTGCCCGTGTGTACAGTTGGAACAAAACATGGCCCGTGTGTACAGTTGGAACAAAACATGACCCGTGTGTACAATTGGAATAAAACATGACCCGTGTGTACAGTTGGAACAAAACATGATCCGTGTGCCTGTGTGTACAGTTGGAACAAAACATGACCCGTGTGTACAGTTGGAACAAAACATGATCCGTGTGCCCGTGTGTACAGTTGGAACAAAACATGACCCGTGTGCCCGTGTGTACAGTTGGAACAAAACATGACCCGTGTGCCTGTGTGTACAGTTGGAACAAAACATGATCCGTGTGCCTGTGTGTACAATTGGAACAAAACATGACCCGTGTGCCCGTGTGTACAGTTGGTACAAAACATGACCCGTGTGTACAGTTGGAACAAAACATGACCCGTGTGCCCGTGTGTACAGTTTGAACAAAACATGACCCGTGTGTACAGTTGGAACAAAACATGACCCGTGTGTACAGTTGGAACAAAACATGACCCGTGTGCCCGTGTGTACAGTTGGAACAAAACATGATCCGTGTGCCTGTGTGTACAGTTGGAACAAAACATGACCCGTGTGTACAATTGGAACAAAACATGACCCGTGTGTACAGTTGGAACAAAACATGACCCGTGTGACCGTGTGTACAATTGGAACAAAACATGACCCGTGTGCCCGTGTGTACAGTTGGAACAAAACATGATCCGTGTGCCTGTGTGTACAGTTGGAACAAAACATGACCCGTGTGCCCGTGTGTACAGTTGGAACAAAACATGACCCGTGTGTACAGTTGGAACAAAACATGACCCGTGTGTACAGTTGAAACAAAACATGACCCGTGTGTACAGTTGGAACAAAACATGATCCGTGTGCCTGTGTGTACAGTTGGAACAAAACATGATCCGTGTGCCTTTGTGTACAGTTGGAACAAAACATGACCCGTGTGCCTGTGTGTACAGTTGGAACAAAACATGATCCGTGTGCCTGTGTGTACAGTTGGAACAAAACATGACCCGTGTGACCGTGTGTACAGTTGGAACAAAACATGACCCGTATGCCTGTGTGTACAGTTGGAACAAAACATGACCCGTGTGACCGTGTGTACAATTGGAACAAAACATGACCCGTGTGCCCGTGTGTACAGTTGGAACAAAACATGACCCGTGTGTACAGTTGGAACAAAACATGACCCGTGTGTACAGTTGGAACAAAACATGACCCGTGTGTACAGTTGGAACAAAACATGACCCGTGTGTACAGTTGGAACAAAACATGACCCGTGTGCCCGTGTGTACAGTTGGAACAAAACATGACCCGTGTGTACAGTTGGAACAAAACATGACCCGTGTGACCGTGTGTACAATTGAAACAAAACATGATCCGTGTGTACAGTTGGAACAAAACATGACCCGTGTGTACAGTTGGAACAAAACATGACCCGTGTGTACAGTTGGAACAAAACATGACCCTAGTGCCCGTGTGTACAGTTGGAACAAAACATGGCCCGTGTGTACAGTTGGAACAAAACATGACCCGTGTGCCTGTGTGTACAGTTGGAACAAAACATGATCCGTGTGCCTGTGTGTACAGTTGGAACAAAACATGACCCGTGTGACCGTGTGTACAGTTGGAACAAAACATGACCCGTGTGACCGTGTATACAGTTGGAACAAAACATGACCCGTGTGCCTGTGTGTACAGTTGGAACAAAACATGACCCGTGTGCCTGTGTGTACAATTGGAACAAAACATGACCCGTGTGCCCGTGTGTACAGTTGGAACAAAACATGACCCGTGTGTACAGTTGGAACAAAACATGACCCGTGTGTACAGTTGGAACAAAACATGACCCGTGTGTACAATTGGAACAAAACATGACCCGTGTGCCCGTGTGTACAGTTGGAACAAAACATGACCCGTGTGTACAGTTGGAACAAAACATGACCCGTGTGTACAGTTGGAACAAAACATGACCCGTGTGTACAGTTGGAACAAAACATGACCCGTGTGTACAATTGGAACAAAACATGACCCGTGTGCCCGTGTGTACAGTTGGAACAAAACATGACCCGTGTGTACAGTTGGAACAAAACATGGCCCGTGTGTACAGTTGGAACAAAACATGACCCGTGTGCCCGTGTGTACAGTTGGAACAAAACATGATCCGTGTGCCTGTGTGTACAGTTGGAACAAAACATGACCCGTGTGTACAATTGGAACAAAACATGACCCGTGTGTACAGTTGGAACAAAACATGACCCGTGTGACCGTGTGTACAATTGGAACAAAACATGACCCGTGTGCCCGTGTGTACAGTTGGAACAAAACATGATCCGTGTGCCTGTGTGTACAGTTGGAACAAAACATGACCCGTGTGCCCGTGTGTACAGTTGGAACAAAACATGACCCGTGTGTACAGTTGGAACAAAACATGACCCGTGTGTACAGTTGAAACAAAACATGACCCGTGTGTACAGTTGGAACAAAACATGATCCGTGTGCCTGTGTGTACAGTTGGAACAAAACATGATCCGTGTGCCTTTGTGTACAGTTGGAACAAAACATGACCCGTGTGCCTGTGTGTACAGTTGGAACAAAACATGATCCGTGTGCCTGTGTGTACAGTTGGAACAAAACATGACCCGTGTGACCGTGTGTACAGTTGGAACAAAACATGACCCGTATGCCTGTGTGTACAGTTGGAACAAAACATGACCCGTGTGACCGTGTGTACAATTGGAACAAAACATGACCCGTGTGCCCGTGTGTACAGTTGGAACAAAACATGACCCGTGTGTACAGTTGGAACAAAACATGACCCGTGTGTACAGTTGGAACAAAACATGACCCGTGTGTACAGTTGGAACAAAACATGACCCGTGTGTACAGTTGGAACAAAACATGACCCGTGTGCCCGTGTGTACAGTTGGAACAAAACATGACCCGTGTGTACAGTTGGAACAAAACATGACCCGTGTGACCGTGTGTACAATTGAAACAAAACATGATCCGTGTGTACAGTTGGAACAAAACATGACCCGTGTGTACAGTTGGAACAAAACATGACCCGTGTGTACAGTTGGAACAAAACATGACCCTAGTGCCCGTGTGTACAGTTGGAACAAAACATGGCCCGTGTGTACAGTTGGAACAAAACATGACCCGTGTGCCTGTGTGTACAGTTGGAACAAAACATGATCCGTGTGCCTGTGTGTACAGTTGGAACAAAACATGACCCGTGTGACCGTGTGTACAGTTGGAACAAAACATGACCCGTGTGACCGTGTATACAGTTGGAACAAAACATGACCCGTGTGCCTGTGTGTACAGTTGGAACAAAACATGACCCGTGTGCCTGTGTGTACAATTGGAACAAAACATGACCCGTGTGCCCGTGTGTACAGTTGGAACAAAACATGACCCGTGTGTACAGTTGGAACAAAACATGACCCGTGTGTACAGTTGGAACAAAACATGACCCGTGTGTACAATTGGAACAAAACATGACCCGTGTGCCCGTGTGTACAGTTGGAACAAAACATGACCCGTGTGTACAGTTGGAACAAAACATGACCCGTGTGTACAGTTGGAACAAAACATGACCCGTGTGTACAGTTGGAACAAAACATGACCCGTGTGCCCGTGTGTACATTTGGAACAAAACATGACCCGTGTGTACAGTTGGAACAAAACATGACCCGTGTGTACAGTTGGAACAAAACATGACCCGTGTGTACAGTTGGAACAAAACATGACCCGTGTGCCCGTGTGTACAGTTGAAACAAAACATGATCCGTGTGCCTGTGTGTACAGTTGGAACAAAACATGACCCGTGTGTACAATTGGAACAAAACATGACCCGTGTGTACAGTTGGAACAAAACATGACCCGTGTGTACAGTTGGAACAAAACATGACCCGTGTGCCCGTGTGTACAGTTGGAACAAAACATGACCCGTGTGTACAATCGGAACAAAACATGACCCGTGTGTACAGTTGGAACAAAACATGATCCGTGTGCCTGTGTGTACAGTTGGAACAAAACATGACCCGTGTGTACAGTTGGAACAAAACATGACCCGTGTGTACAATTGGAACAAAACATGACCCGTGTGCCCGTGTGTACAGTTGGAATAAAACATGACCCGTGTGCCCGTGTGTACAGTTGGAACAAAACATGACCCGTGTGTACAGTTGGAACAAAACATGACCCGTGTGTACAGTTGGAACGAAACATGACCCGTGTGCCCGTGTGTACAGTTGGAACAAAACATGACCCGTGTGTACAATTGGAACAAAACATGACCCGTGTGTACAGTTGGAACAAAACATGACCCGTGTGTACAGTTGGAACAAAACATGACCCGTGTGCCCGTGTGTACAGTTGGAACAAAACATGACCCGTGTGTACAGTTGGAACAAAACATGACCCGTGTGCTTGTGTGTACAGTTGGAACAAAACATGACCCGTGTGCCCGTGTGTACAGTTGGAACAAAACATGACCCGTGTGCCCGTGTGTACAGTTGGAACAAAACATGACCCGTGTGCCTGTGTGTACAGTTGGAACAAAACATGACCCGTGTGCCCGTGTGTACAGTTGGAACAAAATATGACCCGTGTGTACAGTTGGAACAAAACATGACCCGTGTGCCTGTGTGTACAGTTGGAACAAAACATGACCGTGTGCCCGTGTGTACAGTTGGAAAAAAACATGACCCGTGTGTACAGTTGGAACAAAACATGACCCGTGTGCCCGTGTGTACAGTTGGAACAAAACATGACCCGTGTGCCTGTGTGTACAGTTGGAACAAAACATGACCCGTGTGCCCGTGTGTACAGTTGGAACAAAACATGACTCGTGTGTACAGTTGGAACAAAACATGACCCGTGTGTACAGTTGGAACAAAACATGACCCGTGTGCCCGTGTGTACAGTTGGAACAAAACATGACCATTGTGTACAGTTGGAACAAAACATGACCCGTGTGTACAGTTGGAACAAAACATGACCCGTGTGCCTGTGTGTACTGTTGGAACAAAACATGACCCGTGTGACCGTGTGTACAGTTGGAACAAAACATGACCCGTGTGTACAATTGGAACAAAACATGACCCGTGTGCCTGTGTGTACAATTGGAACAAAACATGACCCGTGTGCCCGTGTGTACAGTTGGAACAAAACATGACCCGTGTGTACAGTTGGAACAAAACATTACCCGTGTGTACAGTTGGAACAAAACATGACCCGTGTGACCGTGTGTACAATTGGAACAAAACATGACCCGTGTGCCTGTGTGTACAATTGGAACAAAACATGACCCGTGTGCCCGTGTGTACAGTTGGAACAAAACATGACCCGTGTGTACAGTTGGAACAAAACATGACCCGTGTGTACAGTTGGAACAAAACATGACCCGTGTGTACAATTGGAACAAAACATGACCCGTGTGCCCGTGTGTACAGTTGGAACAAAACATGATCCGTGTGCCTGTGTGTACAGTTGGAACAAAACATGACCCGTGTGCCCGTGTGTACAGTTGGAACAAAACATGACCCGTGTGTACAGTTGGAACAAAACATGACCCGTGTGTACAGTTGAAACAAAACATGACCCGTGTGTACAGTTGGAACAAAACATGATCCGTTTGCCTGTGTGTACAGTTGGAACAAAACATGACCCGTGTGCCCGTGTGTACAGTTGGAACAAAACATGACCCGTGTGTACAGTTGGAACAAAACATGACCCGTGTGACCGTGTGTACAATTGAAACAAAACATGATCCGTGTGTACAGTTGGAACAAAACATGATCCGTGTGTACAGTTGGAACAAAACATGACCCGTGTGCCCGTGTGTACAGTTTGAACAAAACATGACCCGTGTGTACAGTTGGAACAAAACATGACCCGTGTGTACAGTTGGAACAAAACATGACCCGTGTGACCGTGTGTACAATTGGAACAAAACATGACCCGTGTGCCCGTGTGTACAGTTGGAACAAAACATGACCCGTGTGTACAGTTGGAACAAAACATGACCCGTGTGCCCGTGTGTACAGTTGGAACAAAACATGACCATTGTGTACAGTTGGAACAAAACATGACCCGTGTGTACAGTTGGAACAAAACATGACCCGTGTGCCTGTGTGTACTGTTGGAACAAAACATGACCCGTGTGACCGTGTGTACAGTTGGAACAAAACATGACCCGTGTGTACAATTGGAACAAAACATGACCCGTGTGCCTGTGTGTACAATTGGAACAAAACATGACCCGTGTGCCCGTGTGTACAGTTGGAACAAAACATGACCCGTGTGTACAGTTGGAACAAAACATTACCCGTGTGTACAGTTGGAACAAAACATGACCCGTGTGACCGTGTGTACAATTGGAACAAAACATGACCCGTGTGCCTGTGTGTACAATTGGAACAAAACATGACCCGTGTGCCCGTGTGTACAGTAGGAACAAAACATGACCCGTGTGTACAGTTGGAACAAAACATGACCCGTGTGTACAGTTGGAACAAAACATGACCCGTGTGTACAATTGGAACAAAACATGACCCGTGTGCCCGTGTGTACAGTTGGAACAAAACATGACCCGTGTGTACAGTTGGAACAAAACATGACCCGTGTGTACAGTTGGAACAAAACATGACCCGTGTGTACAGTTGGAACAAAACATGATCCGTTTGCCTGTGTGTACAGTTGGAACAAAACATGACCCGTGTGCCCGTGTGTACAGTTGGAACAAAACATGACCCGTGTGTACAGTTGGAACAAAACATGACCCGTGTGCCCGTGTGTACAATTGAAACAAAACATGATCCGTGTGTACAGTTGGAACAAAACATGACCCGTGTGTACAGTTGGAACAAAACATGACCCGTGTGCCCGTGTGTACAGTTTGAACAAAACATGACCCGTGTGTACAGTTGGAACAAAACATGACCCGTGTGTACAGTTGGAACAAAACATGACCCGTGTGACCGTGTGTACAATTGGAACAAAACATGACCCGTGTGCCCGTGTGTACAGTTGGAACAAAACATGATCCGTGTGCCTGTGTGTACAGTTGGAACAAAACATGACCCGTGTGCCCGTGTGTACAGTTGGAACAAAACATGACCCGTGTGTACAGTTGGAACAAAACATGACCCGTGTGTACAGTTGAAACAAAACATGACCCGTGTGTACAGTTGGAACAAAACATGATCCGTTTGCCTGTGTGTACAGTTGGAACAAAACATGACCCGTGTGCCCGTGTGTACAGTTGGAACAAAACATGACCCGTGTGTACAGTTGGAACAAAACATGACCCGTGTGACCGTGTGTACAATTGAAACAAAACATGATCCGTGTGTACAGTTGGAACAAAAACATGATCCGTGTGTACAGTTGGAACAAAACATGACCCGTGTGCCCGTGTGTACAGTTTGAACAAAACATGACCCGTGTGTACAGTTGGAACAAAACATGATCCGTGTGTACAGTTGGAACAAAACATGACCCGTGTGCCCGTGTGTACAGTTTGAACAAAACATGACCCGTGTGTACAGTTGGAACAAAACATGACCCGTGTGTACAGTTGGAACAAAACATGACCCGTGTGACCGTGTGTACAATTGGAACAAAACATGACCCGTGTGCCCGTGTGTACAGTTGGAACAAAACATGATCCGTGTGCCTGTGTGTACAGTTGGAACAAAACATGACCCGTGTGCCCGTGTGTACAGTTGGAACAAAACATGACCCGTGTGTACAGTTGAAACAAAACATGACCCGTGTGTACAGTTGGAACAAAACATGATCCGTGTGCCTGTGTGTACAGTTGGAACAAAACATGACCCGTGTGTACAGTTGGAACAAAACATGATCCGTGTGCCTTTGTGTACAGTTGGAACAAAACATGACCCGTGTGTACAGTTGGAACAAAACATAATCCGTGTGCCCGTGTGTACAGTTGGAACAAAACATGACCCGTGTGCCCGTGTGTACAGTTGGAACAAAACATGACCCGTGTGCCTGTGTGTACAGTTGGAACAAAACATGATCCGTGTGCCTGTGTGTACAGTTGGAACAAAACATGACCCGTGTGCCCGTGTGTACAGTTGGAACAAAACATGACCCGTGTGTACAGTTGGAACAAAACATGACCCGTGTGTACAGTTGGAACAAAACATGACCCGTGTGTACAGTTGGAACAAAACATGACCCGTGTGCCCGTGTGTACAGTTGGAACAAAACATGACCCGTGTGTACAGTTGGAACAAAACATGACCCGTGTGACCGTGTGTACAATTGAAACAAAACATGATCCGTGTGTACAGTTGGAACAAAACATGACCCGTGTGTACAGTTGGAACAAAACATGACCCGTGTGCCCGTGTGTACAGTTGAAACAAAACATGATCCGTGTGCCTGTGTGTACATTTGGAACAAAACATGACCCGTGTGTACAATTGGAACAAAACATGACCCGTGTGTACAGTTGGAACAAAACATGACCCGTGTGTACAGTTGGAACAAAACATGACCCGTGTGCCCGTGTGTACAGTTGGAACAAAACATGGCCCGTGTGTACAGTTGGAACAAAACATGACCCGTGTGTACAATTGGAATAAAACATGACCCGTGTGTACAGTTGGAACAAAACATGATCCGTGTGCCTGTGTGTACAGTTGGAACAAAACATGACCCGTGTGTACAGTTGGAACAAAACATGATCCGTGTGCCCGTGTGTACAGTTGGAACAAAACATGACCCGTGTGCCCGTGTGTACAGTTGGAACAAAACATGACCCGTGTGCCTGTGTGTACAGTTGGAACAAAACATGACCCGTGTGCCCGTGTGTACAGTTGGAACAAAATATGACCCGTGTGTACAGTTGGAACAAAACATGACCCGTGTGCCTGTGTGTACAGTTGGAACAAAACATGACCGTGTGCCCGTGTGTACAGTTGGAAAAAAACATGACCCGTGTGTACAGTTGGAACAAAACATGACCCGTGTGCCCGTGTGTACAGTTGGAACAAAACATGACCCGTGTGCCTGTGTGTACAGTTGGAACAAAACATGACCCGTGTGCCCGTGTGTACAGTTGGAACAAAACATGACTCGTGTGTACAGTTGGAACAAAACATGACCCGTGTGTACAGTTGGAACAAAACATGACCCGTGTGCCCGTGTGTACAGTTGGAACAAAACATGACCATTGTGTACAGTTGGAACAAAACATGACCCGTGTGTACAGTTGGAACAAAACATGACCCGTGTGCCTGTGTGTACTGTTGGAACAAAACATGACCCGTGTGACCGTGTGTACAGTTGGAACAAAACATGACCCGTGTGTACAATTGGAACAAAACATGACCCGTGTGCCTGTGTGTACAATTGGAACAAAACATGACCCGTGTGCCCGTGTGTACAGTTGGAACAAAACATGACCCGTGTGTACAGTTGGAACAAAACATTACCCGTGTGTACAGTTGGAACAAAACATGACCCGTGTGACCGTGTGTACAATTGGAACAAAACATGACCCGTGTGCCTGTGTGTACAATTGGAACAAAACATGACCCGTGTGCCCGTGTGTACAGTTGGAACAAAACATGACCCGTGTGTACAGTTGGAACAAAACATGACCCGTGTGTACAGTTGGAACAAAACATGACCCGTGTGTACAATTGGAACAAAACATGACCCGTGTGCCCGTGTGTACAGTTGGAACAAAACATGATCCGTGTGCCTGTGTGTACAGTTGGAACAAAACATGACCCGTGTGCCCGTGTGTACAGTTGGAACAAAACATGACCCGTGTGTACAGTTGGAACAAAACATGACCGGTGTGTACAGTTGCAACAAAACATGACCCGTGTGTACAGTTGGAACAAAACATGATCCGTTTGCCTGTGTGTACAGTTGGAACAAAACATGACCCGTGTGCCCGTGTGTACAGTTGGAACAAAACATGACCCGTGTGTACAGTTGGAACAAAACATGACCCGTGTGACCGTGTGTACAATTGAAACAAAACATGATCCGTGTGTACAGTTGGAACAAAACATGACCCGTGTGCCCGTGTGTACAGTTTGAACAAAACATGACCCGTGTGTACAGTTGGAACAAAACATGACCCGTGTGTACAGTTGGAACAAAACATGACCCGTGTGACCGTGTGTACAATTGGAACAAAACATGACCCGTGTGCCCGTGTGTACAGTTGGAACAAAACATGACCCGTGTGTACAGTTGGAACAAAACATGACCCGTGTGCCCGTGTGTACAGTTGGAACAAAACATGACCATTGTGTACAGTTGGAACAAAACATGACCCGTGTGTACAGTTGGAACAAAACATGACCCGTGTGCCTGTGTGTACTGTTGGAACAAAACATGACCCGTGTGACCGTGTGTACAGTTGGAACAAAACATGACCCGTGTGTACAATTGGAACAAAACATGACCCGTGTGCCTGTGTGTACAATTGGAACAAAACATGACCCGTGTGCCCGTGTGTACAGTTGGAACAAAACATGACCCGTGTGTACAGTTGGAACAAAACATTACCCGTGTGTACAGTTGGAACAAAACATGACCCGTGTGACCGTGTGTACAATTGGAACAAAACATGACCCGTGTGCCTGTGTGTACAATTGGAACAAAACATGACCCGTGTGCCCGTGTGTACAGTAGGAACAAAACATGACCCGTGTGTACAGTTGGAACAAAACATGACCCGTGTGTACAGTTGGAACAAAACATGACCCGTGTGTACAATTGGAACAAAACATGACCCGTGTGCCCGTGTGTACAGTTGGAACAAAACATGACCCGTGTGTACAGTTGGAACAAAACATGACCCGTGTGTACAGTTGGAACAAAACATGACCCGTGTGTACAGTTGGAACAAAACATGATCCGTTTGCCTGTGTGTACAGTTGGAACAAAACATGACCCGTGTGCCCGTGTGTACAGTTGGAACAAAACATGACCCGTGTGTACAGTTGGAACAAAACATGACCCGTGTGCCCGTGTGTACAATTGAAACAAAACATGATCCGTGTGTACAGTTGGAACAAAACATGACCCGTGTGTACAGTTGGAACAAAACATGACCCGTGTGCCCGTGTGTACAGTTTGAACAAAACATGACCCGTGTGTACAGTTGGAACAAAACATGACCCGTGTGTACAGTTGGAACAAAACATGACCCGTGTGACCGTGTGTACAATTGGAACAAAACATGACCCGTGTGCCCGTGTGTACAGTTGGAACAAAACATGATCCGTGTGCCTGTGTGTACAGTTGGAACAAAACATGACCCGTGTGCCCGTGTGTACAGTTGGAACAAAACATGACCCGTGTGTACAGTTGGAACAAAACATGACCCGTGTGTACAGTTGAAACAAAACATGACCCGTGTGTACAGTTGGAACAAAACATGATCCGTTTGCCTGTGTGTACAGTTGGAACAAAACATGACCCGTGTGCCCGTGTGTACAGTTGGAACAAAACATGACCCGTGTGTACAGTTGGAACAAAACATGACCCGTGTGACCGTGTGTACAATTGAAACAAAACATGATCCGTGTGTACAGTTGGAACAAAACATGATCCGTGTGTACAGTTGGAACAAAACATGACCCGTGTGCCCGTGTGTACAGTTTGAACAAAACATGACCCGTGTGTACAGTTGGAACAAAACATGACCCGTGTGTACAGTTGGAACAAAACATGACCCGTGTGCCCGTGTGTACAATTGGAACAAAACATGACCCGTATGCCCGTGTACAGTTGGAACAAAACATGATCCGTGTGCCTGTGTGTACAGTTGGAACAAAACATGACCCGTGTGCCCGTGTGTACAGTTGGAACAAAACATGACCCGTGTGTACAGTTGAAACAAAACATGACCCGTGTGTACAGTTGGAACAAAACATGATCCGTGTGCCTGTGTGTACAGTTGGAACAAAACATGACCCGTGTGTACAGTTGGAACAAAACATGATCCGTGTGCCTTTGTGTACAGTTGGAACAAAACATGACCCGTGTGTACAGTTGGAACAAAACATAATCCGTGTGCCCGTGTGTACAGTTGGAACAAAACATGACCCGTGTGCCCGTGTGTACAGTTGGAACAAAACATGACCCGTGTGCCTGTGTGTACAGTTGGAACAAAACATGATCCGTGTGCCTGTGTGTACAGTTGGAACAAAACATGACCCGTGTGCCCGTGTGTACAGTTGGAACAAAACATGACCCGTGTGTACAGTTGGAACAAAACATGACCCGTGTGTACAGTTGGAACAAAACATGACCCGTGTGTACAGTTGGAACAAAACATGAACCGTGTGCCCGTGTGTACAGTTGGAACAAAACATGACCCGTGTGTACAGTTGGAACAAAACATGACCCGTGTGACCGTGTGTACAATTGAAACAAAACATGATCCGTGTGTACAGTTGGAACAAAACATGACCCGTGTGTACAGTTGGAACAAAACATTACCCGTGTGCCCGTGTGTACAGTTGAAACAAAACATGATCCGTGTGCCTGTGTGTACATTTGGAACAAAACATGACCCGTGTGTACAATTGGAACAAAAACATGACCCGTGTGTACAGTTGGAACAAAACATGACCCGTGTGTACAGTTGGAACAAAACATGACCCGTGTGCCCGTGTGTACAGTTGGAACAAAACATGGCCCGTGTGTACAGTTGGAACAAAACATGACCCGTGTGTACAATTGGAATAAAACATGACCCGTGTGTACAGTTGGAACAAAACATGATCCGTGTGCCTGTGTGTACAGTTGGAACAAAACATGACCCGTGTGTACAGTTGGAACAAAACATGATCCGTGTGCCCGTGTGTACAGTTGGAGCAAAACATGACCCGTGTGCCCGTGTGTACAGTTGGAACAAAACATGACCCGTGTGCCTGTGTGTACAGTTGGAACCAAAACATGATCCGTGTGCCTGTGTGTACAATTGGAACAAAACATGACCCGTGTGCCCGTGTGTACAGTTGGAACAAAACATGACCCGTGTGTACAGTTGGAACAAAACATGACCCGTGTGCCCGTGTGTACAGTTTGAACAAAACATGACCCGTGTGTACAGTTGGAACAAAACATGGCCCGTGTGTACAGTTGGAACAAAACATGACCCGTGTGCCCGTGTGTACAGTTGGAACAAAACATGATCCGTGTGCCTGTGTGTACAGTTGGAACAAGAACATGACCCGTGTGTACAATTGGAACAAAACATGACCCGTGTGTACAGTTGGAACAAAACATGACCCGTGTGACCGTGTGTACAATTGGAACAAACACATGACCCGTGTGCCCGTGTGTACAGTTGGAACAAAACATGATCCGTGTGCCTGTGTGTACAGTTGGAACAAAACATGACCCGTGTGCCCGTGTGTACAGTTGGAACAAAACATGACCCGTGTGTACAGTTGGAACAAAACATGACCCGTGTGTACAGTTGAAACAAAACATGACCCGTGTGTACAGTTGGAACAAAACATGATCCGTGTGCCTGTGTGTACAGTTGGAACAAAACATGATCCGTGTGCCTTTGTGTACAGTTGGAACAAAACATGACCCGTGTGCCTGTGTGTACAGTTGGAACAAAACATGATCCGTGTGCCTGTGTGTACAGTTGGAACAAAACATGACCCGTGTGACCGTGTGTACAGTTGGAACAAAACATGACCCGTATGCCTGTGTGTACAGTTGGAACAAAACATGACCCGTGTGACCGTGTGTACAATTGGAACAAAACATGACCCGTGTGCCCGTGTGTACAGTTGGAACAAAACATGACCCGTGTGTACAGTTGGAACAAAACATGACCCGTGTGTACAGTTGGAGACAAAAACATGACCCGTGTGTACAGTTGGAACAAAACATGACCCGTGTGTACAGTTGGAACAAAACATGACCCGTGTGCCCGTGTACAGTTTGAACAAAACATGGCCCGTGTGTACAGTTGGAACAAAACATGACCCGTGTGCCTGTGTGTACAGTTGGAACAAAACATGATCCGTGTGCCTGTGTGTACAGTTGGAACAAAACATGACCCGTGTGACCGTGTGTACAGTTGGAACAAAACATGACCCGTGTGCCCGTGTGTACAGTTGGAACAAAACATGACCCGTGTGCCTGTGTGTACAGTTGGAACAAAACATGATCCGTGTGCCTGTGTGGTACAATTGGAACAAAACATGACCCGTGTGCCCGTGTGTACAGTTGGAACAAAACATGACCCGTGTGTACAGTTGGAACAAAACATGACCCGTGTGCCCGTGTGTACAGTTTGAACAAAACATGACCCGTGTGTACAGTTGGAACAAAACATGACCCGTGTGTACAGTTGGAACAAAACATGACCCGTGTGCCCGTGTGTACAGTTGGAACAAAACATGATCCGTGTGCCTGTGTGTACAGTTGGAACAAAACATGACCCGTGTGTACAATTGGAACAAAACATGACCCGTGTGTACAGTTGGAACAAAACATGACCCGTGTGACCGTGTGTACAGTTGGAACAAAACATGATCCGTGTGCCTGTGTGTACAGTTGGAACAAAACATGATCCGTGTGCCTTTGTGTACAGTTGGAACAAAAAACATGACCCGTGACCCGTGTGCCTGTGTAACAAAACATGTGTGTACAGTTGGAACAAAACATGACCCGTCCATGTGTGTACAGTTGGAACAAAACATGTGTGTGCCTGTGTGTACAGTTGGAACAAAACATGATCCGTGTGCCTTTGTGTACAGTTGGAACCGTGTGCCTGTGTGTACAGTTGGAACAAAACATGATCCGTGTGCCTGTGTGTACAGTTGGAACAAAACATGTGTGACCGTGTGTACAGTTGGAACAAAACATGACCCGTATGCCTGTGTGTACAGTTGGAACAAAACACGGTTCCATTATGTACAGAACTGGAACAAAACATGACCCGTGTGTACAGTTGGAACAAAACATGACCCGTGTATACAGTTGGAACAAAACATGACCCCGTGTGTACAGTTGGAACAAAACATGGCCAGTGACGTGTGTACAGTTGGAACAAAACATGGCCCGTGTGTACAGTTGGAACAAAACATGACCCGTGTGCCTGTGTACAGTGGTGGAGCAAAACATGATCCGTGTGCCTGTGTGTACAGTTGGAACAAAACATGACCCGTGTGACCAGTGTACAGTTGGAACAAAACATGACCCGTGTGCCCGTGTGTACAGTTGGAACAAAACATGAGCCATGTGCCATGTGTACAGTTGGAACAAAACATGATCCAGAATGACTGTGTGTACAGTTGGAACAAAACATGACCCGTGTGCCCGTGTGTACAGTTGGAATAAAAACATGACCCGTGTGTACAGTTGGAACAAAACATGACCCGTGTGCCCGTGTGTACAGTTTGAACAAAACATGACCCGTGTGTACAGTTGGAACAAAACATGACCCGTGTGTACAGTTGGAACAAAACATGACCCGTGTGCCCGTGTGTACAGTTGGAACAAAACATGATCCGTGTACCTGTGTGTACAGTTGGAACAAAACATGACCCGTGTGTACAATTGGAACAAAACATGACCCGTGTGTACAGTTGGAGACAAAACATGACCCGTGTGACCGTGTGTACAGTTGGAACAAAACATGCATCTGTATGCCTGTGTCTTGGACAGTTGGAACAAAACATGATCCGTGTGCCTTTGTGCACAGTTGGAGACAAAACTCTGACCCGTGTGCCTGTGTGTACAGTTGGAACAAAACATGATCCGTGTGCCTGTGTGTACAGTTGGAACAAAACATGACCCGTGTGACCGTGTGTACAGTTGGAACAAAACATGACCCGTATGCCTGTGTGTGTACAGTTGGAACAAACATGACCCGTGTGCCCGTGTGTACAGTTGGAACAAAACATGACCCGTGTGTACAGTTGGAACAAAACATGACCCCTGTGTACAGTTGGAACAAAACATGACCCGTGGTGTTTTAGTTGGAACAAAACATGACCCGTGTGCTGGTTAAAATGAAAACCTTAATGACCACATACGTCTTCTAGTTCAGGGCAAAAACATGATCCATGTGCCTGTGTGTACAGTTAGGAATTAAACATGACCATGTGTACAGTTGGAACAAAACATGATCCGTGTGCCTTTGTGTACAGCCCCAGTTAGAACCAAAAACCATGACCCGTGTGTACAGTTGGAACCAAAACATAATCCGTGTGCCCGTGTGTACAGTTGGAACAAAACATGACCGTATTGCCCGTGTGTACAGTTGGAACAAAACATGACCCGTGTGTACAGTTGGAACAAAACATGATCCGTGTGCCTTTGTGTACAGTTGGAACAAAACATGACCCATGTGTACAGTTGGAACAAAACATAATCCGTGTGCCCGTGTGTACAGTTGGAACAAAACATGACCCGTGTGCCCGTGTGTACAGTTGGAACAAACATGACCCGTGTGCCTGTGTGTACAGTTGGAACAAAACATGATCCGTGTGCCTGTGTGTACAGTTGGAACAAAACATGACCCGTGTGCCCGTGTGTACAGTTGGAACAAAACATGACCCGTGTGTACAGTTGGAACCAAACATGACCCATGTGTACAGTTGGAACAGAAACATGACCCGTGTGTACAGTTGGAACAAAACATGACCCGTGTGCCCGTGTGTACAGTTGGAACAAAACATGACCCGTGTGTACAGTTGGAACAAAACATGACCCGTGTGACCGTGTGTACAATTGAAACAAAACATGATCCGTGTGTACAGTTGGAACAAAACATGACCCGTGTGTACAGTTGGAACAAAACTTGACCCGTGTGCCCGTGTGTACAGTTGAAACAAAACATGATCCGTGTGCCTGTGTGTACATTTGGAACAAAACATGACCCATGTGTACAATTGGAACAAAACCTGACCATCGTGTACAGTTGGAACAAAACATGACCCGTGTGTACAGTTGGAACAAAACATGACCCGTGTGCCCGTGTGTACAGTTGGAACAAAACATGGCCCGTGTGTACAGTTGGAACAAAAGCCTGACCCGTGTGTACAATTGGAATAAAACATGACCCATTGTGTACAGTTGGAACAAAATACGATCCATGTGCCTATGTGCCCTGGTTGGAACAAAACATGACCCGTGTGTACAGTTGGAACAAAACATGATCCGTGTGCCCGTGTGTACAGTTGGAACAAAACATGACCCGTGTGCCCGTGTATGCCTTTCAGTTCAGACAAAACCTTATTAATGTGCCTGTGTGTACAGTTGAACCCAAACATGATCCGTGTGCCTGTGTGTACAGTTGGAACAAAACATGACCCGTGTGCCCGTGTGTACAGTTGGAACAAAACATGACCCGTGTGTACAGTTGGAACAAAACATGACCCGTGTGCCCGTGTGTACAGTTTGAACAAAACATGACCCGTGTGCCCAGTTGGAACAAAACATGGCCCGTGTGCTAAGGTTGGAACAAAACATGACCCGTGTGCCCGTGTGTACAGTTGGAACAAAACATGATCCGTGTGCCTGTGTGTACAGTTGGAACAAAACATGACCCGTGTGTACAATTGAGACAAAACATGACCCGTGTGTACAGTTGGAACAAAACATGACCCGTGTGACCGTGTGTACAATTGGAACAAAACATGACCCGTGTGCCCGTGTGTACAGTTGCGAGACAAAAACATGATCCGTGTGCCTGTGTGTACAGTTGGAACAAAACATGACCCGTGTGCCCGTGTGTACAGTTGGAACAAGAAACATGACCCGTGTGTACAAGTTTTGGAACAAAACATGACCCGTGTGTACAGTTGAAACAAAACATGACCCGTGTGTACAGTTGGAACAAAACATGATCCGTGTGCCTGTGTGTACAGTTGGAACAAAACATGATCCGTGTGCCTTTGTGTACAGTTGGAACAAAACATGACCCGTGTGCCTGTGTGTACAGTTGGAACAAAACATGAGTCCGTGTGCCTGTGTGTACAGTTGGAACAAAACATGACCCGTGTGCCGTGTGTACAGTTGGAACAAAACATGACCCGTATGCCGTGTGTACAGTTGGAACAAAACATGACCCGTGTGTACAGTTGGAACAAAACATGACCCGTGTGTACAGTTGGAACAAAACATGACCCCCGTGTGTACAGTTGGAACAAAACATGGCCCGTGTGTACAGTTGGAACAAAACATGACCCGTGTGCCTGTGTGTACAGTTGGAACAAAACATGATCCGTGTGCCTGTGTGTACAGTTGGAACAAAAAATGACCCGTGTGACCGTGTGTACAGTTGGACAAAACATGACCCGTGTGCCCGTGTGTACAGTTGGAACAAAACATGACCCGTGTGCCTGTGTGTACAGTTGGAACAAAACATGATCCGTGTGCCTGTGTGTACAATTGGAACAAAACATGACCCGTGCGCCCGTGTGTACAGTTGGAACAAAACATGACCCGTGTGTACAGTTGGAACAAAACATGACCCGTGTGCCCGTGTGTACAGTTTGAACAAAACATGACCCGTGTGTACAGTTGGAACAAAACATGACCTGTGTGTACAGTTGGAACAAAACATGACCCGTGTGCCCGTGTGTACAGTTGGAACAAACATGATCCGTGTGCCTGTGTGTACAGTTGGAACAAAACATGACCCGTGTGTACAATTGGAACAAAACATGACCCGTGTGTACAGTTGGAACAAAAAAACATGACCCGTGTGACCATGTGTACAGTTGGAACAAAACATGATCCGTGTGCCTGTGTGTACAGTTGGAACAAAACATGATCCGTGTGCCTTTGTGTACAGTTGGAACAAAACATGACCCGTGTGCCTGTGTGTACAGTTGGAACAAAACATGATCCGTGTGCCTGTGTGTACAGTTGGAACAAAACATGACCCGTGTGACCGTGTGTACAGTTGGAACAAAACATGACCCGTATGCCTGTGTGTACAGTTGGAACAAAACATGACCCGTGTGCCCGTGTGTACAGTTGGAACAAAACATGACCCGTGTGTACAGTTGGAACAAAACATGACCCGTGTGTACAGTTGGAACAAAACATGACCCGTGTGTACAGTTGGAACAAAACATGACCCGTGTGTACAGTTGGAACAAAACATGACCCGTGTGCCCGTGTGTACAGTTGGAACAAAACATGACCCGTGTGTACAGTTGGAACAAAACATGACCCGTGTGACCGTGTGTACAATTGAAACAAAACATGATCCGTGTGTACAGTTGGAACAAAACATGACCCGTGTGTACAGTTGGAACAAAACATGACCCGTGTGTACAGTTGGAACAAAACATGACCCTAGTGCCCGTGTGTACAGTTGGAACAAAACATGGCCCGTGTGTACAGTTGGAACAAAACATGACCCGTGTGCCTGTGTGTACAGTTGGAACAAAACATGATCCGTGTGCCTGTGTGTACAGTTGGAACAAAACATGACCCGTGTGACCGTGTGTACAGTTGGAACAAAACATGACCCGTGTGTCCGTGTGTACAGTTGGAACAAAACATGACCCGTGTGCCTGTGTGTACAGTTGGAACAAAACATGACCCGTGTGCCTGTGTGTACAATTGGAACAAAACATGACCCGTGTGCCCGTGTGTACAGTTGGAACAAAACATGACCCGTGTGTACAGTTGGAACAAAACATGACCCGTGTGTACAGTTGGAACAAAACATGACCCGTGTGCCCGTGTGTACAGTTGGAACAAAACATGACCCGTGTGTACAATTGGAATAAAACATGACCCGTGTGTACAGTTGGAACAAAACATGATCCGTGTGCCTGTGTGTACAGTTGGAACAAAACATGACCCGTGTGTACAGTTGGAACAAAACATGACCCGTGTGTACAATTGGAACAAAACATGACCCGTGTGCCCGTGTGTACAGTTGGAACAAAACATGACCCGTGTGTACAGTTGGAACAAAACATGACCCGTGTGTACAGTTGGAACAAAACATGACCCGTGTGTACAGTTGGAACAAAACATGACCCGTGTGCCCGTGTGTACATTTGGAACAAAACATGACCCGTGTGTACAGTTGGAACAAAACATGACCCGTGTGTACAGTTGGAACAAAACATGACCCGTGTGTACAGTTGGAACAAAACATGACCCGTGTGCCCGTGTGTACAGTTGAAACAAAACATGATCCGTGTGCCTGTGTGTACAGTTGGAACAAAACATGACCCGTGTGTACAATTGGAACAAAACATGACCCGTGTGTACAGTTGGAACAAAACATGACCCGTGTGTACATTTGGAACAAAACATGACCCGTGTGCCCGTGTGTACAGTTGGAACAAAACATGACCCGTGTGTACAATTGGAATAAAACATGACCCGTGTGTACAGTTGGAACAAAACATGATCCGTGTGCCTGTGTGTACAGTTGGAACAAAACATGACCCGTGTGTACAGTTGGAACAAAACATGATCCGTGTGCCCGTGTGTACAGTTGGAACAAAACATGACCCGTGTGTACAATTGGAACAAAACATGACCCGTGTGCCCGTGTGTACAGTTGGAACAAAACATGACCCGTGTGTACAGTTGGAACAAAACATGACCCGTGTGTACAGTTGGAACAAAACATGACCCGTGTGTACAATTGGAACAAAACATGACCCGTGTGCCCGTGTGTACAGTTGGAACAAAACATGACCCGTGTGTACAGTTGGAACAAAACATGACCCGTGTGTACAGTTGGAACAAAACATGACCCGTGTGTACAGTTGGAACAAAACATGACCCGTGTGTACAGTTGGAACAAAACATGACCCGTGTGCCCGTGTGTACAGTTGGAACAAAACATGACCCGTGTGTACAGTTGGAACAAAACATGACCCGTGTGTACAGTTGGAACAAAACATGACCCGTGTGTACAGTTGGAACAAAACATGACCCGTGTGTACAGTTGGAACAAAACATGACCCGTGTGTACAGTTGGAACAAAACATGACCCGTGTGTACAGTTGGAACAAAACATGACCCGTGTGCCCGTGTGTACAGTTGAAACAAAACATGATCCGTGTGCCTGTGTGTACAGTTGGAACAAAACATGACCCGTGTGTACAATTGGAACAAAACATGACCCGTGTGTACAGTTGGAACAAAACATGACCCGTGTGTACAGTTGGAACAAAACATGATCCGTGTGCCCGTGTGTACAGTTGGAACAAAACATGGCCCGTGTGTACAGTTGGAACAAAACATGACCCGTGTGTACAATTGGAACAAAACATGACCCGTGTGTACAGTTGGAACAAAACATGACCCGTGTGTACAGTTGGAACAAAACATGACCCGTGTGTACAGTTGGAACAAAACATGACCCGTGTGCCCGTGTGTACAGTTGGAACAAAACATGGCCCGTGTGTACAGTTGGAACAAAACATGGCCCGTGTGTACAGTTGGAACAAAACATGACCCGTGTGTACAATTGGAACAAAACATGACCCGTGTGTACAGTTGGAACAAAACATGACCCGTGTGACCGTGTGTACAGTTGGAACAAAACATGACCCGTGTGTACAGTTGGAACAAAACATGATCCGTGTGCCTGTGTGTACAGTTGGAACAAAACATGACCCGTGTGCCTGTGTGTACAGTTGGAACAAAACATGACCCCGTGTGCCCGTGTGTACAGTTGGAACAAAACATGACCCGTGTGTACAGTTGGAACAAAGCATGACCCGTGTGCCCGTGTGTACAGTTGGAACAAAACATGACCCGTGTGACCGTGTGTACAATTGGAACAAAACATGACCCGTGTGCCCGTGTGTACAGTTGGAACAAAACATGATCCGTGTGCCTGTGTGTACAGTTGGAACAAAACATGACCCGTGTGCCCGTGTGTACAGTTGGAACAAAACATGACCCGTGTGTACAGTTGGAACAAAACATGACCCGTGTGTACAGTTGGAACAAAACATGACCCGTGTGTACAGTTGGAACAAAACATGATCCGTGTGCCTGTGTGTACTGTTGGAACAAAACATGACCCGTGTGTACAGTTGGAACAAAACATGATCCGTGTGTACAGTTGGAACAAAACATGACCCGTGTGTACAGTTGGAACAAAACATGACCCGTGTGACGTGTGTACAGTTGGAACAAAACATGATCCGTGTGCCTGTGTGTACAGTTGGAACAAAACATGACCCGTGTGTACAATTGGAACAAAACATGACCCGTGTGTACAGTTGGAACAAAACATGACCCGTGTGTACAGTTGGAACAAAACATGACCCGTGTGTACAGTTGGAACAAAACATGACCCGTGTGACCGTGTGTACAATTGGAACAAAACATGATCCGTGTGCCTGTGTGTACAATTGGAACAAAACATGATCCGTGTGCCCGTGTGTACAGTTGGAACAAAACATGACCCGTGTGCCCGCGTGTGAAGTTGGAACAAAACATGACCCGTGTGTACAGTTGGAACAAAACATGACCCGTGTGTACAGTTGGAACAAAACATGACCCGTGTGTACAATTGGAACAAAACATGACCCGTGTGCCCGTGTGTACAGTTGGAACAAAACATGACCCGTGTGTACAGTTGGAACAAAACATGACCCGTGTGTACAGTTGGAACAAAACATGACCCGTGTGTACAATTGGAACAAAACATGACCCGTGTGTACAGTTGGAACAAAACATGACCCGTGTGCCTGTGTGTACAGTTGGAACAAAACATGACCCGTGTGCCCGTGTGTACAGTTGGAACAAAACATGATCCGTGTGTACAGTTGGAACAAAACATGACCCGTGTGTACAGTTGGAACAAAACATGACCCGTGTGACCGTGTGTACAATTGGAACAAAACATGACCCGTGTGCCCGTGTGTACAGTTGGAACAAAACATGATCCGTGTGCCTGTGTGTACAGTTGGAACAAAACATGACCCGTGTGCCCGTGTGTACAGTTGGAACAAAACATGACCCGTGTGTACAGTTGGAACAAAACATGACCCGTGTGCACAGTTGGAACAAAACATGATCCGTGTGTACAGTTGGAACAAAACATGATCCGTGTGCCTGTGTGTACAGTTGGAACAAAACATGACACGTGTGTACAGTTGGAACAAAACATGACCCGTGTGTACAGTTGGAACAAAACATGACCCGTGTGTACAGTTGGAACGAAACATGATCCGTGTGCCTGTGTGTACAGTTGGAACAAAACATGACCGTGTGCCCGTGTGTACAGTTGGAAAAAACATGATCCGTGTGCCTGTGTGTACAGTTGGAACAAAACATGACCCGTGTGTACAATTGGAACAAAACATGACCCGTGTGTACAGTTGGAACAAAACATGACCCGTGTGTACAGTTGGAACAAAACATGACCCGTGTGCCCGTGTGTACAGTTGGAACAAAACATGGCCCGTGTGTACAGTTGGAACAAAACATGACCCGTGTGTACAATTGGAATAAAACATGACCCGTGTGTACAGTTGGAACAAAACATGATCCGTGTGCCTGTGTGTACAGTTGGAACAAAACATGACCCGTGTGTACAGTTGGAACAAAACATGATCCGTGTGCCTGTGTGTACAGTTGGAACAAAACATGATCCGTGTGCCTGTGTGTACAGTTGGAACAAAAAATGACCGTGTGCCCGTGTGTACAGTTGGAAAAAACATGATCCGTGTGCCTGTGTGTACAGTTGGAACAAAACATGACCCGTGTGTACAATTGGAACAAAACATGACCCGTGTGTACAGTTGGAACAAAACATGACCCGTGTGTACAGTTGGAACAAAACATGACCCGTGTGCCCGTGTGTACAGTTGGAACAAAACATGGCCCGTGTGTACAGTTGGAACAAAACATGACCCGTGTGTACAATTGGAATAAAACATGACCCGTGTGTACAGTTGGAACAAAACATGATCCGTGTGCCTGTGTGTACAGTTGGAACAAAACATGACCCGTGTGTACAGTTGGAACAAAACATGATCCGTGTGCCTGTGTGTACAGTTGGAACAAAACATGACCCGTGTGACCGTGTGTACAGTTGGAACAAAACATGACCCGTGTGACCGTGTATACAGTTGGAACAAAACATGACCCGTGTGCCTGTGTGTACAGTTGGAACAAAACATGACCCGTGTGACCGTGTATACAGTTGGAACAAAACATGACCCGTGTGCCTGTGTGTACAGTTGGAACGAAACATGACCCCGTGTGCCCGTGTGTACAGTTGGAACAAAACATGACCCGTGTGTACAGTTGGAACAAAGCATGACCCGTGTGCCCGTGTGTACAGTTGGAACAAAACATGATCCGTGTGCCTGTGTGTACAGTTGGAACAAAACATGACCCGTTTGTACAGTTGGAACAAAACATGACCCGTGTGTACAGTTGGAACAAAACATGACCCGTGTGACCGTGTGTACAATTGGAACAAAACATGACCCGTGTGCCCGTGTTTACAGTTGGAACAAAACATGATCCGTGTGCCTGTGTGTACAGTTGGAACAAAACATGACCCGTGTGTACAGTTGGAACAAAACATGACCCGTGTGCCCGTGTGTACAGTTGGAACAAAACATGATCCGTGTGCCTGTGTGTACAGTTGGAACAAAACATGACCCGTGTGTACAGTTGGAACAAAACATGACCCGTGTATACAGTTGGAACAAAACATGACCCGTGTGACCGTGTGTACAATTGGAACAAAACATGACCCGTGTGCCCGTGTGTACAGTTGGAACAAAACATGATCCGTGTGCCTGTGTGTACAGTTGGAACAAAACATGACCCGTGTGCCCGTGTGTACAGTTGGAACAAAACATGACCCGTGTGTACAGTTGGAACAAAACATGACCCGTGTGTACAGTTGGAACAAAACATGACCCGTGTGTACAGTTGGAACAAAACATGATCCGTGTGCCTGTGTGTACAGTTGGAACAAAACATGACCCGTGTGTACAGTTGGAACAAAACATGATCCGTGTGTACAGTTGGAACAAAACATGACCCGTGTGTACAGTTGGAACAAAACATGACCCGTGTGACGTGTGTACAGTTGGAACAAAACATGATCCGTGTGCCTGTGTGTACAGTTGGAACAAAACATGACCCGTGTGTACAATTGGAACAAAACATGACCCGTGTGTACAGTTGGAACAAAACATGACCCGTGTGTACAGTTGGAACAAAACATGACCCGTATGCCCTTGTGTGTACAGTTGGAACAAAACATGGGACCCGTGTGACCGTGTGTACAATTGGAACAAAACATGACCCGTGTGCCCATGTGTACAGTTGGAACAAAACATGACCCGTGTGTACAGTTGGAACAAAACATGACCCACGTGTGTACAGTTGGAGACAAAACATGACCCGTGTGCCCGTGTGTACAGTTGGAACAAAACATGACCCGTGTGCCCGTGTGTACAGTTGGAACAAAACATGACCCACATTATTGTACAGTTGGAACAAAACATGACCCATGTGCCCGTGTGTACAGTTGGAACAAAACATGATCCGTGTGCCTGTGTGTACAGTTGGAACAAAACATGACCCGTGTACAGTTGGAACAAAACATGACCCGTGTGACCGTGTGTACAATTGGAACAAAACATGACCCGTGTGCCCGTGTGTACAGTTGGAACAAAACATGATCCGTGTGTCTGTGTTTACAGTTGGAACAAAACATGACCCGTGTGCCCGTGTGTACAGTTGGAACAAAACATGATCCGTGTGTACAGTTGGAACAAAACATGACCCGTGTGCACAGTTGGAACAAAACATGATCCGTGTGTACAGTTGGAACAAAACATGACCCGTGTGTACAGTTGGAACAAATCATGACCCGTGTGACCGTGTGTATGTGTAATTGGAACAAAACATGACCCGTGTGCCCGTGTGTACAGTTGGAACAAAACATGATCCGTGTGCCTGTGTGTACAGTTGGAACAAAACATGACCCGTGTGCCCGTGTACAGTTGGAACAAAACATGACCCGTGTGTACAGTTGGAACAAAACATGACCCGTGTGCACAGTTGGAACAAAACATGATCCGTGTGCCTGTGTGTACAGTTGGAACAAAACATGACCCGTGTGTACAGTTGGAACAAAACATGACCCGTGTGTACAGTTGGAACAAAACATGACCCGTGTGTACAGTTGGAACAAAACATGATCCGTGTGCCTGTGTGTACAGTTGGAACAAAACATGACCGTGTGCCCGTGTGTACAGTTGGAAAAAACATGACCCGTGTGTACAGTTGGAACAAAACATGACCCGTGTGCCCGTGTGTACAGTTGGAACAAAACATGATCCGTGTGCCTGTGTGTATAGTTGGAACAAAACATGACCCGTGTGTACAGTTGGAACAAAACATGACCCGTGTGTACAGTTGGAACAAAACATGACCCGTGTGACCGTGTGTACAGTTGGAACAAAACATGACCCGTGTGTACAGTTGGAACAAAACATGACCCGTGTGCCCGTGTGTACAGTTAGAACAAAACATGATCCGTGTGTCTGTGTGTACAGTTCGAACAAAACATGACCCGTGTGTACAGTTGGAACAAAACATGACCCGTGTGTACAGTTGGAACAAAACATGACCCGTGTGCCCGTGTGTACAATTGGAACAAAACATGACCCGTGTGTACAGTTGGAACAAAACATGATCCGTGTGCCTGTGTGTACAGTTGGAACAAAACATGATCCGTGTGCCTGTGTGTACAGTTGGAACAAAACATGACCCGTGTGTACAGTTGGAACAAAACATGATCCGTGTGCCCGTGTGTACAGTTGGAACAAAACATGACCCGTGTGCCCGTGTGTACAGTTGCAATAAAACATGACCCGTGTGCCTGTGTGTACAGTTGGAACAAAACATGATCCGTGTGCCTGTGTGTACAGTTGGAACAAAACATGACCCGTGTGACTGTGTGTTCAGTTGGAACAAAACATGACCCGTGTGACCGTGTGTACAGTTGGAACAAAACATGACCCGTGTGCCTGTGTGTACAGTTGGAACAAAACATGACCCGTGTGCCCGTGTGTACAGTTGGAACAAAACATGACCCGTGTGTACAGTTGGAACAAAACATGACCCGTGTGTACAGTTGGAACAAAACATGACCCGTGTGACCGTGTGTACAATTGGAACAAAACATGACCCGTGTGCCCGTGTGTACAGTTGGAACAAAACATGATCCGTGTGCCTGTGTGTACAGTTGGAACAAAACATGACCCGTGTGCCCGTGTGTACAGTTGGAACAAAACATGACCCGTGTGTACAGTTGGAACAAAACATACCCATGTGCCCGTGTGTACAGTTGGAACAAAACATGATCCGTGTGTACAGTTGGAACAAAACATGTCCCGTGTGTACAGTTGGGACAAAACATGATCCGTGTGCCTGTGTGTACAGTTGGAACAAAACATGACCCGTGTGTACAGTTGGAACAAAACATGATCCGTGTGTACAGTTGGAACAAAACATGACCCGTGTGTACAGTTGGAACAAAACATGACCCGTGTGTACAGTTGGAACAAAACATGACCCGTGTGACCGTGTGTACAGTTGGAACAAAACATGACCCGTGTGTACAGTTGGAACAAAACATGACCCGTGTGCCCGTGTGTACAGTTAGAACAAAACATGATCCGTGTGTCTGTGTGTAGTTCGAACAAAACATGACCCCGTGTGTACAGTTGGAACAAAGCATGACCCGTGTGTACAGTTGGAACAAAACATGACCCGTGTGCCCGTGTGTACAATTGGAACAAAACATGACCCGTGTGTACAGTTGGAACAAAACATGATCCGTGTGCCTGTGTGTACAGTTGGAACAAAACATGATCCGTGTGCCTGTGTGTACAGTTGGAACAAAACATGACCCGTGTGTACAGTTGGAACAAAACATGATCCGTGTGCCCGTGTGTACAGTTGGAACAAAACATGACCCGTGTGCCCGTGTGTACAGTTGCAATAAAACATGACCCGTGTGCCTGTGTGTACAGTTGGAACAAAACATGATCCGTGTGCCTGTGTGTACAGTTGGAACAAAACTTATGACCCGTGTGCACTGTGTGTTCAGTTGGAACAAAACATGACCCCGTGTGACCGTGTGTACAGTTGGAACAAAACATGACCCGTGTGCCTGTGTGTACAGTTGGAACAAAACATGACCCGTGTGCCCGTGTGTACAGTTGGAACAAAACATGACCCGTGTGTACAGTTGGAACAAAACATGACCCGTGTGTACAGTTGGAACAAAACATGACCCGTGTGACCGTCATGTACAATTGGAACAAAACATGACCCGTGTGCCCGTGTGTACAGTTGGAACAAAACATGATCCGTGTGCCTGTGTGTACAGTTGGAACAAAACATGACCCGTGTGCCCGTGTGTACAGTTGGAACAAAACATGACCCGTGTGTACAGTTGGAACAAAACATACCCATGTGCCCGTGTGTACAGTTGGAACAAAACATGATCCGTGTGTACAGTTGGAACAAAACATGTCCCGTGTGTACAGTTGGGACAAACATGATCCGTGTGCCTGTGTGTACAGCTGGAACAAAAACATGACCCGTGTGTACAGTTGGAACAAAACATGATCCGTGTGTACAGTTGGAACAAAACATGACCCGTGTGTACAGTTGGAACAAAACATGACCCGTGTGCCCGTGTGTACAGTTGGAAGAAAACATGATCCGTGTGCCTGTGTGTATAGTTGGAACAAAACATGACCCGTGTGTACAGTTGGAACAAAACATGACCCGTGTGTACAGTTGGAACAAAACATGACCCGTGTGTACAGTTGGAAACAAAACATGATCCGTGTGCCTGTGTGTACAGTTGGAACAAAACATGACCCGTGTGTACAGTTTGAACAAAACATGGACCCGTGTGTACAGTTGGAACAAAACATGACCCGTGTGCCCGTGTGTACAGTTGGAACAAAACATGATCCGTGTGTACAGTTGTGTACAGTTGGAACAAAACATGACCCGTGTGTACAGTTGGAACAAAAACATGACCCGTGTGCCCGTGTGTACAAGTTGGAACAAAACATGACCCAGTGTTAGTTGAAGCAAACATATCCGTGTGCAAACAAAGTGTAATTGGAAACAAATATGACCCGTGTGTACAGTTGGAACAAAACATGACCCGTGTGTACAGTTGGAACAAAACATGACCCGTGTGTACAGTTGGAACAAAACATGATTTGTGTGCTGTGTGTACAGTTGGAACAAAACATGACCCGTGTGCCCGTGTGTACAGTTGGAACAAAACATGACCCGTGTGTACAGTTGGAACAAAACATGACCCGTGTGCAAAGTGTGTACAGTTGGAACAAAACATGACCCGTGTGTACAAAGTTGGAACAAAACATGACCCGTGTGTACAGTTGGAACAAAACATGACCCGTGTGTACAGTTGGAACAAAACATGACCCGTGTGTACAGTTGGAACAAAACATGACCCGTGTGTACAGTTGGAACAAAACATGACCCGTGTGTACAGTTGGAACAAAACATGACCCGTGTGTACAGTTGGAACAAAACATGACCCGTGTGTACAGTTGGAACAAAACATGACCCGTGTGTATAGTTGGAACAAAACATGACCCGTGTGTACAGTTGGAACAAAACATGACCCGTGTGTACAGTTGGAACAAAACATGACCCGTGTGTACAGTTGGAACAAAACATGACCCGTGTGTACAGTTGGAACAAAACATGACCCGTGTGCCCGTGTGTACAGTTGGAACAAAACATGACCCGTGTGTACAGTTGGAACAAAACATGACCCTTGTGCCCGTCTGTACAGTTGGACCCGAAAGACCAAACGGTTCTCAGCTGGTGATACACGCACCCCAAGGGGGTAAGGGAAGGGTCATACAGTTTAACGCTGGGACATATATTTTTTTTCTTTTAAAGTAACCAAGAGTTCGAAGTAGGTCGCCAGTTTGTTGCATGACTGATCATAATATCAGCAGTCAAAGTATCGCATTAGAAATGTAAGTAAAATTTCATTAGAAAATAAAAGTACTTCTGTTCTGGAACTGTTTTGTGAAAGGTACCCACAGACACACTTTCACAACCTTTGGGTAAAGTCACGAAAAAGGCTAAAAATCGCTGCCACAAAGTGTCCTGACTATATTAAAAAAAATGTTATGCGTTTTATTAACTGCTCCATAATTAATAGCTTCACAGTTCACGACCTCACAGTCTATGACCTCACAGTCTTGTCCTCGCAATCAATGGCCTCACTGACAATGACCTCAAGTCTATGACCTCACAGTCTATGTCCTGACTTCACAGTCAAGGGCCTCTCAGTCCATGACCTGACAGTGTATGACCTCACAGTGTATGACCTCACAGTGTATGACCTCACAGTCTATGACATGTCTAGGTCCTCACAGTGTATGACTTCACAGTCTATTACCTCAAGTTTATGACCTCACAGTGTATGACCTTACAGTCTATAGCTTCACAGTCAAGGGCCTATTGTCAAGGGCCTCACAGTCTATGACATCAATTATATGGCCTCAGTCTATTGCCTGACAGTCTATGACCTCAAGTTTATGACCTCACAGTCTATGACCTAACAGTCTATGACCTCACAGTCTATGACATCACAGTCTATGACCTCACGGTGTATGAACTCACAGTCTATAGCTTCACAGTCAAGGGTCTCACAGTCTATGACTTCAAGTATATGTCCTCAGTCTATTGCCTGACAGTCTATGGCCTCACAGTCGATGGCTTCACGGTCTACTGCCCTACAATGGTTTCACAATCAATGGCCTCACAGGCATGGCATCATCGTCTAAGACCTCACAATCTATTTCCCCCCCTACTAACAGTAAAAATAGAAAGGGCAAAATATTATTTGAGACACTATTAAAGATGAATATGTATGTGCTAAATATATATATATATATATATATATATATTTATATATAATACTCATTTCCAGTGTGCGTTAAATCGAAAGTAAATTATTAATACAACAGTATTCCAGTTTAAAATACAATCATGAAAAAAAAAATCGGATCTGCCCGAAACCAAAAATAACCTCGCCTACCGATCAAGAATATAGGGGATTTAGCTCTATGCAAAGGTTTTGCAGTGTACAGCTAGTTGTATATAAATATTGAACGATTTGCATAGATTTAATCTCAATTTGAATTGTACATTTGTATTTTCGTAGAAGAGATGAAATATGTGAGAAATGCATTTCCTGGATGTTGGAATCCCATTCCAACGTGGCTAGACTGACTGCATATCAACGAACACAGATGAGAAATTAATGTTACTGCAGTAGATTGTCATGTAGACGTATATAATAAGTTATATTTTTTACAATAATTAAAAAAAAAAAAACGTATGCTGCTTTGAGATTACAACTTTCCTTCACGCCGAGATGTACATGCACATATGGAGAATTTATGGCAATTATATTCATCTATCTAGCCTACCTCGCCACACATCGAGTAAAATAGAAATTACAATACAACCCAAAGTTGTCATACAAAATAGAATATAGGCCCCATGGTGTAACACAAACTTTAAAAAAAAAAAAATAAACGTATTTGTGTAATAGATGGCTGGGTCATTATATTGCGGATTTATGTAAGTTGGGGCCCCCGGGCGCAGAAGAAAGTATTGGGCCCTCTAGAAAAAGAGAGACGTATCATTGGGTATCCAATAGGACACTATAGGGCCCCTAAATAGTCAGGGCCCTGGGCGCGCCCCCTCGGCGCCCTTCCTTAAACCCACCTGTGAAAAATGATATTAATGTAGTTGGAAATATAATCAATTATATTCATAATAAAATTTATAGTAAATGTAAAAATGAATTTACTTTCAATTTACTGAAGAATTGTACATTTAAATGTTCATCTTTTTTTGTCTTTTTAATTAGAATGTATGAAAAGCCTAAATAAAAAAGTTGAAAGAAAATATGTGTCCGTATGGATAACAATGAAATTCCCTAGTGGGTGGGCCCCTTAAATCCTGGCGCCAACCTCCAAACGGGCGCCACATGCTCTTTATCGACGCCACTTCATTTACTTGTTGATGAATTCACACTCTTTATCGACGCCACTGCTTGTAGACTGGCTACCTGTTGATACAACCACAATTCTTATTGATGTTTCCACATTAGTAGTTGTAGTCGAGTTCGCCTCTCGTATGTCACTTTCTATTGATTTGTTTTGTGTGAAAGTGAGACAGCAGATCCGACTAAATTAAACCAGCGAGAAATGCTTCGCGGAGTCGTGCCGTCAGGACAGATAATTAACCGGAAGTGACGTGAAGTTGGTGGTGATGTCACTTTTTGTCTGCGCGTTATTTTATTTTACCATTGAATAAATTAAAGTGTAAGATGTTTGCATCCAATTACATAACTATAGGTTTAGTAAATATTACAGAAAATTAAAACTCCATGTTTTGGGTTATTTTTGGTATTTATATATACTTTTTTTACATATTCTTTTCCCTGATAAGCTTAAAAATAGTGCCAGCATGATTGTCTTAAGTATGCAAAATAAAAATTAAAAAAAAAAAACACGAATGAATCAAACATTTCACACTCACTCTAAATGAATATTGCTGGTTCTATGTAGTTATTAGCAAAATTAAATAGAACATTATTTCGTGACTAATTACAGTACATATGTTAGTGTTTTCACTCTGATAGATAGCACACCTTATAACATACGTTATCATTATTTTATAGTAAATAGAACATTTCAGATAGTAAAATAATTTTCGCTTTAGCATTGTATACCATTTTTAAATGGTCCAAAAGTGCATAACATTTTGAATGACACTAAAAAATGTGTTAATTCATTTCATATTGTTTAGTTGTCTGTTAACATTTGTATAATGCACTGTAATGCACTGTTTCCCAAAGTATGGTACGCGTACCCCAAGGGATACGCGCAAAGATTTGCAGAAGTACACGCTGCACTATGCTGAGTACATTGGGTAAACATGCACATCTAAAAATGATCCATTTCCTCTTTATTGGCCCTTGAGCAATATACCATTTCTTTAGGCACGGACTCGAATCCAAGTCTGTTCTCTTCTCGACAGACCAGCCGAGAGGGGGAGGGAGGGGGGAAAATGCCCAGGGGCCCGGACTGACCAGGCCAATCAACTTTTGAAAATATTATTATTAGCACGAGGGCCCGTGACAGCCCTGCCCAGGGGCCCTCGACAGACCCACCCAGGGGCCCGAAATTTCAGTCGGTGGGCCTACTTCTTGGTTCCGAACGATATCCCTGTGTCCACCCAGTTTATAAAAGGGGTACCAGACATTTATATTTAACCAACCATTTATTTTGGAGAAAGCAAAGATGGCTGGACACTGTACTAGCCACACGGTCACATAGAATAGCCGAGGCTACAGAAACAGATGAATTCATCGCAACTCGACGGTCTGTTTTGGCTGTAAAAGGAAAAGTTTGAACTTTACATATTTGGCCCGGCTGGAGCTAACATTATCGACAAAACATTTTGTCTTTCTGCAGCAGTAATTGCTATAATAATTACAGCCGCAGTGAAGGGCCAGACAACAGTAAATAACTGATAATACAGAATTATCTCGACCTTTATGCATGAGTTTGTCGTAGCCGCTAGTATTCGATTTAGTAATTTGCAGTATTGATGGGACGATTTTTACCTATTTTCTGTTGGTCACATACGATCACAGATTTGTCTCTAAACGTAAAACTTCGAAATCATTTCCGATTCATATGCATACAAAGCACGAAATGTTGGAATGATTATGGGGAAAGGTTAGGGTCATTATTGATTATATTTATGTTTCATTGTGCATTGGTGTGTACATGTTTATGTGCGTTAGTGTGTTATTGTTTATGTGTGTGTCTTTTGATGTGTATGTGTGTGTGCTTTAATTATGCTTTGTATGATTGTGTCATGGGTTTTTGTATTGAATACGGAATTTCAATTGTGTGGACCAGTATAGCAGGCAATACTAAACATGTTTCTACATATTGTTTTCTCTATAAACACAGATTCAGCTTTGACCAGCACAAGAAACTTAAAATAACAAATCAATTGAGACATATTCTTTTTATTTCATTAGATATTTTATGGATATGAACAGATTATTATAGATCGGGCAACAGTTGTTTATTATACATTTGAAGCCTACGCCTGCGCCTTCCCGCTTATTTATAAAGATAACGTTTACATTCAATCTAGGTTATTGCAAATAAAAAATTCCATCATTCTGTACTTGGGCGGCCGAAATATCACATTTAGAGTGCAACGTAGCCTGCGTTTAAAAAAATGCCCACCTATGGCCTAAGCATATCTTTGTGTTCTCATTACAACATGGAGCTGATTGAATGTGTAATGTTGTGATTTAAAAAAAAAAATCATTTTCTATAGCAAGATGGTGACGCCCCTCAGATATCGCCTAAATGACTGGTTAAGTACCAGATATCAGTGTGATAATGTCCGCGACTGGTCAAGTACCAGATATCAGTGTGATAAAGTCCGCGACTGGTCAAGTACCAGATATCAGTGTGATAAAGTCCCCTACTGGTCTAGTAAAGGAAGTTAATGTGGCCAACTCCACAAACGGTGAAGTATCAGATTTCTGTGTGGTAAAGTCTGCGACTGGTCAAGTATCAGATTTCTGTGTGGTAAAGTCTCCTCCGGTCTAGTATAAAATGTCAGGGTCGCAACATCTCCAATTGGTCAAATATCTGATGTTTGCGTGGTTTAAGTCCCTAAATGGTCATGTACCAAATGTCAGTGTGGCAATGTCTCCAACTGGTCAATTACCTTATGTCAGTGTGCTAAAGTCAACTAATGGTCAAGCACTGTATTTTACTGTGGTAATGTTCCCGACTATCTGATTTTTGAGAGAAAAGTTCAAGTCTTTGTATGGTACGATCGATGTCCGTAAACTTTCTTAGGATAGAACTGCTTTCATCTTGCATTCTGTGGGCGGGGCTTACGGAAACACGTCATAACCTTTGCTGACATCTAGTTATAAGGTTAAATTATGGGAACATCTCTCAACTGCCGGTCACATCTGATCTATAAGAAATCTAGAATATCCTCAACAAAAAATCATTACTTATGCTAAGTTAAAACCGTGAATTACATCATACACCCAAAATAAACAGAAATACATAATCAAGAGAGCCGTGAAAATAAAGTTCCAGAGTGACCAAGACATTTTCTGTGATACGACGACATTGCTGTGTGTGACAGATAGACGCAGTTATCACGTAAGTACTTGTTTATTTATTTACTTTGTTCAGATTTTTTTTCTTACTTATAAGTAAACTAAGTCAACCCATTCCGTATCTGCTAAGTAGCCCTCTTCCCACCCCACCTGTCGTGATTCCCCCATCACCCCTCCCCGGAACTCAACAAACTGTTCAGAATTGATATGTTGTTGTTTAAAAAAGAAGATTTGTTAAATTATTTCTTAATTAAAAAGTCTTGAACGAAGTTTTAAACAAAGATTCGGCAGACATACTTAGCTAACAGCGCATGCTTGCTATATGGTATATTGATGTAACTTGTTATTGACCCTAATTGAAACGATGCAATAACTGGGGCCGGTAGTTCAGAGGTTAAAGAAAACCTTTGGGTCTACATTTTGTGACGACCTTTAAGTTTTGCATACCTACCTTATGATCCTATCCTAATGTACATTTGACCCCCCCCCCAAATATACCTAGCATTCTCCCCCCCCCGATTATACTAAGGATTCCCCCCCCCAAAAAAAAAATGTACCTCTTCCACCAGAATGTAGCCCCCATTGTATCTATTCCCCCCTCCCCCAATGTAACTTCCTTTTCCCAAATGTACCCCCAATAGTACCTGCCCCTCCAAATGTACCTCCCCCATCCAAATGTACCTGCCCCCCCCAATATATCTCCACCACCAAAATGCACCCCCCCCCCGAAATGAACTCCCAATGTCCCTCCCCCCTAATTTGTTCCCCGCTTCATAAATACACCCTTATAATAGCCCCCCCCCCCAAAATGTACCTCACTATTCTAATGTACATCTACCCCTCGAATGTACCCCCTCTCTCCAAATATCCCAGCCCCACCCAAATGTACCCCCCAAATGTACCTCAACTAGCCAAATGTATCACTCCCACCATAATGTCCATTACCCACAATATACCCCTCCCTCCAAATTACCTCCCCCCACAATGTACCCCTCCCTCCAAATTACCTCCCTCCTCAATCTACCCCTCCCTCCAAATTACCTCGCCCCACAATCTACCCCTCCCTCCAAATTAACTACACCCTCAATGCACCTCTCCCTCCAAATTACATCCCCCAAAATGTACCCCTCCCTTCAAATTACCTCCCTCTTCAATCTACCCCTCCCTCCAAATTACCTCCCGCTCCCTCCAAAATACCTACACCCCTCAATGTACCTCTCCCTCCAAATTAACTCCCCCATAATGTACCCCTCCCTCCAAATTACCTCCCCCCAAAATTACCCCTCCTTGTAAATTACCTCCCCCATAATGTACCCTCCATCCAAATTACCTCCCCACACAATCTACCCCTCCCTTCAAATTATACCCCCACAATGTACCCCTCCCTTCAAATTACCCCCTACACAATCTACCCCTACCTCCAAATTACTTCCCCCCCCACAATCTACCCCTACCTCCAAATTTCCTCACCCCACAATCTACCCCTCCCTCCCAATTACCTCCCACCACAATCTACCCCTCCCTCCAAATTACCTCCCCTCAAAATGTACCTCCAAATTTACCTTAACCCACATTTGTATTTTTGCCTCCATACTCCACAAATGTACCTTTGACTACCTCCCCCCCCCCAAATGTATATGTTAACCCCGCCCCTTCCCCCCCAACCGCCCCGACATGTATCTAAAAACGAAAGGGTGGCTCAACGTCTAGTCAATGTATTGTTAAACAAAACGATCAAATTATTCCTGTCCCCCCTAAATATCCCCCCTCCCCTTCTCGCTGATTTTCTCGTATTCTGCAGACAGAAATGAAGATCCGTTTCGACATTGCCTTTTTTGAACCCTCAGTTTAAAAAAAAACAAAAAAACAAACTCTTAGTTGTGTACTAGACATTGAAATGTCTTATTGAAGATACAGTCGCTGCATTGCTATTTACAGACATCCAGTTTACAAGTCTTCTAGCTACGTTCCAGACATCAGAGTCTCAATTGGAGAAAACCATCTCTACATCGCCTTCAGTAAACTAGTATACAAGTCCACTAGCTGCAGTCAGAACTGAATTGAGGGAACAGTCACAACGACACATTGAAGACCGGCAACTCCAGCTGACGTCAGAAGATCCTACTCCTACTTATCCAGTCAATACATTCCGTGGTGAGTACTTCTTATGTTTCTTATGTAGTCTACTTTACATGTACCGCAATATGTTAATACACACACACACACACACACACACACACAACAGACACACACATATATATACATACATATATGCTTGTTAGAATAATGTATTTTATTTTTTCTTAAATCAATGTATCTTTGTCGTTACATGTATCCAATTATACAGTTAAATGGCTGCCTATCTATTTATTTGTGTCTATTTGACTTTTTGACGCGTACACATATGATTCGACAAAGTTTGGTTACTTTTGAGAAGTTTAGAAAACAGCTGGAAGCTACAGTGAATGATTTACATTTAGCTTAGATCGATTATCACTGATCAGAACAACTACGAAAGAAAAGGCGGGAATAATCAGTTTAAATCAAAATTGTAGCAGCTGTGATCTAGTGGTGTTATCCAGTAGTTTGATCTAGTAGTGTTATCCAGTGGTTTGATCTAGTGGTGTTATCCACTGGTTTGATCTAGTGGTGTTATCCAGTGGTTTGATCTAGTGGTGTTATCCAGTGGTTTGATCTAGTGGTGTTATCCAGTGGTTTGATCTTGTGGTGTTATCCAGTGGTTTGATCTAGTGGTGTTATCCAGTGGTTTGATCTAGTGGTGTTATCCAGTGGTTTGATATAGTGGTGTTATCCAGTGGTTTGATCTAGTGGTGTTATCAAATGGTTTGATCTAGTGGTGTTATACAGTGGTTTGATCTAGTTGTGTTATCCAGTGGTTTGATCTAGTTGTGTTATCCAGTGGTTTGATCTTGTGGTGTTATCCAGTGGTTTGATCTAGTGGTGTTATCCAGTGGTTTGATCTAGTGGTGTTATCCAGTGGTTTGATCTAGTGGTGTTATCCAGTGGTTTGATCTAGTGGTGTTATCCAGTGGTTTGATCTAGTGGTGTTATCCAGTGGTTTGATCTAGTGGTGTTATCCAGTGGTTTGATCTAGTGGTGTTATCCAGTGGTTTGATCTAGTGTTGTTATCCAGTGGTTTGATCTAGTGGTGTTATCCAGTGGTTTGATCTAGTGGTGTTATCCAGTGGTTTGATCTAGTGGTGTTATCCAGTACTTTGATCTTGTGGTGTTATCCAGTGGTTTGATCTAGTGGTGTTATCCAGTGGTTTGATCTAGTGGTGTTATCCAGTACTTTGATCGTGTGGTGTTATCCAGTGGTTTGATCTAGTGGTGTTATCCAGTGGTTTGATCTAATGGTGTTATCCAGTGGTTTGATCTAGTGGTGTTATCCAGTACTTTGATCTTGTGGTGTTATCCAGTGGTTTGATCTAGTGGTGTTATCCAGTGGTTTGATCTAGTGGTGTTATCCAGTGGTTTGATCTAGTGGTGTTATCCAGTACTTTGATCGTGTGGTGTTATCCAGTGGTTTGATCTAGTGGTGTTATCCAGTGGTTTGATCTAATGGTGTTATCCAGTGGTTTGATCTAGTGGTGTTATCCAGTATGTTTTTGTTTCACTTACTGACCCTGAAAATAACAATCAGTACGATGCCCATTAGCCCTAAATTTCGACATTTTTATTGAATTATTTTAAGAGTTAAACTATCAACATTATTTAATGGGCTGTGCAATGGTAAATTTAACAAGAGTAGAGCATGTAATAAAATAAAAGAATAAAACTAATTTACACCGAGGCGTTCAAATACTCTGAAAAAAATAGATACATAATACTAACTATTATATAGCTGATGTAAAGGGTGTTCCTATTGTTTGACATTTTTTTTTTATGATTTGAAAGTAAGGATATTTCTGTACGTATGAAAATAAAGTCACGTGTCATTGTTTATGTAGGATGGGTGGGGGCGGGTAGGGTAGGGTAAAGTGTGGAGAAATATGACAGGTGTTGAGGGGAGGGGTTTGACATGTATCAAGAGTTTGGAACATAAACTCAAGTGAAAGACACATGTTTGAGATTGCTGTTAATAAAAAAAAAACAACTAGTACAACTTGAATTGATTGGTACGTGTCAATAAACTTGTCTGAATAACTCATTCAATAGACATAATTACTGATGCTTAACAGCTATGTTACAATTAATGATAACTCTTTTGTAAATTAAAATGGCTTGTTTATTATTCCAATGTATAGGTATAATAAAATAAGATATCTTTTTGAATATAAACAAATGAAATAGCTTGATTCGGTTAAATTTGCATATATTTCAGATTAAAATGTCTAAGTATACGTTAGTTTCGATCCTTTCTTTAATCGAACTGCAGCTTAAATTATAATTTCCCAATTCTGTAATTATGGAAAAATGGTTTATTTTTAAAGCAAACACAGAGTCCAGATTTGTCATAACAGCAAAAAAAAAACAACTGAAAGACGTTTCGGGCCCTTAAGGCGCTGGACTCAGTAAAGAGAAGTACCTAGAGAGGGGGAGGGGGTACGAATTCAAAGTCCTCCGGCCCCAGCTTGAGAGGGCCCCAATTTTTGTTTTCGTTAAATATTATGGTGTCAAATGTCAAAATGCAGGGCCTTAAAAAAGACAAAGCCGCCCGGGCCTACAAATCCCCTGGTTCGGAACTGACCTACTACAATTGTACCTTTTTACATTATCTTCGTGACGGCTCTAGTTGAACTATTAGCTCAGCATCTGTACTTGCACCAAGGGCCATCTTAACGCATAAGGAAAGCAGTACTTGGTAGTACACGGGGCGTTGTGTTACTGTCATAAGCGACGCGAGAGACATAAGTTTAGGCTGTATCATGTAATGAACCTGTCACAGAGCCACTGGACGTTGTGTGATTGTTTAGGCCGCCAATGAATGAAAGCATCCTGCCACTTGCTGAAGGGATACCACACCCACAACTATAGGGGGACCCATGTCAGCTGATATTTTTATCTTTTTTTTTTCATTTTAGAGTTGCCGTTAGGGAGGGGGATGTCTCAAAACAATACGTATATTTACATCATTATCTATATCTAAACACAATACGTATATTTACATCATTATCTATATCTAAACACAATACGTATTTTTACATCATTACATAAACACACTTATCTACAGGCCTTTAATATATTAAATTGCAGTGAAAAACAAATAGTAAAGTAAAAAGTCAAGTTCGTTTAAGCCCCTTCGGGCTCATCGGGGGCAGATGAAGTTGTTTATAATTCATCTGTTTCAGTAACCTCACCATATATTGGAATTGTGTGGGTTAACACAACACCCAGTCACATTTACTCCCCCAACTTTAAGTCAAGTACCCATTTAAAGCTGGTTGGACTTGTAGACTTGCATTCCAGCTCCTACTGACTGGTACTTGGGGAGAGAAAGTAATTAATTATTTCAATATTTTTTATTATAGCAAGGATGTCCATCTCACCTATGCTTGATGTCAGATATGAAATATTTAGTTATCAATCTGTCCAAAAGGAGAATAAGACGTTTGGACGGTCAATACCTAGACAATACTTCGTATACGGATTAGAAACATTAAGTTCACTGGGTTTAGGGTACGAGAGTTTATTATCATATATAATATAATACTCATTTCCAGTGTGCGTTAAATCGAAAGTAAAGAATTAATACAACAGTATTCCAGTTTAAAATACAATCATGAAAAAATCGGATCTGCCCGAAACCAAAAATAACCTACCCTACCGATCAAGCATAAGGGGATATAACTCTATGCAAAGGTTTTGCAGGGTACGGCTAGTTAAGGTATAATGCCGTTTTGGAAACACGTCTGACCATCTACACTACAGACAATATAAACAGGGAACGGAGTGGGCGGGGCTAAGACCTGGATAGTACAAAGTATACTCAGAGTACATATACAGAGTTGCAGCAGAATGACGTTCGTGTGAACTGGGGGTGTGAAATAAATACTAGATTGGGGTTTGAGATAGAAGGCGTATAGTATTGCAACACTTCTATTGAGACATGGAAAACACACAATCTCCACAACAGACATTGTACGTTTATCGGTTCATCTAAATGAGATGAACGTGGAATTATCAGACGAACGTAGAATTTAGCTAAAAGTATAAAAAAGCTATTCTAAGGTGCATAGTTGGGGGGGGGGGGGGGGGGCTAGAAGATGGAAGTCATATTGATTGTTTGTTTTACAATGACATTGGGGAAACACGGCTGACCATCTTCACAATAGAAAATATCATTACGGAAATGTGCATTCAGTGTGACACAACATGTTGTAAAGTATGTGACGTACTTTGCGTGACACAACATGTTGTGAAGTATGTGACGTACTTTGCGTGACACAACATGTTGTGAAGTATGTGACGTACTTTGTGTGACACAACATGTTGTGAAGTATGTGACGTACTTTGTGTGACAGAACATGTTGTGAATTATGTGACGTACTTTGTGTGACACAACACGTTGTGAAGTATGTGACGTACTTTGTGTGACACAACATGTTGTGAAGTATTTCATATTAAAAAAAACAACATTCAATCTGTCGGTTATTTGTTTATTGTCCTAGTACACACAATTTGACATTTTTACTTCTATTTTTCTATAATTTAAGTTAATATTTACCATCATCCAATTACGTAAAAAATCACTTAAATTTGTTCGATGTGCACTGTCGTAACAATGTCTAATGCACTGATGTGTTTTATTTACTGCGTGATCGCTTTGTGAAGATCACGTGTATATTGTCGTAAAAATGTTAGATACAATGATATATGTATATATATATATATATATATATATATATATATATATATATATACATACATATATGAGTTACTATGTGATTTCTTTATGATGATCATTTTGTTATTTATGGGATCTTATTTACTCTCGGTTGCTGCTGCTGTGTTATTTTATCAAGACTTGTAAAGTTTTATTGATATTAAAAACAAATCAATTTTCATTTATTTACCGCAATATAGTGTAACTGTCAATTGTTTCACTCTCTTCTCTAGATCTCTCCTCTTTCTATCTCTTTTGTTTTTGCACTTGATAGCCTAGTCCGTCCCCAAATATTTCCTTTTTAACTACATAGATCGTACAACTCTCAACACACACACAGCTGAAGTAGAATTACGGGAGTCTTTGGTGACAGCAGGTAACAATACACACTAAAAAAAACAAACGAGAAATCCCACAATTAATATGAAAAGCTCTAGACTGAATACAAAATGAGGAACTTTAACTTGGGAAAAGAAGTCAACAGGGAAGTCTAATGATAATAAAATAAAATCACACAAAAATCACACAACTACCGCTAACATGTTCTGGGTACATTACAAAAGGCCTACACTGTTTCATTGCAGTGAGTCCAGGGGTCACATGAGGTTAAAAGAATATTGCAGTACAAGGTCGAATGTTTAGTATTTCAATGGTCAGAATCACACAGAAGAACAGATTTAGGGTGTCATCTGAGGGATTAAAACGATGACATCTTCTGTCTGCTCACTATATTATCAAATCGCCAGTCCATCAATTCGCACAAAATTGAAAATTGATGTCTATTGACGCCGGAACAATACAGTGTTTTTGAGACTATTGGAAAGTATTACAAAAGAACCGGCCATCTATTCAATTCATGTCTATGACGTATTAAAAGTGACTTGCCTAAGATGGGCGGAGAGAAGAACTAACTGGTAGACATATTGGCATCGTCAATACCGAATGATTTATTTAATTGTATACACATTGTGTTAAACTAATAAAAACATTGATAAGACTTATAGAAAATAATATCAGAACGGTTCACTTTTTATTGCACCATAATTCATAATTTAAACATTTATTTTCCAATTATGTTTTGAATAAATGCAGAATGCAATACTTTATTTGTATAATTTACAGTGCAGCGAATTTTAAGGGCCTGTAAAAATGGCGCTACACTAACAGGTTTTAGTCATTACTGTGTCTATAGGATAAGAAAGTCCTGGATATATTACAGGACTGATGTATATGAATGTTTGAACTCTAAAAATCTGGATGCCAACTCATTAATGAGGCCAGTTTTATGTTTAGAAACGCTTAACAAATGCAGAATATAACTTCAACAAAACTTATTCTGTAAATGATAATGTGATTAAAAAATCACAAAAGACCCACGAAACTCTAACGGACTCTGACACCACCAATACAATCTTTAACAAAACATCAAATAAGAAGCGTGTCAGACGTCGTGGTTCATGTACTGATGGAGGCAAACGGAAAAAACGTCGTGACGCTGTCGCTAATATTTCGCAGACAAATGAGACTCGTAAAGACTCTATTGTCGAATACTCGCAGACAAATTCTACATTTCTTGAAGATTCTGTCAAAAAAAAACTCTCAAACTAATCTGTCATTTCATAAAAATGTTGTCGACAAATACTCGCTGGTGAATACGTAATTAGAAGTCAATGCTTGTGCTTTTGTCAAATATTACAAATCAAATCCTGCAATCAAAAGAGCTTTTATTTCAAGACATGATCCGAATAATAAAAAGCGGCAAAAGCGAAAAAATCTAATTTGGCTCAAAAACAGCCGTATGTTGTACTACTATGTCTGTGGCCGAGTAAATGATCAACGTGACTTGCGCATAAAAAATGTTTTGGTCAACATTTTGTCATAACTTTCTGTTTATAACTATTATAACCAACTTGGAGATATTATGAGCTATCGCTTTCAAATAATCGACATAGGACGACATTCTGCCATTTCTCTGAGATTTGAAGGCAAACCGTAATGATAAATAGATAGACCTCAAAAGAGCGTTAACATAGTATTCAAGCAACTTTAAAATCTTGTAATAGATCAACTCTAATCATTAGTTGACTTGTATTCTGGTCAATTGTTTGATTATAGCTGGGTTAATCATAAAATCTAGGTACAACAAAATGTGTGCATAGGGAAGACAATACGCAGACATTCTTTGCTGTACAAATAGCAAGCTGTACAATAAACATGTTATTCTCTGTGAGCAAGTCCATCATATTGAGTATTTCATGTGCAATACACAGGTGTGACGTCGTGGTAATTGACTGATGAGGTCGTGGAGATCGTGTGATTGACTGACGGGTTCGTGGTGATTGACTGGTGAGGTCATGGTGATTGACTGGTGAGGTCATGGTGATTGACTGGTGAGGTCGTGGTGGTTGACTGATGAGGTCGTGGTGGTTGACTGGTGAGGTCATGGTGATTGACTGGTGAGGTCGTGGTGGTTGACTGATGAGGTCGTGGAGATCGTGTGATTGACTGACGGGTTCGTGGTGATTGACTGGTGAGGTCATGGTGATTGACTGGTGAGGTCTAGTGATTGACTGGTGAGGTCGTGGTGGTTGATTGGTGAGGTCGTGGTGATTGACTGGTGAGGTCATGGTGATTGACTGGTGAGGTCATGGTGATTGACTGGTGAGGTCGTGGTGGTTGACTGGTGAGGTCATGGTGATTGACTGGTGAGGTCGTGGTGGTTGACTGATGAGGTCGTGGTGGTTGACTGATGAGGTCGTGGTGATTGACTGGTGAGGTCATGGTGATTGACTGGTGAGGTCGTGGTGGTTGACTGATGAGGTCGTGGTGGTTGACTGATGAGGTCGTGGTGGTTGACTGGTGAGGTCGTGGTGATTGACTGGTGAGGTCATGGTAGTTGACTGATGAGGTCGTGGTGGTTGACTGATGAGGTCGTGGTGGTTGACTGATGAGGTCGTGGTGATTGACTGGTGAGGTCGTGGTGGTTGACTGATGAGGTCGTGGTGGTTGACTGATGAGGTCGTGGTGATTGACTGGTGAGGTCATGGTGATTGACTGGTGAGGTCGTGGTGGTTGACTGGTGAGGTCGTGGTGGTTGACTGGTGAGGTCGTGGAGATCGTGTGATCAACTGATGTGGTCGTGGTGATTGACTAGTGAGGTTGAGTGACCGACTGATGAGGTCAAGGCGATTGTGTGATCGACTGATGTGGTTGTAGTGATCGACTGATGTTTCATTATAACATATAAAGTAATTACATAAAAAATTAAGCATAAAATAGACCGCGGCATTAGCGAGGAGAGAGTTTGGTGGGGGGGGGGGGATATTACCTCATAGAGAGGGAAGGAGAGGTAGAGGGAGGGAGAGAAAGAAAGAGTGTGTATTTTGTTGAAAGTAAATCTCGATTTTAATTAAAACCTTTTTTTTTTAGATTTTCCAATCATTACAAAGACTTAAAGACAAAGACAATGAATAGTACAGATACTGGAACTAACAATGTTTGATGGATCTCAGTGATGAAGTTTATACAGCCATGGAGATCTTCATCAACTGTGTAGTCGCCAACTTGCTGGGTTTGATGGGAATTGTTGGAAATGTACTGAATATGCTGGTTTTATCACAACACAGTATGAGAGACACAACAAACTTGATTCTGTTGTATCTTTCTGTATCAGATTTTATATTCTCAATTTTCACTGTTTTACTACACATTGCTAATATTGTATATTATTGGGATAAATATTTGTATATTACATTAACTTCAGTTTACTATACAGTGTTTGATTATATTAAACTTGTCTGTTTATTTGCCAGCTCTTACTTTGTGACAATGTTATCTGTAGAGAGAATGATAGCTGTTTGTTTTCCATTTCACGTGTCGAGAATCGTCACAAAATTTAGAATTAAAGTTATGGCCGTTCTAATAACTTTTCTTCTAGCAGGTTTATTTAGCCCATATTGTGATGTAAGTTATCTGAGCTATGATACAGAAAATAATGTTACTTTTATCACATTTTTAAGAACAGAATTTTATCTAAATAATTATAGCTTTCTTGCTGAACTCTATTTCAGTATTTTTGTTAATATATACTCAATGGCTATTCCCACATGTATTGTACTATTGTGTACAGTAATGACCATTAAAAAAATAGCAACGTCTTCTAAGAACTTAAAAGGCCTGTCTGAAAATGTAATTTCTAAAAGAGTCAAAGAATTGAGATCTGTGAAGATAAGTTTATTTTTGTCTATGTCATTGATACTTCTAGTTTTAGTTCCATCTGGAACTATTGAAACAATGGTAATCTCTTATTTTACCATCCAAAATTATTTTGATACATATTATTGATACTTTACCTATATAAACATTCCCAAAATCATAGTATTAATGATTTCACATCGATATAATCCATTTTAGACAATATTTTATTCATTTTTATTACTTAATCGCAAAAAAATTGCAACTTATAACACTTTTCTTTACTATTTTCTTTCGTTCCGTATATTTTCTGTTTAACAGTTTAAAAAAACACGACCGAATTCCAGTAATGTTGCTGCCAATTTAGCATTTTACAATGAAGAAACTAATGGGGCATACTTAACAAAGGATTATATAGGAAAAACAGTACCATGCGAAGCAGTAAAGCCTAACTCCCATAGGGCATGAAAAAAATGATTAAACACATTTTATGTTAGTGGGGTAGACGCCCATGATGCCCCAATGGGCCATTTATTTTTTATCACTATATCTTAGGTGTAGAATGAGGCCTTGAAAAAGACATAATTAATAAAGCTTATATAGTAAAAAAAAGGGTGCCCTTACAAACACTGATGCTTAGCCCTTATGAGGCAAGACAAAAATTATTTAAACCAATTTTATGTTAGGGGGATAGCTACTCTTGGGGCCCCTAGGCCCCTTTATCTTGTACCGCTACGTATAAGGTGTAGAACGGGGCCCTAAAAATGACATACTTATTAATAAAGCTTATATAGAAAAAAACGGTACCCTTATAAACACTGATGTATAGCTCTCAAAATGCATGACAAAAATTATTTAAACCAAATTTACGTTAGGGGGATAGCTACTCTTGGGACCCCTAGGGCCATTTATCTTGTACCGCTACGTATAAGGTTAAGAACGGGGCCCTGAAAATGACATACTTATTAATAAAGCTTATATAGCAAAAAACGGTACCCTTACAAACACTGATACTTAGCCCTCTTGGGGCAAGACAAAAATTATTTAAACCAATTTTATGTTAGGGGGATAGCTACTCTTGGGGCCCCTAGGGCCGTTTATCTTGTACCGCTACGTATAAGGTGTAGGTTGGGGTCCTCAATATGACATAATTTTTAATATAGGCTATATTAGAAAAAACGGAGCCATCAGAAACGCTGTTTCTCAGCCCTCAGAGGGCTTGACCAAAATAAATCAAACCTATTATATTAGCCTCCCATCAGTTTCACCTTCATTGGCCTGTCTGTTACGACCACTTCAGAATGAAGTATGAGCCTATTGGACGAATACCATCTCTATCACCTTTTATCCACACTGGTACAATTTTCATCGCTAATCACTCATGGTCAGCTAGAAAGGGCTATCCTAGGGGCCCCACTAAAATATAATATTATTATCTACTATGATTTATAACGATGTCGTTCATATTGAATATATCTGACTAAGAACATCTTTTCACAATATTTACATTTAATTGTATTTTAAGTTCTGTAGTTAATATGTCAACATTCATTAATTAGTTAAGTTTTTTTATTCTATTAGATAAAAAAAATTTTCTGAGAATCATTTTATACTGAATATTGTTGAAAATTAATTTAGTGTGACTGCATTATGTAGCAATCTCATAGCCACCAATCCCCTAAAAATATAACAAGGGTTATTAAAAAAAAAAGGATTTCTTTTCTTTCCTGAAACGTAATATAGTATATGAAAGATAAATCAATTCAAAAAAATGTTGTTTGTATGTTTAGTATTGCTTTTAACACTTATATGCAGTTCAACAATTGTTTACCATAGACAACTGTCGGAACGACGTGAGAGATCAAATGACTTATTTGTATCAGTAAAGAGATTAAATATATATATATATACAGTTTTATTTTATAAAAATTCATTATATTTTATTAGTGAAAAGTTGACAAAAAACGTAATATAAATGGAAATTACTTCATATTTTTTAGAGTAAGTATAGTATCATTTATATATATATATATATATTAGGTTGGTTCATTTAGATATGGCAAAAAATGAAATGTGTGCTATAGAGCAAGACAGCCTCCTAATTTTTTACATCTGCTAATAGTAATGTTTTGGTAAAGTTTTATCTTTGGATTACAACTACAAGACGGTGCTCAAGAGCAATACAATATCCAAATTTTACGAAATTTCTAGCAAAATGAGGAAATACGCATATGTTTAAAAAATACAACCAGCAATAGCTTATTAATAGCAACTGTTTAACACTCTTTTGCAAATCAACCGTCTAGCTTAAACATATGGCTATTGGCATTTGTCACAATTAAAAGGTCAAATTGTGCTATTCCATCAAAAAAAAAAAAACTAAAAAATTTAACCTACTCAAAATTAAGTCACGAAAGCATGCATTATCAGTCAATGTTATTGTCATTCTGACATTAAGGCCTGAACAGCAGACTTCACATTACTTTTTACCGCTTTTCTTAATGTATTGTTAACAACTGCTTGAATATAGTGTATAACAAGAATCCGTTGTAGATTTTATTATTATGCCACACATAATATTATCACCGAAACACTAATTTGCAAATTTGCAACCAGAATTAATTTCATGTGTCACGTTTTTATATATAAGGTACGTTACTGTTTAAAAAAAGAATTGTAAAAAAAATGTCTTATTTTCAATGTCTTAACATATTTTTTTTAAATCAATTGTATTTTATAATGATTTGGTGTTTACTAAAAGTAATTATTGATCATCTCTTTGATTAATAAAAAAAAATACGTGTTACTTCTCAATACCTATAAAGTAAATAGTGTTGTGTGTTAGAATAAGAAGTATGCTGTTAGCCAGGGTGAAGACCAGTTTGGCCAGAATCGAGGCATGTGACTAGAAGGATACAAGTAAAGGACTACGACCTTGGTGTATTTAGGGAACTGGCAAACTTTAGCGCGTGCCAAGAGCAAGGGCCCTAAGGTAATAAAAAGAAAGTATCGGGTACATTTTCTATTGTTAAAAATAATTATTTATCTTTTGTACTTGTGGTTTTCTGGACAATATATGAACATTTCTAATAATTTTTATTATAATGGTTTATAAATTGAATTAAACTTTTATGTCTTGCCATAAATGATTTTACCATTTATTTGTAAGCTTATCCTCCGATGTTTGTTCGCTAAAATATTAAAGAACTGTGACATATTGCATCCCCAAAAGGTCCCCTTGACTTTGCAATATAAACATTGAACTGGTCAATAGGAAATAATATTTTAAAGAAAAAAACTAAATCTTCCACTAAAAAGAAAGGTCTGAAAGGAAAAAAAAACAACAATCATATTATTAATAAACAAAGCAGACACAAAATCAGGAATAAAACGCAAATTTAATGCAAATAAAAACTATTTAAGGATAACTTTTTAATTTTATATTCTAAACTTGTACAAATTATAATAGGTCATTATTGATAGTTTCCCCCCCCCTCCAAATTTGTAGCTATTTCTTTTTTCCAGCAGAACCTCCCTGTCCGCGTAATGCTTGCCTTTTTACATTAGTACTGAAGCTTGCAACATTCTGTAAAACAGAACCAAGATATGTAACAAAAAAAAATAATAGTGCAATTTTATTGATACTATTTATTAATTTCACGTGAAGTAAATAATATCTAAAAAAACGGCCCTCTTAAAAATGTATTATTTATGCATATTTTATATATATATATTGCTGAGTCTCGCCTATCCATTACCCGGTTGAACCAGTATACACCTCGCCCCCCTTCGCAATTTTAGTAATGCTAATTTGCTTTTTTCTATTATTCAAATTTCTGTCTCCTAAAATATTATCTTGCCACCCGTGCCTGAATGCTTAGCACCCTTTGAAACATGTTACGGTGCGACCCTATATATATATATATATATATATATATATATATATATATATATATATAGATAGATAGATAGATAGATAGATAGATAGATAGATAGATAGATAGATAGATTGATAGATAGATAGATAGATAGATAGATAGATTTAAATTTGGAATACTTAATACGTCTTATTTATTGATAGATAGATAGATAGATAGATAGATAGATAGATAGATAGATAGATAGATAGATAAATAGATTGATAGATAGATAGATAGATAGATAGATAGATAGATAGATAGATAGATAGATAGATAGATAGATAGATAGATTTAAATTTGGAATACTTAATACGTCTTATTTATTGATAGATAGATAGATAGATAGATAGATAGATAGATAGATAGATAGATAGATAGATAGATAGATAGATAGATAGATAGATAGATAGATAGATAGATAGATAGATAGATAGATAGATACTTATGTTTAAATTTGGAATACGAAATACGTTTTATTTGTGTAATATTGTGTTCAATGTAGTGTACACCTAAAAGTCATTGTACTAAGTAAAATGTTAAATAAAAAAAAAATATTCCAATATTTTTTATTTACTTTGTTTGTTTTTTTTTCATCAATTATATTTGACGTTGTCAAATTAATTTTTTTTTAATTATTCGTGTAGGCGGGTTGCTCTTAATTATGGAACCGTAATGATTTAGTTAACATATGCAGAAACAGATATAAGTAAACAAATAAGCTAAATATTAGTGACATTACCTACTTAAAATTTACCTTTACATTTAAAGATTTCTGGAACCACATATTTAAATCGAAGGTAAGGATAGTTAATTTATATAGAGGAGGAAATCAATGGCAATCACAATGAAGTGTATTGCTTTGAGTATAAAAATGTATTACTTTTTTATAATATAAATGGGCACTTTTTAAAAATAATTGTACAATATTAATCAATTTAATGATTATAATTATATATAGTCAAATATATGTATGGTATAAGAATATATATATATATATATATATATATATATATATATATATATATGATAGTATCTTCTGTCATGCATATACACAGAGTGAAAATAAAAACTGTTGTCACATTATCGAATTTTTATTAAAAGAAATGAAAAAGAAAACAAACTAGAAAGAAACAGCAGATAGAAATAACTGTCATGTACACTCGTGTGGATATGTATGAACTTGAAGTATAGCTGACAGATTCAAGGGTGTATCTGTTACCAGCATCACGGACTCAGTAAAACCTCATTAACCACGATATCCCTATCTTGAGATAATGTATTTAGATCCCGATAGAGCTGGGCTACACCAATAGAATGGTAAAACCCTATATCAGGTATTTTGTCTCAAACGCGGTCTTAATTTTAGTTGAAGAGTAACAAAAGTGATACGTTTTGTTTTAAAGTAATCTTTATTATTCATATGTACTACAGAGCTGCAAGCTGGTAGTAAAATCGATTACCAGTCAACATGAGAATATCAAAGTAAGACATATCGATTAATTATACTTGGGTGACTTTTGTGTTACCCAGTATAGAAATCAGTCGCTTAGCAAGCTCGAAATAAGTTATACAGTTCCAGTAGCAATAGCACGTATTATATGTAGCCCAAATACAACAACTTTTTATCCACACAAAAGTTGCCTATAAATTATAAACATACCTTTCAAAATACATTCAAAAATGTTCATCGTAAACTGTCGATAACAATGTGAACATTTTTTTTGTTATGTGTTACTTTTTAAGGATGATTGAACAAAGACTAACAACAACAATAATACAACAAACTGAAGATATTGAAACCTATGACAAAAGTGTTGAATGTGTTACACATTTTGTTACGACGTGGACTTTGTAAAATATTATATTACTAGCTGTGTACCCTGCAAAACATTTGCATAGAGTTATATCCCCTTAGGCTTGATTGGCAGGCGAGGTTATTTTTTGCTTTCGGGCAGATCCGATTTTTTTTTTTCATGATTTTATTTTAAACCGGAATACTGTTGTATTCATTCTTTACTTTCGATTTAACGCACACTGGAAATGAGTATTATTATATATGATATGTATTTCCTTTGGAAGTAGAAGGCCTATGTATGAGTTCTTAATACTCATATTTTATCTATGAATTAAAGAAGGCGCAAGTATACTTTATACACTTACATTAGTTTAAAATAAAAATAATCTTTGTGTGTTGGCCGCAATGAATAGACGTAATTAAAAGACGCAGTTAATTAAATCTATTCAAATGATAATTTACAATTCTAAAAAAAAATCTCTTTATACTGAGTGTGTAGTTATATAAATATTTTTAAATCACCTGATCCAGCTCTCTTTCCTCCTGAAAGTTGTCTCCTAGTTGGTCATCTGCCACATATCCTTCAACAAAGCTGATGGTCAACAGAGTCATCAAACAGAGAACTAAAACTAACTTTTTCATTTTTGAAGAGCCTGAGATAAAAATAAAATGTATACAATGAAAAAAAAATTAGAACGGCTAAATCTACACTTTACTGTATTTAATTGATCAAATAGTTTAATTAAAATTGCTTCAGGCATGTAGACGAGTATTCACTCAATATTATAAAATAAATTCCTACAGATATTTCAGCATGCACTAGTCAAGGTCTAACTTTAGTCAGAGAGTGTCTTCCAGCGAAATGGTATCTGATCACACAAACTTTGTCTCCATTTATAAAGTTTTCAGAAACAAAAGAAATGTATCATCGATTTAATTTCAGCGATATATCTACCACCTGTTGACATCTGAGGAATTTAATCTCCATTAGGAAACAAAAAAAGTAAAAATAAAACTTGGATCATGGTTGGGGGTGGGGGTATTGACCGTATTGTCCCAAGCAGTTTCTGGCCACCGACGGATCTCTCTGATTAAAACACCATTTTTTATTAAAAGCAGATCATGTACCCAACGGAGACGCTAACAACAAGTGCATAGGAATTATTTCAGATAGCACCTCATAAGGCTATCGGTACAGGAATGTGACACTCGCCCACTATAAACTAATCATCATATATAATAATACTTATTTCCAGTGTGCGTTAAATGGAAAGTAAAGAATTAATGCAACAGTATTCCAGTTTAAAATACAATCATGAAAAAAATCGGATCTGCCCGAAACCAAAAATAACCTAGCCTACCGATCAAGCATAAGGGGATATAACTCTATGCAAAGTTTTTGCACGGTGCAGCTAGTTTTACAATAAATTAAATGTTTGATCAATGGCAAGGAGAAAACTGGGATAGTAATTACATGGCATGTGAAAGTATTCATGACAAAACAACATTTTAAAATACATGTAAATAAATAAAGTATAAATATGATGATTCATATGAATAAAAAAACCCATTAAAATACTGGCTTTAATTTTAAAATTTTAAACAAATCTTATGATACTGGGCCGCCCAAGTAACAATAAACTATTTCCATTTCATTTACTGTGGTGTATTTATCTCGAGATGGCAACTTTCTATTGACGTAACCGGGGACTGAGCGGCTGTAGGCGGCAGTGGTGTTGTAGCTTTGGTGGAGAGAAGGTGTGTCAGAGGTTACATCTCTCTCCCTAGGGCGAACACATTTAACCAACAAATGAACAAACTTGAGTCGGAACATGGCGACGTTAGAAAGTGTCCATTTATGTCCAGTTTATCTGTATACGTCACTGGAACAGTGGACACAAAACGGATGTAAAAGTTTTCTCAGGGCTCACACTGCATAGACACTAGGTGGAAATGTTCAAATTTACTCACGGTTAAATTGCACAAAAACATGAACACCATCTACATTTACTATAAATAATGAAACAGTAACAAAAAGACATCAAAATAGGAACAAAACTGTATTAATGATGGTGGGAAACAAATACAAGATAATATGACGTCATCTGATACACAACTAGACGGTCGTGCAATAAACGTTTAATGAAACTCGACTTTTTAGGTTCGTATGGTTCGTTGTTTGAACACAGAGGTTATCCCATTGTTCGTTACGTGAAACGTTTGTCTGTGAGGTGTTCACTAAGTGGAGTCATTGTCAGGGGGAGGGGGAAGAGGTGGGGATTAGGGGTACAGTGATTACGTTCTTTTTAAATAAGGTGGCGGTAGTCACACAAAGTAAGAATCACTGAACCAGTATCACAGTTGTTGTCTTATCGATTTGTATTATTGATTTTGTATGAAGAAGCTGGAGACTGATAGTTGCATGATAAACTTTCTCTTTGCCTGTTACGAACTGTACAATGAGATTCACGTGTTGTATAAATAATAAAAGACACCGTGTGTTTAGCTAACAGACAAAAACTTCACATATTGTGTTGCATTATCGACAGTCCACGTTAAATGTTGACTTAATGAACATATGTTTTATTTACTGTAGGGAGTTTGACCTACACAAAGACAAGAAACATTCTTATTGTGTTTGAAACTTTAAAGTGCTCTACAAGTTAAGAGAGGGTTTCATTATGTCTTAGACAACGTCTGATTGTTTCATAGAGGGAGTCTGATTGTTTTATACAGAGAGTCTGATTGTTTCATAGAGAGAGTCTGATTGTTTTATACAGAGAGTCTGATTGTTTCATAGAGAGAGACTGATTGTTTCATAGAGAGTGTCTGATTGTTTCATAGAGAGTCTGATTGTTACATGGAGAGAGTCTGATTGTTACATAGAGAGAGAGTATGATTGTTTAATAGAGAGAGTATGATTGTTTCATAGAGAGTGTCTGATTGTTTCATAGAGGGTGTCTGATTGTTTCATAGAGAGAGTATGCTTGTTTCATAGAGAGAGTATGATTGTTTCATAGAGAGAGTATGATTGTTTCATAGAGAGAGTCTGATTGTTACATAGAGAGAGTCTGATTGTTACATAGAGAGTCTGATTGATTCATAAAAAGAGTCTGATTGTTTCATAGAGAGAGAGTCTGATTGTTTCATAAAGAGAGTCTGATTGTTACATAGAGAGTCTGATTGTTACATGGAGAGAGTCTGATTGTTACATAGAGGTAGTCTGATAATTTCATAGAGAGTATGATTGTTTCATAGACAGAGCCTGATTGTTTCGTAGAGAGAGTCTGATTGTTACATGATGAGAGTCTGATTCTTTCATAGAGAGAGTATGATTTTTTCATAGAGAGGGCCTGATTGTTTTATAGAGATAGGCTTATTGTTTTAGAGAGAGAGTCTGATTGTTTTATAGAGAGAGACTGATTGTTTCATATAGAGAGTCTGATTGTTTCATAGAGAGAGTCTGATTGTTTCATAGAGAGAGTCTGATTGTTTCATAGAGAGAGTCTGATTGTTTCATAGAGAGAGTCTGATTGTTAAATGGTGAGAGTCTGATTGTTTCATAGAGAGAGTCTGATTGTTAAATGATGAGAGTATGATTGTTTCATAGAGAGAGCCTGATTGTTTCATAGAGAGAGTCTGATTGTTTTAGAGAGAGAGTCTGAGTGTTTCATAGAGAGAGTCTGATTGTTTCATAGAGAGAGTATGATTGTTTCATAGAGAGAGTCTGATTGTTTCATAGAGAGAGCTTGATTGTTTCATAGAGAGAGTCTGATTGTTTTAAAGAGAGAGACTGATTGTTTCATAGAAGGAGTCTGATTGTTTTATAGAGAGAGACTGATTGTTTCATAGAGAGAGTCTGATTGTTTCATAGAGAGAGTATGATTGTTTTAAAGAGAGAGACTGATTGTTTCATAGAAGGAGTCTGATTGTTTTATAGAGAGAGACTGATTGTTTCATAGAGAGAGTCTGATTGTTTCATAGAGAGAGTATGATTGTTTCATAGAGAGAGTCTGATTGTTTTCTAGAGAGAGACTGATTGTTTCATATAGAGAGTCTGATTGTTTCATAGAGAGAGTCTGATTGTTTCATAGAGAGAGTATGATTGTTTTAGAGAGAGAGAGAGTCTGATTGTTAAATGGTGAGAGTCTGATTGTTTCATAGAGAGAGTCTGATTGTTAAATGATGAGAGTATGATTGTTTTATAGAGAGAGCCTGATTGTTTCATAGAGAGAGTCTGATTGTTTTATAGAGAGAGTCTGAGTGTTTCATAGAGAGAGTCTGATTGTTTCATAGAGAGAGTCTGATTGTTAAATGGTGAGAGTATGAATGTTTCATAGAGAGAGTTTGATTGTTTCATAGAGAGAGCCTGATTGTTTCATAGAGAGAGTCTGATTGTTTTAAAGAGAGAGACTGATTGTTTCATAGAGTGAGTCTGATTGTTTTATAGAGAGAGACTGATTGTTAAATGGTGAGAGTCTGATTGTTACATAGAGAGAGTATGATTGTTTCATAGAGAGAGCCTGATTGTTTCATAGAGAGAGTCTGATTGTTTCATAGAAAGTGTCTGATTGTTTCATAGAGAGAGTATGATTGTTTCATAGAGAGAGTATGATTGTTTCATAGAGAGTGTCTGATTGTTTCATAGAGAGTGTCTGATTGTTTCATAGAGAGAGTATGATTGTTTCATAGAGAGAGTATGATTGTTTTATAGAGAGAGTCTGATTGATTCATAAAAAAGAGTCTGATTGTTTCATAGAGAGAGTCTGATTGTTTCATAGAGAGAGTCTGATTGTTACATAGAGAGTCTGATTGTTACATGGAGAGAGTCTGATTGTTTTATAGAGAGAGTCTGAGTGTTTCATAGAGAGAGTCTGATTGTTTCATAGAGAGAGTCTGATTGTTAAATGGTGAGAGTATGAATGTTTCATAGAGAGAGTTTGATTGTTTCATAGAGAGAGCCTGATTGTTTCATAGAGAGAGTCTGATTGTTTTAAAGAGAGAGACTGATTGTTTCATAGAGTGAGTCTGATTGTTTTATAGAGAGAGACTGATTGTTAAATGGTGAGAGTCTGATTGTTACATAGAGAGAGTATGATTGTTTCATAGAGAGAGCCTGATTGTTTCATAGAGAGAGTCTGATTGTTTCATAGAAAGTGTCTGATTGTTTCATAGAGAGAGTATGATTGTTTCATAGAGAGAGTATGATTGTTTCATAGAGAGTGTCTGATTGTTTCATAGAGAGTGTCTGATTGTTTCATAGAGAGAGTATGATTGTTTCATAGAGAGAGTATGATTGTTTTATAGAGAGAGTCTGATTGATTCATAAAAAAGAGTCTGATTGTTTCATAGAGAGAGTCTGATTGTTTCATAGAGAGAGTCTGATTGTTACATAGAGAGTCTGATTGTTACATGGAGAGAGTCTGATTGTTTTAGAGAGAGAGTCTGATTGTTTTATAGAGAGAGACTGATTGTTTCATAGAGAGAGGCTGATTGTTTTAGAGAGAGATAGTCTGATTGTTTTCTAGAGAGAGACTGATTGTTTTATATAGAGAGTCTGATTGTTTCATAGAGAGAGTCTGATTGTTAAATGGTGAGAGTCTGATTGTTTCATAGAGAGAGTCTGATTGTTTCATAGTGAGAGTCTGATTGTTTCATAGAGAGAGTCTGATTGTTAAATGGTGAGAGTCTGATTGTTTCATAGAGAGAGTCTGATTGTTAAATGATGAGAGTATGATTGTTTCATAGAGAGAGCCTGATTGTTTCATAGAGAGAGTCTGATTGTTTTATAGAGAGAGTCTGAGTGTTTCATAGAGAGAGTCTGATTGTTTCATAGAGAGAGTCTGATTGTTAAATGTCAGGGTATATGTTTTGGGCTGCCACTGCTGACAGCATTTGTCAGTGTATAATTATTCCCATTTTTTGACAGGGTATTAAGTTCATTACTGTATCAATATAGATTGTGAACTGGAGGCGTGTTTGTGGTAGCTGTGGCGGTTCTTTCTTATTCACAAATCACAACATCAAAAATAACTTGATACAAGAGTACTTTGCTGATTCAAGTATTTATTCTCAACACAATAATATTATAAAAAATGATAAAATAAATTCCGAGTACATATTGTAAAATCAATCCAATAAATTACCACATTCAAATAGGAACTCAATCAAGTTCAAAGGATCCATCTATAATACCCAAGTACATATATACAATAAAACTGTCTAGCACAATATCTTCAACATGGAGGTGAACTATTACTCTCTCGTGATCACTCAGAATAAATTAATATATATCACTCAGAATAAATACAACGACACGTCTGTCCTATACGAGAGTGGACTTCCAACTGTCAAATTAATTCTTACTTCCGGAAATATAAAAAACTCGGATTTAGTTAAATTAAAAGTTATCCTACTGTTTCGAAACAATTATATTTTTACACGAAACAATTATACCTTTACACAATTATACCTTTACACAATTATACCTTTACACCTCCCCACCCACCAAAAATGTGCAACATTTCTCTAAAAAAAATATTAATTATTGCACTGTATATATGTACCATCCTTAATTTATGATAAGTTACAATCAATGTATCCAAAAGAAAAATATTCCACTCTATGGAACTAGAGTAACTATATACATCACTATATATACACTTGTCTTTTCTATTTATAATAAGTTATCTACAAAACAACATTATAGGTGCATATATTTGCATCAACATCATGAAAAAATTTGACCGAAGTTACAACCATAAATTATATGTCTTACAATGTGGTATCTTAATACTACAGCATTGTCAAAATCAAATTAATTATTTTATCAAATGTTACTGTATACAACATGGCATATCGTGCCGAAGCGATGCCAAAATATATTCAATATCCCCATTAAACTCAATTACAATATCATGGCATTCCTATGCCCAACTTAAATATATGCGTAGTTTTCCGAAGAAATTCAAATAAGACAGTATGACAATACCGATGTCCATACTCTTAATTCAATAAACAATAATCATCAGCCACCTGGCTGGATCACATGGGGTACAATCAACATACAGCGTCCCTGCTGCTTATATGGTCCTTCCTGACCAACCTTGGATAAACCAAGTACAATAACTAAATGAGAAAAATCAAATGATTATGAACAATATTACCTAAGTCCATCTCAACATTATAACTAATTCATAGTACCAACATAATATATTCCACAGTTTCAAATTACACAATGTCTAACAGTGGTATACTTTTTTTTTTTTATATCCTGTTATATCAATATGTATATCACCTCAAAATTTGGTGAACAAGTACAAGTTTGTGGTATCCAAATAATTACAAGTAATAGTAACAAACAATCATGTCACAAAAAAATGTTATTTCATGTTACCAAAATCTATGTAAACAATCTTACTAATGTGTGCTAAGTAAACAATAAAAATAATGTACAATACCATTATATACGACAATTTTGCCAATCAATGTCAATGTGTGCCAATGAAAATAATGTACAACAATCAATGTTAATTCATGCAATATTTGAAAAAGAATTTACAAATGTCAATCTATGCAATATTCAAAAAAAATAAATCACAATGCCAATGTATGCCATCTCAAAAAAAAAATTGTTCAATGCCATTATATAGAACAAATTGTACATAATGTCTTCCTATTACAAAAATTGCCATGTCAGTGTTTTTAAACACCAACCTAACATTAACAATCTTCAAAAAAATTATTGCTAAGTCATTTATTAACATGAAGTACAATGTGCCATATACAATAAAAAATATAATCACAATATATCATGCTGAATAAATCTATAGTCTTGAGTAAGAGTTTCCCAAAAAAAATTACTATGTGTTACAAAATATGCTAACTCAAATTGCTATTACAATTTATTATGTCTTTGTAAATCACATTATTATTTAACAATGTATGTATATAGATGTTCTACCTAAGTCTAAAATAAATTTGATTTAACAATCAAGAAAAAAAATTGTGTATGTTATTATATGTTATTTAACTATTATGCCAGCAACAAAATATCTGATCAATTTATTCAGTTAACCTTGATAGAATATCTGGTATGAAATTATCTGAATCTATTATATGTTCTATATGTGAATCTATTATTTTCATCTAAGCCTTGTTTCTGTTTCATTTTGTTAAATGTATGTTTCTTAACTAATTTGCCTCTTGAATGTGTGGGTTTTCTCAAACTGGGTCTCAAATAAGAAATATGTCTAAGTTTAAAACAATTGTTCTTTACATGACCAAAATTCTTACAGTAGCTACATTGAAGCTTATTAAAATAATTTGTGTGTTTATTTGTCCCATATTCTTGTCTTGTTCTGTATTTATTGCTATTTACATGGTTGGATTTATTCTGTACATGTCCATTTCTATAGACATTCTGTGGTTGTTTATTTCTCATTTTGCTATTGTGTGTATGTCTATTACTATATATCTTCTGTGGTTGTTGTCTATTTCTCATGTTTTCTTCATAGGTATTACTAATTTGTTTATGTCTAAAGGGGCAAAATGATTGTTTGTGACCAAAATTATGGCAGCAGTAACATTTAATATGTTTAAATTTTAGGGTGCATCTATTTGATTTATGGTCAGGTCTCTTACAATGAAAACATATTAATTTGTGTTTATCTGATACTGTTGATTTTGTTTTACTTTGTTTATTACTATGTGTAACAACTGAAATTGAGTTTATTTGTTTTACTATTGTTGCCTCTGTCTGTTTTTCAGAATATTGCATAGTTTGCATTATAGTAGTAGTATCATTTTCTATCGGATCCCTATCTATAGATTTCAGTACTTTTTGTATGTTTATTTCTTTGTCATTCAACCAAAGTGTGAATAACTCTTGAGAATTATCTGGTTTAATGTCTGGAATATTACCTATAATCAAAGGGGCTACTGGGGATGTCATTGCTATAGCCTCAATTTTTCCACTAATCCAAGGGGTGTCTATATCTATCATGGCTTTCTTACAGCTGAGTGTGTGACCATTTCCTAATTTAATATTTTCTGAACTGTCCATCATGCACTCATGTGGAACAAGAGATACATCTACAACTACACATGTAGCACCTGTGTCTCTAAGACACATAACCGGTTTATTATTGAGAAAACAGGGGTAAAATATCAAATTACCATTGTTACTTAACAAAGCATTAACATTATGCACTTTGTTATTTCTATTTAAGGATCTGCCTCTATCATTTATGTCTAGGAGGACTATTGTTTGGTGACTGTCTATTTTGATATTGTCCCTGATATCTACCAGAAGATCTATCATTACTGTTTCTATGATATTGTCTATTGGGTATATATCTGCTTTCTCGTACATGACCATTATTCACATGTCTATTTCTGTTGAGATATAATTTGCATTTGGCTATATTGTGTCCTGGATTATGACAGTAATAACAAGTCCTTTGTGTCCTATTAGGTAATCTAGCAGGTAAGCTTCTATATCTATTATCATTATAACTGTACTGTGATTTGTTTTTGTGTCTAATGGCACTAAAAGTGTTGTCATTTTTACTTTTGAACATGGGGACATCTTGATTGCTATCTTTATAATCAGATAATGTGGAGATAAGATCTTTCTTACAATTGACCTTCTTTAATTTAATGAAAGAGAATAATTTGCTGGAGCTTATGTTTAAAATTTTGTCTACTAGCATTAATTCAATAATTTGTTGGGGATCAGATGCATTTATGCCAGCCATTTTTATGTAGTTATTTAAATAGGACTCCAATTTATTTATATAGGCTGTAGGGTGTTCTGTTTCAGCCATTATTGAATTGTGGAACATATTCCTATAGTGTTCCTCAGTTTTGTTATGAAAGTCTAAAAGGTGTTGCTTAATTTCATTATATGATTTGTGTTCTGGACGTTCTAACATCTGCAATACGCTTACGGATTCACCACGGAATGCTTCTAGTACATATTTAGTCCACTCAGACTCTGGTATATTGTTAACTGTAAGTATAGATTCAAAATTGGCCAAATATGCATCAATGTTACCATCTTTAGAATTAAACTGAGCTATATGTGGTCTACCACCTGTATTATTCTTTTGCAGTGTTTTTGTGTGTTGCTCTGATTCTATTCTTTTCATTTCTATTTCTGCTTCTAATCTTTTCATTTCCAATTGCATTTTCTCTTTCTCTAATCTTTCCTGTCTGTCTGCATCTAACTTTTTCATTTCTAATTTCTCTTTCTCTAATCTATCTTGTCTGTCTAATTTCTCTTTCTCTAATCTTTCCTGTCTGTCTGCATCTAACTTTTTCATTTCTAATTTCTCTTTCTCTAGTTTATCCTGTCTGTCTGCATCTAACTTTTCTTTCTCTAATCTTTCCTGCATTTCTAATTTATCCTTTTCAAGGTTTCTAAGGGCAAGTCTGTCTTCTCTATCTAATCTTTCTTTAGCCTTAAGTTCCTCTTTTTCAACGTTTTCTTTAATAAATTGAAGGAGTTTCTCTCCTGTTAGACCATATTTTTCACCTCTCCTCTCATATACTTCCCATAAATTTTCTTCTATATTTTTAGCCTCCATATTGCCGGTTCAGATATATCAAATATGGAAATATAGTGATAAAAATCACTATTATAGAAATATATATGATACTGATACTGTATCACTGGTAATACATAAATCTATAATCAATGAAACCTCAAGAAAAATTACTGGCACTGATCAATAACAACTGGCACTAAATAATACTAACTGGCATTGACTTAAATTACATGGCAAAAATCATTATACAATATTGTACATTGAAGAGAAAAAAAAATAAAAAATAAAAGGGGGTCAATGTTCAGTGTCCAATAAATAATAAAAGAAAAATAATTATGAAGAAATAAGGTTTTTACAAGACAGGACTTAAACGATAACAGAATCAGCAAAAAAAAATTCCTAATAGAGTATGATAGTACACATGAGAGAAAACAATGGTTAAACTCGACGAGACATTGACAAAACTGGTAGAAAAAAAATAATTTCGGACAATATTTAAACAAAGGGGTTTAAACAATAAACAAACAAGTCGCAGACAACTAAATATTTACGTGATATTGATAATCTAACTGGATCCAAAATTAATCAACCACACACAATTAAGTGTAAAGATCCAGAAAGAGAATCAGTATGTCCTAACAGAGACGTCAGATTGACTAGTTCAAAACTGACTCACCACTCCACCACCCATTAATGAAACAAATAACATAAATGAACACTGATTATAAGGGGAAAAATAAAATAGGAGAGAAGAAAAAAATTATTTAAATTTAAAGTAAATATATTTACTTTTCTTCCTTGGTACTCGTTCTGTTGTGTTCCTCCTGTTCCACTAGCGAAAAATAGTGTCAATGTAAACACTGGCCAACAGTAAATGAAAGTTTCTTCCTGAATGTACAAGGTAAACAAACACAGTCTGAGATGTGTAGTGTAGTCTCAGTCTACAAGAAAACAAGCGGCCATCTTGACCTGGTTTGCACGTCGTCCACGGGAAGGTGCTGACGTCATCGGAATACACAAGCAGAGAAAAATAGTGATGAATTCTCTCTAAAAGAATTTTTATACTTTAAGAAGTATATCTTCTTATATTTGGCAACTAGGTACCAAAGTGTGACTTTAATCGGGCAGTAGGGTATGCCGCGATCAAAAAGAGGTGTCACTTGCTAACGACCTCAGTGTCGGAACACGTCGACTTGCTAATGTGGGTCACTGTGGATGTGGGTCACCGTGGGGCTCCGTCGGGTTGAATCAACTTTTGGTGCCGCCTCTGGAAGATGAATTCAGCTCGTCCAGCAAAATGGAAGTTGTACTTTCCTGTATTCGTAGTTCTTATTGTTCAGTTTTCAGGTTCAGTTCGTCAACGCATGCCACCATTTGTCAGGGTATATGTTTTGGGCTGCCACTGCTGACAGCATTTGTCAGTGTATAATTATTCCCATTTTTTGACAGGGTATTAAGTTCATTACTGTATCAATATAGATTGTGAACTGGAGGCGTGTTTATGGTAGCTGTGGCGGTTCTTTCTTATTCACAAATCACAACATCAAAAATAACTTGATACAAGAGTACTTTGCTGATTCAAGTATTTATTCTCAACACAATAATATTATAAAAAATGATAAAATAAATTCCGAGTACATATTGTAAAATCAACCCAATAAATTACCACATTCAAATAGGAACTCAATCAAGTTCAAAGGATCCATCTATAATATCCAAGTACATATATACAATAAAACTGTCTAGCACAATATCTCCAACATGGAGGTGAACTATTACTCTCTCGTGATCACTCAGAATAAATTAATATATATCACTCAGAATAAATACAATGACACGTCTGTCCTATACGAGAGTGGACTTCCAACTGTCAAATTAATTCTTACTTCCGGAAATATAAAAAACTCGGATTTAGTTAAATTAAAAGTGATCCTACTGTTTCGAAACAATTATATTTTTACACGAAACAATTATACCTTTACACAATTATACCTTTACACAATTATACCTTTACATTAAATGGTGAGAGTATGATTGTTTCATAGAGAGAGTCTGATTGTTTCATAGAGAGAGCCTGATTGTTTCATAGAGAGTCTGATTGTTTTAAAGAGAGAGACTGATTGTTTCATAGAGGGAGTCTGATTGTTTTATAGAGAGAGACTGATTGTTTCATAGAGAGAGTCTGATTGTTTCATAGAGAGAGTCTGATTGTTTCATAGAGAGAGTATGATTGTTTCATAGAGAGAGCCTGATTGTTTCATAGAGAGAGTCTGATTTTTTATAGAGAGAGACTGATTGTTTCATAGAGAGAGTCTGATTGTTAAATGGTGAGAGTCTGATTGTCTCATAGAGAGAGTCTGATTGTTTCATAGAGAGAGTCTGATTGTTTCATAGAGAGAGTCTGATTGTTTCATAGAGGGAGTCTGATTGTTTTATAGAGAGAGACTGATTGTTTCATAGAGAGAGTCTGATTGTTTCATAGAGAGAGTCTGATTGTTTCATAGAGAGAGTATGATTGTTTCATAGAGAGAGCCTGATTGTTTCATAGAGAGAGTCTGATTTTTTATAGAGAGAGACTGATTGTTTCATAGAGGGAGTCTGATTGTTTTATAGAGAGAGACTGATTGTTTCATAGAGAGAGTCTGATTGTTTCATAGAGAGAGTCTGATTGTTAAATGGTGAGAGTCTGATTGTCTCATAGAGAGAGTCTGATTGTTTCATAGAGAGAGTCTGATTGTTTCATAGAGAGAGTCTGATTGTTTCATAGAGATAGTCTGATTGTCTCATAGAGAGAGTCTGATTGTTTCATAGAGAGATTCTGATTGTTTCATAGAGAGAGAGTCTGATTGTTAAATGGTGAGAGTCTGATTGTATTATAGAGAGAGTATGATTGTTAAATGATGAGAGTCTGATTGTTTCAAAGAGAGAGTCTGATTGTTTCATAGGGAGAGTCTGATTGTTAAATGGTGAGAGTCTGATTGTTTCATAGAGAGAGTATGATTGTTTCATAGAGAGAGTATGATTGTTTTAGAGAGAGAGAGAGTCTGATTGTTTTAGAGAGAGAGAGAGAGTCTGATTGTTTTAGAGAGAGAGTATGATTGTTTCATAGAGAGAGCCTGATTGTTTCATAGAGAGAGGCTGATTGTTTTAGAGAGAGAGAGTCTGATTGTTTTAGAGAGAGAGTATGATTGTTTCATAGAGAGAGCCTGATTGTTTCATAGAGAGAGTCTGATTGTTTCATAGAGAGAGTCTGATTGTTTCATAGAGAGAGTCTGATTGTTTCATAGAGAGAGTCTGATTGTTTCATAGAGAGAGCCTGAGTGTTTCATAGAGAGAGTCTGATTGATTGAAGTTCACTTTTGGGTTTTTGTGGCAGCAATGGCATTTGGGGCTTCAACAGCTGTGTGTGAGAACAGTTTCTCAACCCTCACACGATTGCTCACCCCCATATCGCAGATCAATGTTACAAAAGCGTTTAAGCAATATTGTCCTGCTTGCATATGAAAAAAAAAGATTTAACAGACAATCTGAATGCTGAAGCATTTTTAGATAAATTCAATGCTAAACCACGTAGTCTGCAGATTTGAAACGTATAATAAGTTCGCAACCTTTGAATAGTTTAATAAAGTGATATCTTCTGAGGACAACTATGAACTTAAGTCAAGAAAATAACATTGACTTCTGACTTTATTTAACACATATGCATAATAAAACAATAAAGTACAAAGTGCATGATTTCTGAGTGATGTTATTTAATTTGCAAATTTAATTTTAGCAGAATTAATGTCATTTTAAGTTTAATAATTGAGACATGGTCAATTTATTTGTTGATAGAGCTGTTCTCTGTTTACAATATTTTATAATACATATTACACTAATAGCTAAGCTATCTCGTGCATCTGTGTCTTCTTCCCGCATTGTACGTTAAATCAACAGTATAATAATATAAATTATAATATACATCTATTATGTAACAATTGTGTAGCGGAACTAATGATCAATATGTTTATAACAGGAATCAGGAGTTTCTCAGCCTCTATGAATTTTCATCTTTAAACAAAACCGCAACATGCCATGCATTATTGAAACGTACTTTAATTATATATTTCTAATTAATAGCCAAACAATCGGTATCAAAATGCACCATTCCAGTTATGGAACTGCAAACAATTTCTTGAGTAGGGGACTCACCGAAATCCCCTCCCCAAACCCTTCCTCCCCGTTCGCACGCGTTTGGCGCTTCGCGTCTCCATCTTGCCCCCCCCCTCCCATATGATTTCTTCGCTCCCCCAACCATTTCTTCGGCCCCCTGAAAATTTCTTCGCCCCCCCCCCCTTCCCAATCCAACAATCCTGGCTACGGACTTGTACTACCAAACCACTACTGTACGCAGGTGAAGAGACTAGATCTCATATAGCAGATAAACTAAATACTGTTCAATGAACGTGTTAGTTTAGTGATAAAGAATACACAGCCACGCTTACTTATGTTTTAAAATAGATCAAATCTCTGAGAACAAAAGGCATCCTCCCATTCTACCTCGATAAAACACTGAAAGCTCTGATCTGTATGTATAATATCAATAAATATCCATTAGTTCTCACCAGTCTTCAATAAATCATGATTTAAAAAAAACAAACAAATTTTACAAAATGTCTAGCAACATGTGTTGTGACGAATAAGTAGAGTGGCTGCTGAAAAACATTATATATTTGTCGTATACTTCCTATAGACACGTTAGACTGTAACGGAGTTAGAAACCTTTTAAAAAACCGGAGGTGTGGTTTATATTCTCCACACATTCTAATGATTTTTTTTTTCATTTATAGCTTATCATTGGTATTATTTTTTTAATGTAATACTATTTATATTTCTGTACATTTTTGAAACTTTTTTTTTTTTTATACTTGAAATAAACAATAAAAATTACTCTACATTCGACAATTTTATGTAAATGTAGATAGATGTGTGTGTGGCGGGGTGGGTTGGGGGTTTGCGGATGTCGTAACTAAGTGGGGACGTAGGGGAGGGGGAACGTTAACCTGAGCAGCACTTGGCGTATGTTATGGACATTATGACGCACACAGCACACAGTTCTTCATCCTCAAAACAAGAAAGAAAAAAAAAAATTACTGAACAGCATTCGGACAATAAGAAGCACTCTCATTTTATTACCCAGTTTGGGTCGTGTGTGGGGGGGGGGGGGGTGGGTCTTATAAGCCGAACATACGGAACTTTTGCGAAAATGTCATCATCTTAATACTTTTTGTCACATGAATGAACGGCATCTTTAGATTCCGACCCCGTGGGCCACTTGACATCAGTCCCCCCCATTTTCTGGTGGATTACTGATTACGAAATGTGAGATAAACTAATGTAATGTAATGTTAATAATGTATTCAATATTATTGGATTACTGATTACAAAATGTGAGATAAACTAATGTAATGTAATGTAAATAATGTATTCAAATTTATTGGATTACTGATTACGAAATGTGAGATAAACTAATGTAATGTAATGTAAATAATGTATTCAAATTTATTGGATTACTGATTACAAAATGTGAGATAATCTAATAGAAAAAGGTAAGGCCTATTAAATAGGTCATATTATCAGGACCTCGATTGGTAGAGGGGTGCAGGTCAAACTCATATTAGTGACACACGTCCTTATGTTTAGCTGACTAACATAAACAATGCATGACTGAGTTTGTCTGAGAATTATTGATTTGCTAGCTGTAATTTGCAAAACCTTTGAATAGAGGTATGTTCTCTTAGGTATGATCAGTAGGCTAGGTTATTTTTGGTTTCGGATAGATCCGATTTTTTCATGATTTTTATTACTATTGTTTACGTTTGACAATTTTAAACTGGAATACTGATGTATTAATTATTTACTTTCGATTTAATGCAGAACTTACACCGCTATTATTTATATAGATGACTGCCATCTTCATTCAATCACGGCATATGTTTTTAAAATCTTAATTTTCATAGACACACATTGAAAAAACAGAGAATGAACTGCACTGGACTACAAAACAGCCGATTAAACGTTTCGTAGTTATATATATATATATATATATATATATATATATATATATATATATATATATATATATATATATATATATATAGGTCAGTGGTTGAAATGTGAATAGGGCTATATATGATTTATTTTCAACTACCAATATATCGGCTATGGCTACATGTAGTAAGTAAACTACAAATAGGCCACTAAATTATAAATAGCCACAGGCGAATTTCAATGGTGCTGAAGGGAATCAATGAGACTTTACTTTTAGAGTATGGGACGGATGGCCGAGTGGTGTAGATACTCGACTGTCCCACAAGTTCACCCAGCTTTAAATGGGTACCTGACTTGAGTTGAGGACGTAAAGGCGGCTGGGCGTCGTGCTAACCACTCAACCCTAGCATATGCTGAGGTTATAGAAACAGATGAATTCTACACTTCATCTGCCCCATTTGGCCCGTTAAGGGCCAAGAAAGGAAACTTTTTTTTTACTTTTAGAGTGTGTTTGATATTGTTTTTTTTTAAAGTTACAAAAAAAAAATCTATTTAGCGTTAATTCAGGAGGGAAAGATAAAGTTTTGATGATTTTTTTTATTTTATTTATTATTTTATACATATTTTATAACTTACATTGTATAAAAAACAAATACTAAAGGCTGTTCTTTTAAACTTTAGAATTAACAAAACTAAATGAAAAATATAAATCTCTTTAACCAAAGATTTACAGACTTTGACGGATAAATTAGTTTTTTGAAAAAAGAAATGAAAAAGTAAAGTAACACGACAACAGTTACAAATAAGATACATTAGCTGATTTGATTATTTTTTCTATAGTTACAACTACCCATTAAACAAATAAAAGATCAAGAACAAAAAAAAAAAAAATGGCACTGATTTTACTGAGAAGATATTTTGTTTTATTATATATGACATGTAACACACCAACAAAGTTCATGCATCAGTGTAAAGTGTTTATCAGTGATAAAATAAATAACAATAAAACTGATAATGTCATTCATCTTGAGAAATTGCACAAATAAATATGGCACAAACGTTTAGCTCTAATACTGTTCGAGCACACATTTGACAACTAGAACAACTGATACAATACATATAATGTCATTCATCTTGAGAAATTGCACAAATAAATATGGCACAAACGTTTAGCTCTAATACTGTTCGAGCACACATTTGACAACTAGAACAACTGATACAATACATATAATGTCATTCATCTTGAGAAATTGCACAAATAAATATGGCACAAACGTTTAGCTCTAATACTGTTCGAGAACAAATTTGACAACTAGAACAACTGATACAATACATATAATGTCATTCATCTTGAGAAATTGCACAAATAAATATGGCACAAACGTTTAGCTCTAATACTGTTCGAGAACAAATTTGACAACTAGAACAACTGATACAATGCATATAATGTTGGGCCTTTAACAAACTGTGACAAATCTGTCCATCATCAGGTACTGTGGGCACAGCTTTGATTCATTATCATAAAATAACTTTCGAAAGCAGGGGGCCCCTGACAAGCTGTTGGGTTTCCCACCACCAGCTGCGGCACTGACTAATAGGTTAATTAATAAATATTTATGTTCTCATGGTTGTGGTCATTTCTCTCTACATTTGGATGAGCTTTTTCAAAAATGTGTGTGTTAGTATTTGGATGAGCTTTTGAAAAATGTGTGTTTTAGAATTTGGATGAAATTTTGAAAAATGTGTGTTAATATTTGGATGAGATTTTGGAAAAGGTGTGTGTTAATATTTGGATGAGCTTTTGAAAAATGTTTGTGTTAGTATTTGGATGAGTATTTTAAAATGTGTGTGTGATAGTATTTTATTATAAAGAAGTGTGTCTATATGGGCGTGAGTCATTATGTAATTCTCCGTGTCACTTTAGAGTTTTAAAGAAAGTCACGTGACTCATCTCCAGACCACGTGCCCAAATATCGCATTAGAAAATTAAGTACAATCCAATTATGAGAATACGTACATGTACACAGTCCAATCATGAGAATAAGTACATGTACACAATCCAATCATGAGAATAAGTACATGTACACAATCCAATTATGAGAATAAGCACATGTACACAATCCAATCATGAGAATAAGTACATGTACACAATCCAATTATGAGAATAAGTACATGTACACAATCCAGTTATGAGAATAAGTACATGTACACAATCCAATTATGAGAATAAGTACATGTACACAATCCAATTATGAGAATAAGTACATGTACACAATCCAATTATGAGAATAAGTACATGTACACAATCCAATTATGAGAATAAGTACATTTACACAATCCAATCATGAGAATAAGTACATTACATTTATTCACGAACTAACGTGTCAGGGTACCCTCGGACATAATTTTGCACTATTTGGGGTACAGACGTGAAAAATTGTTGAGAGTCACTGTTTTAGAGGCCTACTCATTATGGCTTTCCATGTTTTATACTGTAAGGCTTCAATAAAGTGTAGCATGTAACCATATGTACTCATTATGGCTTTCCATGTTTTATAAGTGTAAGGTTTCAATAAAGTGTAGCCTGGAACCATATGTGCTCATTATATTAAGATTTAAAGTTCGTGGGAATTAATTCTTAACTATGGTCTTTTAAATTCGACAGTCAAATCGTAAATGTTATGTATGATTAAAGTCATTCATTTTATTGAGCTCATGTAAATGTAATACAACTTCGTTGATCGTTCTTACTGTTAGAGGCTAGAATTGCTTTTAGATTTGTGTGTTGGCCTTAGGCCTGGTAGAGACGTTTTGAGATATTTGGGGGCCTCTAGGCCAAAGTACAGCTGGGAGCCCTATTAAGGTTACGAATTACATGTCGGCAGAGCCGTTTTCATTCATAGGTAATCTAGGCAACTGCCTAAGCCCCTTACTCTCCCTTCTCAGGGGGCCACCCATCTAGGATTTTTTGTGCTTTTAATGGCGGTCAGTGATCCCTTTGAATCAAATGTTTCTATGGGGCCCCTATAGTAAAATATTATTAGTGGGCCCTATACTTGAAAGTTGATGCCTAGATGCCACCAGCTAGCACGTAGAATTGTAATTTGGAGTAATATGAGTCCAAAAACTGAATGCTTGAGGTCAAATATTTATTTGTGTACAGTCACGTGACAGACAAATATAGATCAACTTAAATGAGGTGTGTGTGCACAATAACAAATTACAGACTTTATATAATATGTACATATAGCGTCTTAAAAATAGCTCTTTGCTGTCGGCTAAGTCTACAAGAATACATGTTATAAGAGTTAAGCTCTGTTACAGAGTGATTAAGGGCGGCTGGACACGGCATCTCACACCAACTACTTTACTGTGTAATTATGAAGTCTAAAGCGCGGTACCTAGTTTTGAACGGACTCGTTGAGTTTGTGCCACGATTAGTTTAACTAATCTACTTGTATACTATTGAGCCCTATCAAAGTGTTCCCTACTTTCCCCCACATAAATCAGAGCCCCCGGTTGTCAAGACAGGTGTGAGTGATATTTTAACCTCACCTTCCCATCTCCTCAGCGAACAGGCAAAGTAGGCCTACTTTATTTAAATTATCAGGAATGTTTAACTTGAGTTGACCCTGCGCTGACCTTTAATTTAAACTCCAGAAGGACAGAAGATAAAATGCGGGAGGGGAGGGGTGGGGGGGCAAGTACAAGGAGGTTGAATTACATGGAGGCGGCGTCTGCAATTAGATGGTTTCTAGCGGCTGAAGCCAGTGGGCGGAGCCTATCGCCATATTGTTCCACTCAAAACATTCCACCAGCTTTCATTACGATACCAGTTTTCTCATTCAAGAAACGATTCCAATGAGCTTTTTTCTAAAGTCTGCTAAGGCCCTAGTTAATTTCTAGTGGACTAATATTCTAATGTGTCAATTACAAAGCGCTGTAGTCTTTGTAAAGCAATTTTATACGATCAACTGATAGAGGCCTATAAAGCTTATATTATACGCTATATCGAAATTAAGCAAGGATACACAAAGACCCGCTGAGAGAGGGGCAAATGCCAAGGGGCCCGGCGAGTTTTAGGGGCCCGGACAGAGCTGGCCAATCAACTTTTGAAAATATTATTATCAGCACGGGGTTGGGGGCGTGACAGCCCTGCCCAGGAGCCCAAATATTATGTCGGTGTATAGGGTAACTAAATATTATTTTGTCTAGGGCAAGGTGACACTAGGGGCCCCAAGTATAACTGTCTATAGGGTAACTAAATATTATTTTGTCTAGGGCAAGGTGACACTAGGGGCCCCAAGTATAACTGTCTATAGGGTAACTAAATATTATTTTGTCTAGGGCAAGGTGACACTAGGGGCCCCAAGTATAACTGTCTATAGGGTAACTAAATATTTTTTTGTCTAGGGCAAGGTGACACAAGGGCCCCCAGAACTTGGTAGGAGTTGTTCTTCCAGTCTGGGCCCTATTGCCAATATGAATGTATTTATTTGGAAGTGGGGAGGTGGGGGTTTGCCTAATGATGTATGTATGGGAGTATATGTGTAGTTATTGTTGATATATTTAGCTCCCAATCTATAGTAAATTATGTTATTATTTTGATAGTTATGATTTTAGTCTTTGAATTTATTGTGTATTCAAATTGTCTAATTTTTTTTTTCAAACAATTTTTAATGTCCTCATGTTATGAGGTTTGTTAATGTCAGTATTTCTATTGACCATACAGACCTGTTCGTCATTGGTCACATTCTTGAACTTATCAGAGCAGAGATGTTATAAATATTTGAAAACTAATTATGTTTATTTTGTTCATGTAATTTTTTGAACATTTGTCCTCTTGTGGTTATATGTTCCTGAGGATTTCTATCAATTAATTTGTATTTGTTTTTTCAAGTGTTACATGTATAAACTTTAAATTAGGTGAACATAAACCTTGGATAAGTAAAATCAAACACACATTTCAAAATATAACAAACACTTTTTGATATCATGAATCAAGTAGTTTTTGTTTTTTAGTTGTTGTTTTTTTCTTATTTTTTAATTTTTTAATTACTCAAAAATATGAAAACATGACGAATGCATCTAAGCTATTTGGCGATAAATAAATTTGAGTCTATTTGAATGAATATCAATGGTGTCCATAGACTGTCCAGTGGCTACTTGCAGACATCAGAAATGAAAAAAAAAAGGTACATCTGTAGGTACAGAGACAGCTGTTGGTCTTGAATTAGTTCATCAGTTTCTGTGAAGGGCAGATTTAGGTCACGGCATGGTTTTGTTTACATTTGCGGGTCACTGATCACGTGAAGTCAACACAAGTAAAAATACCATGGGGAAGATAAAAACAAAAGAAAGAATACTATTTAAATTGAGGATTTGATAATCACTGGTGGGAATAACACGTTCACATAGTTATATGTCGCTAGAAATAATTACACGTTTGCATAGATATATTTCGCTAGAGGAAATAACACATTTAAACAGGTATATGTCGCTAGAGGGAATGACACGTTCAGATATTTATAAAAACAACAACAAACTAAGTCTGAAAACATGTCATACAAACAAAAAAGTATTTGAACGATGTATAAACTAGACTATTACGATCGCAGCCCCCCTCTCATCACAGCTACCCCCCCCCCCAATATTATGTTCCCCTCATCCTCACCTCCGTTGGATCTGTGGTCACCGGAGCGTGATCAAAGCTTCCAGGCGCTCGGAAGCTGGACGAGAGCGGTACGAAGGTGCGAGTGCGACTTCGCACATTTGGCCACTGACCAAGATCAAAGCCCTACCGGACTCATAGAAAACCCCTGAGCCAGGCTTTGATGTTGGAAACGCCCCTCCCCCTCTATTCCCTTCCCTACACATTCGGGGGCGAGGAGTCGATCGAGGCAGATGCTAAAGTTAATTAGTTCAATTAAGTTAGTTTGCAGTTAGTATTGTATTACAGTTTTGTATGAGATAGTCGTGCAGTCACGAGTAGTCTAAATAAAGTTCAGTTATTTCTATACTTTACATTAATAAGTGTTGACTCATCTGTTGATATAACTCTGTGTTTGAAAGTCCAGCAATAGTTAAAGAACATATTAAAAAAAAACCCGTAACAAAGACTTTATTAAGAACCGTATGTACTCCGGGTAAACCAGTGTGACAATAAAACATGTATGATCCATTAGCATGGGGCCCAGTGCGTAGCTAAGTACTTGTGGTCTATCCCAATATTTGTATCATGTAAAGCTAAGTTCATTTAGTCTTATCGGGGCAGGTGTAGTGTATAATTCATGTTTCTATAACCTAGGCATATGAAGGGGTTGTGTGGTTAGCACAACGCCCAGCCGCCTTTACTTCCCCAACTTAAAGTCGGGTACCCATTTAAAGCTGGGTGGACTTGTGGGACGACTTTGCACCAAATTACACCTGGGAAACCATTCCATGGGCCTTGCAGAGGATCAAACCAGGACTCTCAGGTCAAATATCTACACCACTCGGCCATCCGTCCCACATATTTGTATCATGAGGTCATCTTAATTACGGGAAGCTGAAGGGAAGAAAGAAAATCTGTCGCACAACGCGTGAAATGAGTAACTAACAACAATGAGCGTGAGACGATCTTGTCAGACCAGACAAAAGGTGATATCAATGAGTCGGATAATGTAACAATAAGTCATTCACGTGTCGCGACCAGGGAAATATTTGTTTTGAAAACTACTACTTTCGTTTTATATAAAGGAAACATGTGTCGAATTGAGAGAGAGAGAGAGAGAGAGAGAGAGAGAGAGAGAGACAATGAGATTAGAGGTGTGTGTTTGTGAAGTAATAAGTCTGATGTATACGCAGTTTGTGAAACGGACAGACAGAAATGTGTGAAACTGAGAGAATAAAACAAAAGAATAAAAAGAAACGGAAAGTACCGTACCTCCTCCCCCTACACAAGTCGGCTGGTAAATAATGGGAGAAATTATAGTTGACTTTATATCATAGACTGTACATAATGAACGACGCGAAAGAGAGAGAGAGAGATTGAATTTGTAAGTTCATGAAAGACACATAAATGATATTGAATGTGTAAGCTAATGAAAGACACGGGGGAGAGATAGAATGTGTACGCTAATGAAAGACACGGGGGAGATATAGAATGTGTACGCTAATAAAAGACACGGGGGAGAGATAGAATGTGTAAGCTAATGAAAGACACGGTGGAGAGATAGAATGTGTTGGCCATTGAAAGGGAATGAAAATAATACAAATAGACGGATTCAGACTTTCATAAAAAAGAGTTCTGCACTTAACACGAAACACACCAATTATTTCGAACCACACATTGATAGAATGCGTATTTTCTATTGCTAGAAGGCACACTATCTATTGCTAGAATACATACTACCTATTGTTAGAATACATACTACATATTGTTAGAATACATACTACATATTGTTAGAATACATACTACCTATTGTTAGAATACATACTATCTATTGTTAGAATACATACTATCTATTGTTAGAATACATACTACATATTGCTAGAATGCATACTATCTATTGTTAGAATACATACTACATATTGCTAGAATGCATACTATCTATTGTTAGAATACATACTATCTATTGTTAGAATACCTACTATCTATTGTTAGAATACATACTACATATTGTTAGAATACATACTACCTATTGCTAGAATACATACTATCTATTGTTAGAATGCATACTACCTATTGTTAGAATACATACTACCTATTGTTAGAATACATACTACCTATTGTTAGAATACATACTACCTATTGTTAGAACACATACTACCTATTGTTAGAACACATCCTACCTATTGTTAGAATACATACTACCTATTGTTAGAACACATACTACCTATTGCTAGAATACATACTACCTATTGTTAGAATACATTTGAGGTAACTAGGAACTGGTTATATGTAGGGCCTGTGATAACACTAACTAAAGACACGGGCATTGTGTATATAGGAAGATTAAAAACATCAGATACAATACTGAAGAAATGTTCTAAAACTGAAATCACGCTAGGATAAAGACTATTTTGTGGCAGGTAAATGGTAACAGAAGTAAACATATAAGTCAAAAAGAACTTATCAAAATGAATTATGTAACATTTGTTTAAGAGTTGTAAAATATCTGTTTAAGTGTTAAACCATTTCTATCTGTTTAAGGGTTAAAACATATCTATCTGCTTAGGAGTTATGAAACATCTGTTAAAAAGGTAGAACATGTCAGAAGGTTAAACTACCAAGTAATATATTTTTTTAAAGATTTGTTTCAAACGTGTATACTAAAGTAACATAAACAATGCGTACTCTGAATTTTAATAATAAGATGAAGATATAAAGTTTATCGAATTATGCATGAAAAAAATAATCTAGATTAATATGTCATTCAACAGATTAATACGTGATTCAACAGATTAATACGTGATTCAACAGATTAATACGTTATTCAACAGATTAATATGTGATTCAACAGATTAATACGTGATTCAACAGATTAATATGTGATTCAACAGATTAATACGTGATTCAACAGATTAAAACGTGATTCAACAGATTAATACGTGATTCAACAGATTAATACGTTATTCAACAGATTAATACGTGCTTCAACAGATTAATACGTGATTCAACAGATTAATACGTGATTCAACAGATTAATACGTGATTCGACAGATTAATACGTGATTCAACAATTCTAATTACAAGAAATGCAACAAGCTGCACAACGATTAGACAACAAGCCCTACATACCTTGTTTCCTTTGCATGGCTAAAAGGAGAATGGACTACATGAATAGACAATGATCGACAACATTTCGCCATTCATAAATATATAGTACAACATTACGTCTAAAGATAGTTCACCATTCATAACTGAATAGTACTAGAAGCATCTACAGACATCTTCGTGAACCGACAAAGAAAATAGTACATATAAAACAATGAAAGCGAGAATCTAACCAGTGGCGTCATTTCACCAAAATGTTGGGGGGGGGGGGCAAATGCGTCTGGTTTTCATTTTTCCATCAATTAAGTCATCAAAATCCATTGTTTTAACCAATTCATTGAATTATTTTAAGAATCTTCGGAAGGGGGGTGGGGGGCATGCCCCCATCCCAAACCCCCAAATGACGCCACTGAATCTAACCATTTAAAAAAAAGAAAAAGTTATAAAAACAAGCAATTAAGCCTGTTCCATTCTGGACACAGGACGTGTTAGCGCATTTTCGTGTTATGTATCAGTACGTTTGTTAGCTTTCAGTAAATATTTGTAAATTTTGGAAATGTTTATAAATTCAATTGTGTAATGCATATATTTGTGAAAAAAAAATTATAAAGACGTTTCTTTATATTAAAAAAAAAATTATTGTCTCTTAAATCTAACTACAAGTGGTTTGTGGTTACTGAAATAGGACTCATAATTGAAAACATTCGAAATTATAGTCATTTAATCGTCCGAAAACTCCGTCAATTGTTGCATAGCTCTGATACTTTCAATTAAACTCAGAACACAAGCTTACTATTTCATTTGATGAGTTTCTTAATAAATCTTGGTGAAACTACGTGCTGCGGTATTTCGCACCAAATGAACGGGTTATTGAACGTACAAGGTGTATATATAATATATAAGCCCCTTAGGAGCCCTGAATCCCGGCCCTCAGAGGTCCTATCGCGAAATGATATATACATCATGGGTCTAGGACTTATAGTTGCTGAGATATAGCGCTCCTTTATTAATATAGCTTATATAGTAAAAAACGTTACTAAGGCCCCTTTTACGGCCCTGACAGGTCAGATTGCGAAATGAAAAAAAATCATTTCTTGGCAGGCCAAGACCTACAAAATGATATATACATCATGGATCTAGGACTTATGGTTGTTGAGATCTAGGGTGATGACGGACTGACAGACAAAACGGGGACAATAGAGCATTTTTTTTTCGAAAATGCTCTAAAAACAGGGTCTGAATAACAATAACAAAAATGTAATGCAATGGTAGATGTGATAATACTCGGTGTTTATACACAAGTATAACATAGACAAGAATTATACAAAAAAGCAATGTGTAAATCAAAGGCATTTAGAGAGACACAGAGAAACTGTAACAGATACTGTTGTTCTAACGGTAAGACAGACAGAAAAGAAGGAAATTGAGACAGAAACGTTGGCTCTAACAGTCGGACAGAAAAGAAGACACTGAGACAGAAACTGTGGTTCTAACAATGAAACAGACCTGAAAAGAAACAAATGAGAGAGAAACAGTGGTTCTAACGGTTATACATAAAGAGAAGAAACTGAGAGAGTATATGTGGTTCTAACGGTTATACATAAAGAGAAGAAACTGAGAGAGTATATGTGGTTCTAACGGTTATACATAAAGAGAAGAAACTGAGAGAGTATATGTGGTTCTAACGGTTATACATAAAGAGAAGAAACTGAGAGAGTAACGGTGGTTCTAACGGTTATACATAAAGAGAAGAAACTGAGAGAGTATATGTGGTTCTAACGGTCAAACAGGCAAAGAAAAAACTGAGAGAGTAACGGTGGTTCTAACGGTTATACATAAAGAGAAGAAACTGAGAGAGTAACGGTGGTTCTAATTGTCAGACAGACAGAAAAGAAGAAACTGAGAGAGTAACGGTGGTTATAACGGTCATCCACAGAAACAAAAAGGAACTGAGAAACAGAAGTTAGACAAGAAAGAACTTAGCCAGAAACTGTGAATGAATAGTCAGCTAAAAAGAAAAGAAGAGCCTATTACAGACTAGTTCGACGAAACGATCATATAAAGAGAAAAACAAACGATAAAATGAAATCAATGTGATCAAAAAATTAAGAAAGAGCTGAGGTTACTGTCAATCAATAGTGAAGAAACAATCAAAATGGTGGATACCGTCAACAGGAGAGAAAAGAATGAAACACAACAATACAAAACAAACCAGATAAAACAAATGTAGATAAATAAAATTAACAAAGAGTAAGCTAAAGCTAATTTAACAACAAAAAAAAAATGAAAGAAAGACAAAAATAAAAACAAAGTTAAGCTAATAGAAACTAAAAAAAAAAAAGAAATTCAGTATAAAAAATCAAAGGGAAAGAAATAAGAAAAAATTGTTTAAGAAGAAAACGGTCCAAGGTACAATGAATGATGGATTAGGTCAGCTAGAGAGGAAATAAAAATTTGACAGGCGTGAAAACGGTCAGCTAGAGAGGAAAGAAGATTATGACACAGTCGTGAAAACGATCAACTACAGAACAAAGAAAACACTGATACAGAGAGGAAAGAATAATTTGAGAGGCTTGAAAACGGACAGCTAGAGAGGAAAGAAGAATATGACACTGTCGTAAAAAAGTCAGCTAGAGACAACGAAGATTCTGACACAGTCATGAAAACGGTCAGCTAAAGAGAAAAGAATAATTTGAGAGGCGAGAGAACGGTCAGCTAGAAAACGGTCAGAGTCAAAAGATAGACCTGATTAGAGTCAAAAGTCTTACCGGGCTAGAGTCAAAAGATAGACCTGATTAGAGTCAAAAGTCTTACCGGGCTAAAGTCAAAAGATAGACCTGATTAGAGTAAAAAAATTGACCTGGCTAGAGTCAAAAGATGGACAAGGCTAGAGTCAAAAAAATGACCTGACTAGAATCAAAAGATGGACAGTGATTGTATACGGATATTTAGATTGGAGTCAGGTAGAAACAATGTTTGTCTTGGTCAGATATCTGTTAAAAACCATGAGTAGCATAATGAGAAGTCTTAAAACATAAGTAAGGAATATACAATGAATAATAAAAGAAATGTATTGGGTGAAACAATGTATAGTAATGACTCGCCAAACACATAAAGCGCTACATTTAAAAAAAAAAAACAATAATAACTATTAGGGAAACATAGTGAAAAATTTTAACGATTTGTAAAGATTTATCTGTATATCCTAAAAGTAATTTTAACTAAGAATAATTCAATAATAATTAATACGTGAGTCAAACAGACTTGTCTTAGTCAAGTTTGTGGTCAAGATTGTAGTCAAGTTTGTAGTCAAGTTTGTGGTCAAGTTTGTGATCAAGTTTGTAGTCAAGTTTGTAGTCAAGATTGTAGTCAAGTTTGTAGTCAAGTTTGTGGTCAAGTTTGTAGTCAAGTTTGTGGTCAAGTTTGCGGTCAAGTTGTAGTCAAGTTTGTGGTCAAGTTTGTAGTCAAGTTTGTAGTCAAGTTTGTAGTCAAGTTTGTGGTCAAGTTTGTAGTCAAGTTTGTGGTTAAGTTTGTGGTCAAGTTTGTGGTCAAGTTTGTAGTCAGGGCAGAAATAAATAAATCAGAAACAACAGTTATTATTGGAATTTTAATCAATCAAAAAAAAAACCTGAAAGAAATTTCCCTGTCGTTTTTTGAGGACAAATTAACAGAGAAATATGCACCAGAGAGCTAGAGAGAGAGCGAGAGAGAGAGAGAGAGAGAGTGAGAGAGACGGAGAGAGAGATTGAGACACAGAAAGAGGCAGAAAAAAGAACATAATGATATTAAATTCAAAATTAAATTAGAAAAGAATATATATATCATCAAACAGGTCGAGCAAATAACATAATAGATAGCAAACATTTAATCATGGTGATATAATATCAAACATATAACATAAGCAAACAAGCAAATAACATAAGCAACAGGACCATGCAAAATACAGACATGTGATATAATAGAAAACGTGCAGAGAGAGAGAGAGAGAGAGAGAGCTAGCCAGTTGGAGTCTTAACTCAGAAGTATTTGGGTCAATCAATAATTCGCGTTAAGTCCAGCGCGCGATACAACTCATTCACTAGGAGAGACCAAATATTGTATTTTATTCATAAATTTTGAACCAATGAAACCGCGATTATACCGCCACGCGAAAGAGGGGAACCAATAGCTGGCAAGCTCCACCTCTTTTCTATCAATGGAACGTGGGAATCTAATAGAACGTAACTTTGAATCACAACCAAAGTTACGTTTAATTAAGTTCCCACGATTTCTACTTCATGCACAGTTGACAAAGACAAGCAACATGACATAACAAGCAGCATGGCATAGCAAGCAGCATGGCCTAACAAGCAGCATATCAAACAAAGCAATATAAAAAATAACAAATGACTAAGATAAGTTTTTCTATGTAATTTAAAAAAAAAAAATAGTATAATTTAAATTTGTGGCGAGGCATCCTTATTATTGTTGTATTATAATAATATAATGATTGCATTCACAAAAACTAAGTTGCATTGTTTAATTAGTTGCTATCTAAAATTATTTTTCTCATCTATTAAAAAAAAATTCTAAGTAAGAAAAAAGTCTTTGAAAATTGTAAAAATTTGAGGTCTCGAAGAAAAAAATAATTCAACTCGGAAAAATAAATATTTAATCTAGCAAATATAAATAAAAAGAAGTCTAGAAAGAAAAAAAAATGTCTTAGTCAGAAATATTCAAAATACTTACTAGTAATGAGAAATAAACACAACTTGTCTTGCTTGGACACCATCACACAGCAAGTCTTGTTGGACACCATCACACCACAGGGCTGCTGGACACCACCATCACACCACAGGGCTGCTGGACACCACCATCACACGACAAGGTAGAAGGGCGGCTGACATCGGCGCTGGAGAATGAGTTTCTGTGCAGCTGCATGGGGATTTTATTGGGAGTCTGGATGTCAAGTATCCACCAACCGGAAACGAAGATTGAGCGATAGTGAATTCTAAACACATTCTTTTTGGATCGATGAGTGCACGGGACAGGATGTGCCCGATCAATGAAACGACAGAAAAGTTTTAAATAGAAATTGAGATCTGTGATTGGAGAAGTTTAAAATCGATGAATGCACCGACGTAAAGGACAGGTTATTTACGTTGAATTTTTCATTGTTCGGGAAGTTTTTTTTTTTTAATTTTCAATTTTTCTTTTCACAAGTTGAAAATTGAGTTAGACAAAGTCATGTTCAGTCTGTCTGGAGTATCATATGCCTAATAAGTAAGAGACGGTGTGACCTTTCGGGATATGCCCGACACTTGCTGCATTCGACAGCAGACGACGACGACGACGTGCGGGATAATTGACCGATAGCAGACGATAATACATTGGATAAAGACCTTGAATGGACGCCTCGAGATCACTTCACCTGACTTGAGTGACACAATGAGATAATCGTCTGCTGATGTTTCTTTATTGTCGGCAATGACATTCGTGATCTGATGACTTCACCGCTGTAATCAAAGGAAACGTGTTTCTAATTAACGCCGTTTATTAATTACAGTCTGTATCAAGTGCGTGATTTTATCAATACTCGGATAAATAATTTTGTCTCGCGAGGGCGTCAGAGGGAGTCCATTCTGAACTTTTTCAAACTTGACATTTTGTTTTGGGATGTTGAACGGTTGGAAATTTAGTCAGAAGGCCAGGGTGATTTCTTTATCATCTTGAAGTTAACAAAAGTTTATTGCTAAATAAAAGTTTACTCCCACCTGCGTTAATTACCAGGTGCGTAATTTAATACATCTTTTATAGACGATTTCATTGAATAGGGGGGTGTAATTTATTGACAATCTTGAAGAAAAATAAATTCCCCAAACCAAATAAACGTTAATTAGTTGTCGATTTGTTACTTAGTTTTGACCAATAAGCGATTAACGGTTGTCTAATGTCCCACCTGAACTTTTCAGAATTGACATTTTTTTATTATCACATTGACTCCAACGGAGAGAGGTGAAAGGTCATCACTTGTCTCTCCAGAAGTAAATGAAATGTCTCCAACCAACTGAATGTTAATTAGTAACATTATTCATTAGTTGCATGATTCCATCATAAAATAAAAAAAAAATGTTCAAATATCTATTGTGAACTTTTTCAATACGACATTTCTAGATTGACAATCTACTGATAATACAAATGGTGTGTGTGTAAAATATCTAGAATTAAGTGAGTGAGGGAAAATCAATATCTGATATTATGTATATTACATTCAACTTTCCCAAAATAATAAACATTAATTAGTGATAGAATAGTTAGTTTCTTCATTAGATGATGAACGCCATATGTAACGTCTGAACTGTTTCAATTCACCATTTTAATACGATTGACTTGACCTTGTTATGGTGGGTGATAGAATAGGATAATTCAAATAGGTGGAAGGTCATCACTTGACCTTGTTATGGTGGGTGATAGAATAGGATAATTCAAATAGGTGGAAGGTCATCACTTGACCTTGTTATGGTGGGTGATAGAATAGGATAATTCAAATAGGTTAAAGGTCATCACTTGACCCTCCAGACGTAAATGAAAGGTTTCCAAACAAATGAATGTTAATTAGTGACAGTATTCACTAGTTGCGTGATTTCATCATTAAATGATAAAGAAAATTTTCAAATATATCTTGTGAACTTTTTGAATACGACATTTCTAGACAGACACTAATATTTTGAAATTGTGTGTGATTAGAGAAAGTGAACATACTGAAAGCAACAAAGGTTTAGGTCATATTTCCAGTCTAGTGATCGGTCTAAATCAGTTGAGTAATCCCATCAAAACATTGTGAAAATTTAATTGAAGAGGTCGTCGAATTTTCTTTTTCGATTTTTTTTCAAATTAACATTTTCTGGACAACGATAGACTTTACCCTATTGGGAGAAAGGAAATGTTATTTATTTATAAGATAATTAATGTTGAAAGCTAGTTATTTACAGATGTCATAATTATTTGACAGTGAAAACCGTTTAATAATTTTGTGAACTTTTTCAGTTTTGCTTTTTGAACAGAGACATTGCTGTAGTTATTTTGATGTATTAAAACGAAAAGTGTAAGGAGAGAATGGGTTTCTCGTAATCTCCTGTACAAGGTTTCCAAACAAATTATCGCTAATTACTTAAACAGTTATATACGTAGTGAGATCTCTACATAATAGAAACAAATTCCTGATCTAAACTTTTTCATTTCGACATTACTAAGAAAATCACGTTATCTTAATGATCTTTTCAACTTGTAGGTAAATGAATGTTTTCTAACAAATAAATGAAAACCAATTTCATTAGGTGGCACCATTTTTTAGATGATAAAAAAAATAATGTTAAAATGCTCTCCAATGACTCTTCAATGTGACTTTTCTTAATGTCGATTTAATTAGATACGGGAGGCGGGAAATAACGGGAAGGGTGGGGGGGTGGATTATTTGATGATCAAAACGTCAATGACCCAACCAAATGAAGTCTGAATAGTTTCGTAATAAGTCACGTGACTTATTTCAATGTCATGTATCCCAGATGTGACAACTCCAACTAATAATTACAATCTTGTCACTTATCCCCGACTGCCACACATACACACATCGCGCCCGATTGGTACACAGACACTAAGCGCCCCCCCCCCCAACTCGCACTCATATAAACGGCGGGCCCAACTGCCACACATACACACAGAGTGCTTGACTGCCACACATACACACAGCGTGCTCGACTGCCACACATACACACAGCGTGCTCGACTGCCACACATACACACAGCGTGCTCGACTGCCACACATACACACAGCGTGCTCGACTGCCACACATACACACAGCGTGCTCGACTGCCACACATACACACAGCGTGCTCGACTGCCACACATACACACAGCGTGCTCGACTGCCACACATACACACAGCGTGCTCGACTGCCACACATACACACAGCGTGCTCGACTGCCACACATACACACAGCGTGCTCGACTGCCACACATACACACAGCGTGCTCGACTGCCACACATACACACAGTGTGCTCGACTGCCACACATACACACAGCGTGCTCGACTGAAACACATACACACAGCGCGCCCGACTGAAACACATACACACAGCGCGCCCGACTGAAACACAAACACGCATTGTTCCCACCTTGCGCACATACACACAGCGCGCCCGACTGAAACACATACACACAGCGCGCCCGACAGAAACACATACACACAGCGCGCCCGACTGAAACACATACACACAGCGCGCCCGACTGAAACACATACACACAGCGCGCCCGACTGAAACACATACACACAGCGCGCCCGACTGAAACACATACACTTAGCGCCCCCAACTCTCACAAATACACACAGTGTGCACGACTGGCTCACACACAAACAGCGCGTACTACTACTAAACATACACACATTGATTAGGACTCGCACATACACACACACAGTGTGCACAACTCGCACACATACACTCAGCGGGCTCGACTGGCACATACACACACAGAGCGCCCGACTCTCAAACACACACAAAAGCGCGTCTAACTAGCGCGCGCACACACACAAAGTGCGTCAGACTCGCACTTTCTCCCAGCGCGCCCAACTCATTGAAACACAAACATCGCTCCGTCTACTACCACGTCTTGTCGCCCGACCCCTTGACCCCATGTACCAGGAGGTTATAGACTTATTTCATTTGTTTTATCTGTACGTTGAAAGATAAATGACCAGCTAAATGAAACTAATGGGACGTAACAATGGTTTTTACAAAGGGTTCAATAACACTTCGTGAGGAAATGAACGAACGACATATTAGATTCATAATAGATAGATAGAAGTATTGTATGGTAAATTATTGGTTTAACAGATAAAACGATTAATTTAAGTAGAGTTGTGGCTATATTTAGATGGAATAATATACACTCCATTGATCTGCATGAATATATATATATATATATATATATATATATATATATATATATATATATAATGATATATAAGTACATGAATATATAGATATATTGGATAGATTGGAGAAAGAGTAAGCGAGCCAGCGAGCGCGACAAAAAGACAGAGAGAAGAAAGAGAGAGAGAGGGGGAGAGATGGGAAGGGGGAAGTGAAGGAATTTGTAGATTGTATTTGTACAGACTGGCTGATTAATTAGTATTTTTACAAAATATATCAAGACACCTTCTGGTCATATTACGACAACAGGTAAATATTAACCAATGGTGAGCTAGAATAGCGATTCTCAACCGGTGGTATGTGAACTCCAAGGGGTAAAGGGGAAAGGTTATGAAGTTGTTCACAGCGACATATATCTTTTTGTCGTTTAAAAACGACGAATGAAGAAGATCGCCAGTTTGCTGCGTGACTCATCACCAAACCACTCACCGAAAGTTTTCGCTTTCAAAAGGTAAGCACATTCCATTATAAAAATAAGTAAGTTTGTTTGCGAACTTACGTGTGAGGGGGGTACCAGCGGACATACTCTAAGCATCTTTTGGGGTATAGTCAAGAAAAATGTTTTAGAGCCGCTGAGCTAGAGACAGAAAAATTTTGAGTACTAGATCCTGTCATGAAATAAACTGCATTTAAACAATAACTTTGATATAACAACATAACTGTTAGTAAGTTTTAAGTCATATGCATACTGTAAATTATATTGAACACTATTAGGAAAATGCCAGCTCGATATTTCTTTAGAATACTGATTATTAAATTAAACCAGAATAGAAATCAGAGATATCTCACTTACCTTACACACAAGTAGATAGTTATACAAGTAGATAGTTATACAAGTAGATCGTTGTACAAGTAGATAGTTATACAAGTAGATAGTAGTTATACAAGTAGATAGAATTTATACAAGTAGATAGTTATACAATTAGATAGTTATACAAGTAGATAGTTGTTTTTTTTTAACATGGTCGTATATTACGGAGACACAGTGGCGTAGCGAGAGGTTGGCAAAGGATGGCATCATGCCCCGGGCGCTACTTACAAAGGGGCGCCAAATGGTATATTTTATTTAAACATATTTTATGGTTTTCGAATGGGGGGAAGCGCTAAAAAGGTATTGTGCCATTGGCGCGAGTTAAGTTCGCTACGCCACTGCGGAGACAATTTAACTAAGGCAGTTTTTTTTTGTTTCTTTCTGGTACCATTTGTTAAGAATTCTCAGTGGTATTAATCAAAAAGCGTTAGCTGAACGTGATATATAGCTTAAGCCCAGAACTAATCCCCCCTGTCCCATTTATATGTTTTCCTCACATTTGTCGTGGGACGGATGGCCGAGTGGTGTAGATACTCGACTGTCGACCTGAGAGTCATGGGTTCAATCCTCGGTGAGGCCCATGGAATTTTTCCAGGTGAATATGGTGCAAAGTTGTCCTACAAGTCTACCCAGCTTTAAATGGATACCTGACTTGTGCTAACCACACAATCCCTTTATATGCTGAGGTTATAGAAACAGATGAATTCTACACTTCATTTGCCTAAGGGAACTTTTTCACATTTGTGATATAATGTCTTTTTGTTTCAATTATTAACTACTTTATTTTTTTTTTTGGAAACAAGCTTTAGTCATACTGTAACCTTAATCCTACCTCGGTCACACCACAGTTAATTGTACAAGATCCCGTGAAAAGAAAATACATTTAAAATCAACAAACAGCCGCATTTGGTCATCAGGTTGCATGATACAAGTACATTATCAATTGTTAACAAATTAAAAATTACTTTTATTTTTTCTGAAATGTAACATATTTAGTAGAGGACTGAATACAACTGTTGGATTTGTTGGTGACCTCGGTGTCAAGTTATAACAGTTAAGTCTGAACATCAATATACTAAATTCAACTGAGTTTGTTCAAGTTGTAACCGTTAATTCTGAACATCAATATACTAAATTCAACTGAGTTTGTTCAAGTTGTAACCGTTAATTCTGAACATCAATATACTAAATTCAACTGAGTTTGTTCAAGTTGTAACAGTTAATTCTGAACATCAATGTGCTAAAGTTAACGTGTGTTTGTTCAACCATCAACCTACTCATTCAACACTGTTAAACTACTTTATTAAGATGTATGACACACAAACTACTTTATTAAGATGTATGACACACAAACTACTTTATTAAGATGTATGACACACAAACTACTTTATTAAGATGTATGACACACAAACTACTTTATTAAGATGTATGACACACAAACTACTTTATTAAGATGTATGACACACAAACTACTTTATTAAGATGTATGACACACAAACTACTTTATTAAGATGTATGACACACACACTACTTTATTAAGATGTATGACACACAAACTACTTTATTAAGATGTATGACACACAAACTACTTTATTAAGATGTATGACCACATGCTAAATAAATTATACTTGGACGAAATTTTACAAGAGCTGTTCACATCACGTAATGTTAAGTGTTAGCACGGTTGAATGAACGGCGAGGATGGGTAAAGGGAAAGGATTGTGCGGCCAGTCAATGTAAGGGCCAGTGTTGCCAGATTCTATACACAAATAAAGCCAAAAATCAATAAGTAACTCTCTGACAACACGCTAGAGTGATAAACAAAATATGTACTTCTCGTTTCATATTGTATTCACCAGTCTTCGTATTTACGCAATTTAAAATGTTTGAAGTAGTCGAAACCCCGACAGTCCACTAAAACTTCTACCTATGACTCAAAGACTTCAAATGATATTTTGGCAACATTAGTAGTGGACAACACAGCTGACCACACGTAGTGTGTTGTGTAACACGTGAACTTCCCGCCTTGTTACGTGGAGATTGTGTCTATTGTAACCTGTGGCTTTTCTTCTTGGATTTTTTTACGTTATATTTCTTTTTTTTTATAACTTTAGATATTTGAACACATTCGTTTGAGTATAGAGTGTAGAAGGGACAAACTCGCATTGAAAATAAATCTGTATTCACAATATCAAGGAAATATACAACACAGTGACCATGAACTCATGAGTTTTTAACCTCTACGCCAAAATGTTTATCGCCGTCTTGAAACCACTATCCTCGGTCTGCATGAAATAACGTTTCGACCATGTGTAGCTTGTAGTCTGACTAGTGAATCTAGCGTTTGTTGCAGTTATTCGCTGTGATATTTCTACTTGTATTGTTTAGGCTACATTTCACTTGTTGTTATATATTTTTATTTTTTTTTAATTTTGGAATTTAAAAAAAATAATCGCTAGAGTGTATAAGCATGTTGGGAGTAAAACACTTATAATGTTACGAATGTGTATTTGAGATACAAGCAGTTCTGTCACTGATCCTATCATGCAGGTTTCAACTTCACTCGCAATACTCAGCAGTTCTGTCACTGATACAAACATACATGTATCAACTTCTCCAAACAACGTAGCTGACCTGTCACATATATAATCAAAAAGTCACAACTTATCCACAGAACTCGGCCAATCTGTCTGAGAAAACATTCACAACAGGTAAGTCTATTTTCCTAGCCAATATATATTTTTAAAATTACTAAGTATACAGTTCAACACTGATTGGGTCATGTGTTAGATTTCGTTTGGTCATAGTGTTTGGCTTTTGTCTGCTTCATTTTTCTCTGATTGATTTACTGTAGGACTAATTGTAAATATTCCTAAGTGCGCCCCCCCCCCCGGGGGGCCATGCCTTATGTTTGTGTGCAGTGTATGGCTGCATGCCTGACACCAAATACAGCATGAGTGGTCAGGGGGAGAGAAATCAGGTGGCTAATTGTTGACAGGAAGCACAGAGTTATGTACTCACTAAATATAGAGCTCAGTGACAGGAAGAGATCGTGGAACTCTATGATAGGGTGTGTGTGTGTACAGGTGAACTAGTGTGTACAGGTGAACTAGTGTGTACAAGTCCTGATGTCGGGTACTGTAGATAGTAGAGAATTAATAACTACGAGGGGTGGCGTGATTAGACGGGGAACTGAATACCCCGGGGAAAAAAATACTTAGCATTTTCATAATCCGCCCAGGGTACAACTAACACAAGGACTATGAAATACAAATAATAATTAATGATAATTTACAAAAAGTATCCAGATGGTATAAATGTATTATTATTATTATTATTACATTGTTCTATATCACGTTAGAGTTACAATTAGTTGGGCATAGACGTCAGAGTGTTGTGGTTTGCGACAGTTTAAATAATAAAATGAAATAAACAAACCTGGACCTATAAATAGATTATAATTAGGTCATTATTACATCGAAGACTAACTGTACTTTGGCCTATTTATTAACTGAGCCGTTCTAATTGAAAAAGTGAATTAGCCGACCTACTAGGTTACAATAGCATGGACTCTGGGCAGTGCATTGAACTTTAAATAGTGATAGAAACAAAAGGCGGATTTATCTGCAGGCCCTAACTTCGGATGGTCCCAAAGCTCCCTCATTAGAAATGCATTTATAATTGACCACTTTATTTCCAAAAAATATAACTGTTATGTGCCCATGACCTCTGACTGCATCTAATATAGATATTTTTTTTTCTTTTTCTAACCAGTCGATAAGCGTATATTTGTTTACTAGTGTTTCAAAATATCTCTTTAATCTGTCACATTTGTCATCACATATTTTTTTTAATTAGTAGGTGAGAAATGAACAAGCACAGTTATAACACATTGTCTGTTCTGTTAAATAGTGTGTGTGTGTGCGTGCATGCGTGTCTGTAAGGGTGTGTGAAGTCCCCGTAAGAATGCGATACATTCTATAGATTCTACAAACCACTAATTGGGTTGGTTTTATGGTACCCTTCTTTCAGAGTGTATGACAAAACCCCCAGCGGACAAAACCCCCACGGACAAAACCCCCACGGACAAAACCCCCAGCGGACAAAACCCCCAGCGGACAAAACCCCCAGCGGACAAAACCCCCAGCGGACAAAACCCCCATAATATTGTTTTAAGCCATTTATTGCAGCTACAAGTTATTTTTTATTATTATTAGCTTTTAATTAGTTTAACTTTCTGTGACATGCTTAGTGGGTGGTTTGTAAATCACATAAATCATGTAAATGAATTTGAATTTAAAACCTGTTTTTGTTGATCATAAATGCTCAATATGAAACATAGCCATAGTTATAATTTTATTTAGCACCTTTTAAAATTATTATTATGTCTTAGTTAATTAGTGGGACGGATGGCCGATGAGGACCATGGAATTTTTCCAGGTGAAATTTGGTGCAAAGTCGTCCCACAAGTCCACCCAGCTTTAAATGGGTACCTGACTTTAAGTTGGGGAAGTAAAGGCGGCTGGGCGTTGTGCTAACCACACAATCCCTTCATATGCCGAGGTTATAGAAACAGTTGAATTCTACACTTCATCTGCCCCGATGGCCCGTTAGGGCTAAGAAGGGAACTTTACTTTTTTTACTTCATTAATTAATTTTAAAAAATTCACAAAAAATGCTCGAGTTATAATTTAATGTTTCTTGGGCGCCCCAGAACCATACGATTCACGGACCGATGCCGATTCGCGGCCCTGGGACCACTGCCTTCCAGTGTTGCCAAATATTAATCTATTTTAAATGTCAGATTTTTAGAGTAAAAAAAAAAAGAAGGTAGAATTGAACAACCTACACTTTTTACATCCTACAGGGCAATACAGCAGCCGACTATATCAAACGGCTAATAATGTATAACAAGAATGTGATGTAAAATTTGTAAGACTTGTTTCAAATTGTGTCTAAAAGCTAAATTTACGAGGAAAAAAGAACCCTTAATGAGATATGGAAATTAAACACTTCAAATCGAGTACGCTCAACAATTCCTCCCGAACTAAACTTACATTCTCTTATATAGGTTAGCTGGACAAAATATCCTATCATTCTCAGGTCTCCTGTTTGTTGGTTCCACCCCAATTCAATACATAATTAAGAGTTTGGTGAACATAGCAGAATAAAGGTGACATTGAACTTCTCATGTTACTTGAATTCCTCCAAACCGACACTATGTTTCTAAACTTTATTCAATTGTAGTACACCCCTAACCCTGAACTCATGAACTACCCACGTCTAAGCATCTTCCAGAATTCTACTGTGACACTATTCTTTATTGTCTAAAATTCCCCTACCTGTTAAAGTTAATGGGTTCTGTCTCCCTCTCTGTCCACCCGTCTCATATCTAATTACGTTAAACTGTCCCAACGCTTGCACTTAACTTTACTTATGCCCTGACCTACTTTCACTTTCTACATTTTATAATAAAGATTGGGGGGGGGATATTACATTTTATAATAAAAGTAATGATTAATTAATAAATAATAATTTTTTTAAGTGGGTGTTTTGTCCGCTGGGTGTTTTGTCCGCTGGGTGTTTTGTCCGCTGGGTGTTTTGTCCGCTGGGTGTTTTGTCCGCTGGGTATTTTGTCCGCTGGGGGTTATGTCCGCCGGGGGTTTGGTCCGCTGGGGGTTTTGTCCGTGGGGGTTTTGTCCGCTGGGGGTTTTGTCCGGATACCTTCTTTCATCCCCACCTAAGCCGATAGTGCAAAGACTACGAAAGCACCACGGGAGATACAGCTGGAGCTTATATCATGACCTGAAATAGCGATTGGTCCTCACCAATACGTACTTGTATTGATTCATACACATGTCAACAAATGACACAAACTCATATATTGGGACACTTTTCTTGTGAAAATAAAAAAGCAGTATTGTTAAGATAATAGCCCCCCCCCATTCCACAGCTACCCCCATACCACAGCTACCCCCATAGTATGTTCATCTATTCCCCACCCCTTCAAGGTTTGTAGTCAGCGAAGCGCGATCGAAATTACCAGGCGCTCTGGAACTTGACGAAGTTGCGACTTCACAACTTTGGCGAACTGACCAAGTTCAAAGAACTATCCGACTCGGAGAAAACCCCGGAGTTATGATTTGATGTCGGAAACGCCCCTACCCATAGCCCCTCCCCACCTCAGTAATCCAGCGAAACGGACGAGCTAGTTTAAGTTAGTGTTTGATTAGGTTGATTAGAGTTTTGAGAGAGAGCGAGAGTCGTGCTATCACGAATAGTTTTAATAAAGTTCATTTTATTTTATACTTCACATTCAAAAGTGTCGAGTTACCGGTATATTTGACTGTGTGTGTGAAAATCCATCAACATTTATAGAGTAAATAGAAGGAGCCCGTAACAAGTACATTAAAATATGACATACCCAACAGAAAGGGAAAAAGATAACTTAACATAAATTCTATTCAGTGCAAGTGATTATTTTTTTAATATTAAACGCAGCAGACGATTAAATAAAGGTCACATCCCATAAAATCGTGAAGCACCATAAAAAGGGTTGTTTTCCATTATTTTTAGAAAGAATAACTAAAGTATCGGAGTAGCTATATATATATATATATATATATATATATATATATATAACAAAGGAGGTGGGAGAAAACTTAAATTCAAATAAAACTAAAGCTTAATGGAAGCTTGGTAAAGCCTAGAATATTCGCCGCTGACGCTGAGCGGAGATGGACGCCGCCAAGTCTATAAACCCACAGACCACATCGGTTACGGGAATTAAAAAAAAAAATGAATCAATACAATTTAATCAAAGAACAATTTTGAATTAATGTGTCATATAAACAATATTCAACCTGAAATGATGCATTATGTAATGTTTAACCTTTCAACTGATTTCTCACAATTTAATTGCAGGAAGAATCCCCGACACAATATAATAAATAAAAAACAAACAATTACCAGCCAGGATACACTATTGGTGTCTTTTTAGAAATTACTAAGCAGGGCAGGGGCGTTTATGATCAAGCATGCCCCGGTGAGAATTTGTTTTTTTGATAAAACTGAAAGGTGAAACGTAAATGTATTAAATTAATAATATTTCATGGCATTTCTGTACATTTTAAAGAAACTTAACACGGAAATGCATGTTAGCATAATGGACCAATAGGGAATTCACTGAGACATGGCATATTTCAAAAAAGAGAGAATCCTGCTGTGAAAAAACTTTAAACTCAAATTTAATATTTAAAGCTTAATATAAAACGTAAAAAAAAAATCTGACTCAATTGTAAAACTCAATAAAACATGTTAATCATTGTGTTTCTTTGCACAAAATCCTACTTCATTCTTTTGTGCATTAAAGGCAAACACCTTCTAAAATCAAAGGCCAATCATTCAAAAACTAAAAAAAAAATGTTCATGTGGTATATCTAAACAAAAATATTTTGAGGGGAAAAAAATGCTCAAAACCTATAATAAACGGCAAAATTAGACATAGTGCACCGATCATGTTTTAGAACCAAGCAAGTTTTTTGTCAAAATATCAAAAAAGATTGCCATTTGTTTATAAATCGAAAATTATTTAAAATATAATAAAGTAAAAAAGGCTAAATTAATGACCACAACATTCAACAAGTACCTTAGCATGCAAAGACCATCCTACATTAACAGACATATTTTACGGTGAAGTATTTTCAATTGAAATAAAAAATAAAAATCTGTTTAATTTATTAAGTGAGCCTGTTAACCAGCCTCCTATTAATTTTAAGCCTGTTCTCTACCAGATAAACACATATGATGGTCTGATGACAGTCCCCTTATGGTGTGAGATGCTAGCTCCCTCCTGGCCATGTATAATACAAGGGACACACTTTTCTGAAAGCAAGGGAAATAGGTAAATAGCCCTCCCCCCTTCTTTTTTCAAATATGTTCAATAATTGGTTGTATATACTTTTATTTTTCAATACAATTTCTGCTAATCAAATGTAATATTTTTGCATTATTTGCAGATTTCAAAAACCATTCAACTCCATGTGAGTGCAACATGGATGTGATAGAAAAAGAAAAGAAGCTCGGACTGGTACCTGGGACAGCACCTTTTGCAGAAACCATTTATTGTAAAGATTTGAGCTGGCAAGAAGGCAAAACAAACTAGTGTCAACATTGTTGCCACTGAGCATATCAGCAGACAAGAATAAAAAAAAAATTCTGACCACAAACTGCAAATCGAATAATGAAACGTTAGCTACCCCATTGTAAGGAAGGGGAAGTATTTTTATTTTATTCCATTTAAACATGGTAAGTAATCTATTTTTGTTTTACAAATCTTTTTTAAATAATTAATTTTCCCCTGGCCTCCTCCATTTTGAGTATTTCACTAACACTACTAAAACTACTAACCCTTGCAATCATGGTAAGTTTTACAGCTCTGTAAAAAACAAAATTTTTTCTTTGACAGGTATTCAAGCCTAAAACCAATTAAATGGGAGCAAAAAAAAAAAGCTTGGACTGAAACTGGAGCCAATATATCATAATGGTTATGAGCCAGCCAGAAGAATATTTAACCCTCCACCAATGCCAGCAATGATGCTAATGACCACAACATTCAACAAGTACCTGAGCATGCAAAGACCATCCTACATTAACAGACATATTTTACGGTGAAGTATTTTCAATTGAAATAAAAAATAAAAATCTGTTTAATTTATTAAGTGAGCCTGTTAACCAGCCTCCTATTAATTTTAAGCCTATTCTCTACCAGATAAACACATATGATGGTCTGATGACAGTCCCCTTATGGTGTGAGATGCTAGCTCCCTCCTGGCCATGTATAATACAAGGGACACACTTTTCTGAAAGCAAGGGAAATAGGTAAATAGCCCTCCCCCCTTCTTTTTTCAAATATGTTCAATAATTGGTTGTATATACTTTTATTTTTCAATACAATTTCTGCTAATCAAATGTAATATTTTTGCATTATTTGCAGATTTCAAAAACCATTCAACTCCATGTGAGTGCAACATGGATGTGATAGAAAAAGAAAAGAAACTCGGACTGGTACCTGGGACAGCACCTTTTGCAGAAACCATTTATTGTAAAGATTTGAGCTGGCAAGAAGGCAAAACAAACTAGTGTCAACATTGTTGCCACTGAGCATATCAGCAGACAAGAATAAAAAAAAATTCTGACCACAAACTGCAAATCGAATAATGAAACGTTAGCTACCCCATTGTAAGGAAGGGGAAGTATTTTATATTTATTCCATTTAAACATGGTAAGTAATCTATTTTTGTTTTACAAATCTTTTTTAAATAATTAATTTTCCCCTGGCCTCCTCCATTTTGAGTATTTCACTAACACTACTAAAACTACTAACCCTTGCAATCATGGTAAGTTTTACAGCTCTGTAAAAAACAAAATTTTTTCTTTGACAGGTATTCAAGCCTAAAACCAATTAAATGGGAGCAAAAAAAAAAAGCTTGGACTGAAACTGGAGCCAATATATCATAATGGTTATGAGCCAGCCAGAAGAATATTTAACCCTCCACCAATGCCAGCAATGATGCTAATGACCACAACATTCAACAAGTACCTGAGCATGCAAAGACCATCCTACATTAACAGACATATTTTACGGTGAAGTATTTTCAATTGAAATAAAAATAAAAATCTGTTTAATTTATTAAGTGAGCCTGTTAACCAGCCTCCTATTAATTTTAAGCCTATTCTCTACCAGATAAACACATATGATGGTCTGATGACAGTCCCCTTATGGTGTGAGATGCTAGCTCCCTCCTGGCCATGTATAATACAAGGGACACACTTTTCTGAAAGCAAGGGAAATAGGTAAATGGCCACTCCCCCCCTTCTTTTTTCAAATATGTTCAATAATTGGTTGTATATACTTTTATTTTTCAATACAATTTCTGCTAATCAAATGTAATATTTTTGCATTATTTGCAGATTTCAAAAACCATTCAACTCCATGTGAGTGCAACATGGATGTGATAGAAAAAGAAAAGAAACTCGGACTGGTACCTGGGACAGCACCTTTTGCAGAAACCATTTATTGTAAAGATTTGAGCTGGCAAGAAGGCAAAACAAACTAGTGTCAACATTGTTGCCACTGAGCATATCAGCAGACAAGAATAAAAAAAAAATTCTGACCACAAACTGCAAATCGAATAATGAAACGTTAGCTACCCCATTGTAAGGAAGGGGAAGTATTTTTTATTTTATTCCATTTAAACATGGTAAGTAATCTATTTTTTGTTTTACAAATCTTTTTTTAAATAATTAATTTTCCCCTGGCCTCCTCCATTTTGAGTATTTCACTAACACTACTAAAACTACTAACCCTTGCAATCATGGTAAGTTTTTACAGCTCTGTAAAAAACAAAATTTTTTCTTTGACAGGTATTCAAGCCTAAAACCAATTAAATGGGAGCAAAAAAAAAAAAAGCTTGGACTGAAACTGGAGCCAATATATCATAATGGTTATGAGCCAGCCAGAAGAATATTTAACCCTCCACCAATGCCAGCAATGATGCTAATGACCACAACATTCAACAAGTACCTGAGCATGCAAAGACCATCCTACATTAACAGACATATTTTATGATGAAGTATTTTCAATTGAAATAAAAAATAAAAATCTGTTTAATTTATTAAGTGAGCCTGTTAACCAGCCTCCTATTAATTTTAAGCCTATTCTCTACCAGATAAACACATATGATGGTCTGATGACAGTCCCCTTATGGTGTGAGATGCTAGCTCCCTCCTGGCCATGTATAATACAAGGGACACACTTTTCTGAAAGCAAGGGAAATAGGTAAATAGCCCTCCCCCCTTCTTTTTTCAAATATGTTCAATAATTGGTTGTATATACTTTTATTTTTCAATACAATTTCTGCTAATCAAATGTAATATTTTTGCATTATTTGCAGATTTCAAAAACCATTCAACTCCATGTGAGTGCAACATGGATGTGATAGAAAAAGAAAAGAAACTCGGACTGGTACCTGGGACAGCACCTTTTGCAGAAACCATTTATTGTAAAGATTTGAGCTGGCAAGAAGGCAAAACAAACTAGTGTCAACATTGTTGCCACTGAGCATATCAGCAGACAAGAATAAAAAAAAAATTCTGACCACAAACTGCAAATCGAATAATGAAACGTTAGCTACCCCATTGTAAGGAAGGGGAAGTATTTTTATTTTATTCCATTTAAACATGGTAAGTAATCTATTTTTGTTTTACAAATCTTTTTTAAATAATTAATTTTCCCCTGGCCTCCTCCATTTTGAGTATTTCACTAACACTACTAAAACTACTAACCCTTGCAATCATGGTAAGTTTTACAGCTCTGTAAAAAACAAAATTTTTTCTTTGACAGGTATTCAAGCCTAAAACCAATTAAATGGGAGCAAATAAAAAAAAAGCTTGGACTGAAACTGGAGCCAATATATCATAATGGTTATGAGCCAGCCAGAAGAATATTTAACCCTCCACCAATGCCAGCAATGATGCTAATGACCACAACATTCAACAAGTACCTGAGCATGCAAAGACCATCCTACATTAACAGACATATTTTATGATGAAGTATTTTCAATTACTATCTGCGTTGAAATATTACATCAGTTTTTGTTTGTTTTTTTCAAATAATTTTCTATGTTTATTTTTTAACCTTAATCTAGGAGAAGCCCAGAGTATATGGCGTCTGGTTTAACAACCTTTCTTTCTAGCATTTTATCAATTCCAAGTGAGTTATGTTCTTCATTTCATTTTATTTAAAACAAATCATATCATTGCATTTGCTGAAAAAAAAAATTCATTGAATTTTTTTATGCAGTCAGAACCTGCTTTAGTTGATGAAAAAATCAACAGAGCTTTGTGGTGTGTCATTATAACTTGGATGAAATGGAAAAATGTAAAATGACAAAAAAAAAGGAATTACTTTGTATATTTTATTACAGTACTTAAAAATATTTTTGTTTGTGATGGCAGATGTTTTGATTTGGATCTCATTCTCCTTTTTTTGTCAACTTGTAAGATCTAAAACATTTTTATTTTCTTATTTTAAACCAACGTGGCATGTCTTTGTTTTGTATTTTACAGGATCACCGTATTCGGTCTTTTAATATTTTATATGTTTTGTTTTGTATTTTACAGGATCACCGTATTCGGTCTTTTAAGATTTTATATGTTTTTTTTTCAGGATTCGTCTGTTGTCCCTCATTTGAATGGTTCATGTGGAAGGTTGTAATATTGTATGTCATGTACATTGTATCAACAGAAGAATTTATTTTTCGGTTTCTTTACATTTTTGTTTTCATCACTGAACTAACTGTTGCATTCATCGTGGATTACTTTCATCACTGAACTAACTGTTGCATTCATCATGGAATACTTTCATCACTGAACTAATTGTTGCATTCATCATGGATTAATTTCACCACTGAACTAATTGTTGCATTCATCATGGAATACTTTCATCACTGAACTAACTGTTGCATTCATCATGGAATACTTTCATCACTGAACTAACTGTTGCATTCATCATGGATTACTTTCATCACTGAACTAACTGTTGCATTCATCATGGATTACTTTCATCACTGAACTAACTGTTGCATTCATCATGGATTACTTTCATCACTGAGCTAATTGTTGCATTCATCATGTTTCATCACTGAACTAATTATTGCATTCATCATGGAATACTTTCATCACTGAACTAATTGTTGCATTCATCATGTTTCATCACTGAACTAATTGTTGCATTCATCATGGAATACTTTCATCACTGAACTAACTGTTGCATTCATCATGTTTCATCACTGAACTAACTGTTGCATTCATCATGGAATACTTTCATCACTGAACTAACTGTTGCATTCATCATGAAATACTTTCATTACTGAACTAACTGTTGCATTTATCATGGAATACTTTCATCACTGAACTAATTGTTGCATTCATCATGGAATACTTTCATCACTGAACTAATTGTTGCATTCATCATGGAATACTTTCATCACTGAACTAATTGTTGCATTCATCATGGAATACTTTCATCACTGAACTAACTGTTGCATTCACCATGGATTACTTTCATCACTGAACTAACTGTTGCATTCATCATGGAATACTTTCATCACTGAACTAATTGTTGCATTCATCATGGAATACTTTCATCACTGAACTAATTGTTGCATTCATCATGGAATACTTTCAAATTTTCATGTTTTTTAAATTAACATTGCATGCATCTAAATATATATCAGACTGTGATATTATAAAACTATGGCCATGATGATGTAAAATGAAATAGAGCCCATTGTAGTAGGAAGTATAACAAAATGTAGTGTGGAGAATAGTGTCTAGATGTGAGGGGAAGTGAACACTGTCTGTTTTATGCTAATTTATTTACATATACAAATGTCCATGTGTCAAAATGAATTCTTTGTACTATTTACAGCTTCTTCAGGTACTTAACTTTACTTATGTTGGAATGTTTTTTAAAATTCTCTCATACCTTTTAGTTTAAATAGGAAAAAAACATCAAAAAATATTTTTCTGGTTTTAATAAAACTAAAAAAAATAGATTTCATTTCTTAATTGTCAAATTGGACTCTGAAGGAAGAATTATTACAATTTTCTTTTAATGAACTCAGTATTGACATATTGTTGCTATCTTTTTTTTTTTTTTTTTTTGCATTAAAAATTTTATTGTTCAAACAGATTAATGTGAATTGAATATTGTACTTTGAAATGTGCTAAAAGAAAGCAAAAGTAACAAAGTCAACAAATTGTGAAATGCTGATTAAAAGAAATAAATTAAAAATGTGTTTCCCAGTTGTCTGATTGTTCATAATGGTTTTATTGAAACATTAATTTATTACATCTGTCCACCTCAGTGTTACCTTTTGTATTATCGTTATACTAGTTTACCTTTTGTATTATTGTTATACTAGTAATCCTGGTAAAACCAAACAACTCATTTCATTGTTTTTGCTTTAGCTGTGCATGTTTACCGGATGTTCCCAGTCCAGTGCAATGCATGTTCCCAGTCCAGTGCAATGCATACTCCAGACAAACTCTGGGGTATGCATACCACTCTTTGAGAAACACTGGTCTACCTAGTTTGCATGTTCTCCTATATAGTACTGAGAATTATGTTTTTCCATACAATTCTGCTTTGGTATCAGGTGATCTGGCTATTTCCTTGTTTAGCTTTAAGATGTACTCACATATGGTGCTGGAAATTATGTTCTTAATGTTTCTATAAAATTCTGCATAGACCATGGGTTGTCAACATTTTAGACCTCATGGTCCACTAAAGTCCAAAGTGTTATTAATGTGGGCCACTGAAATCACAAATTTCATCTTCTAATAAATTACAAGTCATTTATATTTGCGGACCACTAAATTTATAATTTCATTTCTATTCTTGCTCACAACTTGTATATAGGTGTAATTAGAAGTTATCTATTTCCTGCATACCATTTGTATATAGGTGTTATTATGAGTGTACAATGTACATATATTGTACTAAAAGAGAATCTCAAGTTAAGACTTAAATTCAAAATCATTTTCCCTAAAGCAGGTTGTTGTTGCTGCTTTTGCATATTTTCTTACATGCACTCAAGAATTAATTATCAAATTTTTATCATTAATAAATGAAAAAACAATATGTGGGGAATGCTTTACACCCTCTGTTAACCAGCACAATATTATCAGGTTCAAATATGACCTAATCATTTTCAAGGATGCTTTTTAGTGGAAAAATTGTTGATGGTGATAAGTAACTGCCTTTGAATGCAGGTTTTTATAAATCAATATGAACAAAAATATGACGGAACATAAATACAAAATTAGTAAATTTTGCTAGACATTAAAATGAGGTCATACATTGTGAATGAAATCAATATTTAAATATGTTTAGCCTTGATACTGATTGGTAAATTGTAATAGTTATTCTGTTGAAGTTTATCAATGAAAAGGTATTACATTGAATACATAATTATTAATATTTTATTAGATAAATGATATGATAAAAATATAAAATAAAATAATTGATAGGCAATGATGATGAAGCTATGTTTTATCATTCTATGATTCAAAGTACAAAGAATATTTTTGAACCAAATAAAACAAGTCATTTTTATTCTGTATCAACCAATTTAAAAAAAAAACTGAAAGGTCTATTTTTGATTGGTCACGTCTGCCAGTCATCTCGTAGCCCCTAGAGGTTTACACACATTCTTACCCCCCCCCCCACTTTCCCCACGCCCCATTGATCATAAAACAATATAACATTTTAAATGTTAAAGAAATTAAGACTGTCAGCTCTAATCAAAGCCGTTTTTTTTTATTTCAAAACGGAGGTAAATATATATATATATATATATATATATATATATATATATATATATATATATATATATACTTATAAGACGCATTTGTTGTCTGTCTGTCTGTCTGTCTGTTCCCTTAAAACTCAAGATCCAGAAAAACAAATAACGTGAAATTTGTTACACATACACATAATTACATGGGGAAGGTTATAGGACAGGATTCGTTTCATATCGATGGGTAGTTTAAAGGAGGGGAGAGAGGGAGATGGGAGAGGGAGTAGAGGGAGAGGGAGCAGGGAGAGAGGGAGAGAGAAAGGAAGGGAGGGAGAGGGGGTAGGGAGGGAGAGAGAGGGAGGGAGGGAGAGAGGGAGGGAGAGAGATAAAAAGTGAGGGGGGCAGGGAGGGAGAGAGAGGGACTGATGAGGGAGGGAGGAAGGGGGAGAGAGGGGGAGGGAGAGAGAGATGTGGAAAAGAGAGGGAGGGAAAAAGGAGGGAGAGAGGGGTTAGGGAGGGAGAGAGAGGGGAGAGGAAGGAGAGAGGGAGAGGGATGGGAGGAAGAGATAAAGAGAAAGAGGGGGCAGGGAGGGAGAGAGAGGGAAGGAGGAGGGAGGAGGATGGACGGGGGGAGAGAAGGAGGGGGAGAGGGGAGAGAGGGAGATGGGAGAGGGACGGAGAGAGATTCGAGAGAGGGAGGGAGGGAGGGAGGGAGGGAGAAAGGGAGGGAGGGAAAGGGAGAGAGGGGGAGGGAAGGAAAGGGAGAGAGGGGTAGGGAGGGAGAGAGAGAGGAAGGGAGAGAGGGGGTAGGGAGAAAACAGAAGGTAAACAGAAAACTTTATTTTAAACCCGGGTACTTGCAACTAGTATATATATATATATATATATATATATATATATATTTATTTATATATATAAAATATATACATATATATATAATATATATATATATTTATATATATAGATATAGATATGTCAGTCTTAAAATTAGATGAGTTGCTTCCCATTGATTATAAAAACAATTCAACCCCCCCCCTGCAGTTAATTGTTCCGGCTCCGGCTCCCACAAATTTGACGGCTCCGGCACGGCTCCGGCTCCCTATTAAGATAGTATCACACGAGAAAAAAAATTGTGTAATTGCGCCACGCAAACGTGCCGCTGATAAAAAGCTATGCAAATTTTGTCGCGTTCACCCCCATAGCAGGCCTGTAGCGAGCGGGGGGGGGGCAAGGGGGCCGGGGCCCCCTGCGTTTTGTCTGGCCCCCCTCTGCTTATTTGTTCTACTTAGTAAAATATATTACCTGCCCCCCCCCTTGCTATTGCCTGGCCCCTGCTGTAGAATTTTCACGCTACGGGGCTGCCCCATAGTCAGGAACTTGAAAAATATACGCATGTCGGTTTTACTAAAAACAAACCATTTCATGCATCCAGAATCATATATTTATTTTCGACCGAGGTTTCACTAGTTGCCATTTTCATAAGTAATAAAAAGTTATTTCAATGATCAAATTAGCAAATAATAAAATGATAGATTATTTAAAATATTTTAAAGACTTCAATATTTATATTTATTATTTATAAATTCGAAGTGACTATTCGGACCCGGGTACCAATAAACTCCGAATTTTATTCGGACCCCGTCCCAATAAAGTATGATTGTTATTCGGACCCGTGGCAAATATGCACTTAGCTTAGCTATACATAAACATTATTATAGTTTTTTTTTTATAATTGTTTGAATTGTATGATTTAATCGTTACTCAGTGTCTAGGGTTCCACTAAGCGGACTCTGTATTATTCTTTTTTCGGGTTCCCTCAAATAAAGTTTAAATATAGCTAAGCTTAGTGCATATTTGCCACGGGTCCAAATAACAATCGGATTTTATTGGGACCCGGGTCCGTATAGCAACAGCCTTATAAATTTATCTACTCTATTTCAGACATTCTGTTTATAATAAAATTGTTAAATACAGAAAGCGACCATTTTGTTTTAGTCTATTACAGATTCGCGGCAGCCCCGTAGCGTAAAAATTCTACAGCAGGGGCCAGGCATTCTACAACAGGGGCCAGGCAATAGCAGGGGGTAGGTAATACATTTTACTAAGTAGAGCAAATAAGCAGAGGGGGCCAGACAAATCGCAAGGGGGGCTAAGCCCCCTGGCCCCCACACACGCTACCAGCCTGATTCGCGGTCAAGTAATTATATGAAATGACGCGTTCTATTTGTCGTCTTAGTAAAAATTTATTTTAAATGATTGATACAATTATTCTATGAAATAAAACTGTTTTAACTTTATATATAACAAAATAACATGCCATTAAAAAATTTTCGGAGGGTAAACAAGATTTAAAACAAACACATAACGATTCCCCGTTAAAGAATTCTTGTGGTGATGTGCGTGCACGCTATCATATTAACGCTGTTGTGGCTTTCATAAAAATAACAACATTTCAAATTGTAGGAGGCAAACAATCAAACAAATTTGGAATTTGAAAGCTAAAAGAAAAAAAATCTGCTGTAAAAAAAAAACATTTGGGAGCCGTGGAGCCGCCAGATTTTTTCGGCTCCGTCTCCAGCAAAAAGTAGCGGCTCCCGGCTCCTCGGCTCCGGCTCCGCAAGCCTGCTCAGAGCCACATGAAACACTTTTATAATGTTACGTGTCTCGCTCAGAGCCATTTTTGTTTCCGTTATTTAATTATTCTTGATATTTTGAAATAGGAGCGGCTATTTAAGACATTTTTCACCACATGCGATTTGCGTTTCTCATAAAAAACATGAGTGACAGACCCTGGTATGTTACACGTTGTGAATATAGACGCTGTTAACATAACCAAACAGTTTGGCTGATTAGAAATAAAAAAAAAAATTCATCTGCCTTCTGTGGCTCAATTCATCGTCAAATTCTAAACGCACATCTTAGCTAAAGAATGAAGTTTACAACAATAAATATGTATTTATTAATATATATTTTTCAGCATGCAGCGCTGGCAGATATGGTGTAAACTGCACACTAGGTATATGACTTCAGAACAACACTTGTATGGCATACCATCAACAGATGAGTTTTTATTGAAGAAACACAAAACCATATCAAATTTATTTAAAAAATTGAAAAATGTCACCCACCAAACATTTTGAAGTTTTAGAAAAATTGACATTTGTTAATAATTTCAAGTATTGTTTCATAAACTTTTATTTGTAAAAATAAGACGTAAATTCAGTTTCTCTGGTGAGTGGCAAAAGGGAATAATATCTTGCAGAACTTTTATTGCTCTTTCTGTACAAACATTGCTACGTGGAGTGAGTATTGGAGATGGACTTTGAGATCAATGAGTTCGAAGACAGCGCAACCCTTTTGGATAATCATTAACAAGAAGTTCATATTGTTCAGCTTTGTAATGATGATCATTAAGCCAGGCATCACTCCAATGTCCACATATAAATTCACACAATTTCTGAAGGTTCTTTCGTTCATCAGGCAATAGTATGAAAGCCAACAATGCAAAAATTGCTCGAGAGTTCCATCGGGCATTGCTGAGGCCAGGCAGTGCGCTAAAATTAACTTTTGGCATTTGTTGAGAACTCTTAAAATGCTTAAAAACGCAAATTAGATGGTGCAAAAATTTCATATCATCTCTCCAACCTATTTCCTGTTTTTCTAAAATTGGAGCACATTTCTTTGTTTTACTTTCAGAATCTTTTTTTAACATTTCATAATCTTTAAGTATCTTATTTACAAATGGATAATTTATGTTAGGAGACTCAGTTGAATCACCGAGCAATGCATCACACACGTGTCTAAGAACACTATCAAGTATATGGTGCTGACAACCTATAAAGACTGGTGCAGATTCACCATGTTGAACAAACAGTTTCTGAAGTTTCACCACAACACCAGACTTAGACCCTGTATTAACATTTGTAGTGTCTGACACTATCATCTTTATATATGACCATAAGTTACATTCATCTAAAACTTTTTGAATGGCAGATCCGATCGTAGCAGCTTTGCCATCAGGTAAAACCAAGACGGCTAGCCTCACTTCTTTTGCTTCATTTTTTAATACAACTACTTGGTGTTCTTTTTTCTTCATAATTTTACCATCAAAATGTAAACTCCATAAGCTATTACGCAAAGTATTTATTAATGTTTCTTTTAGTTTACTTGCTTCTCTGAATACAGCTCGATAGACACCAGACTGAGAAGGAGTTGCTATTTTTACGCCGGACTTATGCAAAATTTTGCTTACTAATGCTGCTCTTCGAGCTGGTAGTTTCCCAGATTGAACTAATGAAACTGCACTAGAAGTAGATTGCTGTGATTGTTTCTTATGTGTGCTTTGATCCAAGCTTTTTGTGGATGACTGCATTGCATCAGCACCGTCAGAGTTACTTTGAGAATTCTCGTTATCACTTGAATCACTGGAACTTTCAAAACTGCTTTGTTGTTGTTGTGCCTCATTAATTTTGCAAACAATTTTCCGTTTTGATGGATGAATTGTACTTTGACTAGCAATTTTAGTTGTAGTATATCCAGTCTTACCTCCACTTTGAATTTGTATTTCGTAAAGTTTTTTGTCCTCAGCACATATCCATTGACCAGTTTTGTTTGTGACATCAAATAACTCATCAAACTGCTCCCGTATGTCACCCACAGGTTTTTTTCAAATGAACATCATACCTTTTAATTAAAGTTTCAACTTTTCTGCTCACTGATCGCAAAGACAGTATTGGGAAATTTAAAAAGCTCCATAATAGCTCTACTTCTTTCCTGAATGCTGCAACTCTTTTCAATCTGGATTTTTCCATAGAGGCCAAGCCCATGTAGCGACCAATTGTCATCCACTCTTTTGGCATTCTAGAATGTGAATGCAATGGCTCGATCTCGATTCCAATTTTGTTTCTTTTCTTAAGAGTGTTTTGATTTTTTTTCAAATTACTCGCCCATTTGTCCTTATTTTTAGCAACGGAAAGTGATGACTTTTTGTAAGACATTTTTAAGAATAAAATTAAGCAAAATAAAAATAATCATTCAAACTCAAGTATAATTGAAAAATCTAACATGGAGAACAGGAAATAGAATTTTAATGGTAAACAACTGGAGTAAAAGTAAACTTCAGTAAAAAGAGCCAAAAGGATTATTTTTAAACTAAAAAATGTTTTGGTGGGTGAACTTTTTCCACAAAATTGATGATTTTTTGTTGTATTTATTATTTTTATATAAAAGCTCATCAAAATCTGGCACGCCACTTGTAAAATTACAAAATTTGTTTTTCAAGTCATATACCTACTGCACACATCAATGTTCCAGCAAGTGCATGAATTCACAATGTTTCTTCGAAACTGGCCACTGCAGTGAAAGATGTTATGCTGGATTTGAGGAAGATAATTGTGGCCTAAGTTTGTATATTTTTAAATTGAATACTAAAAATGTGATATACTTGTAATATATATATATATATCAGAGTACTATGGTGTGTATCAGTTATAACACAGAAGTTATTGCTATGAGCAGAAACGTATCTGTAAGTGGCTGTGACATAAAACAAAATATCACAATAGGTCAAGTGGTAATCAGGGAAATTATGTTCCTTGACCTAGATTTATGTAGAAATGGGTACAGGCCCAATAGGTATTATTCACATTAACAAGGGATTTTAAGACATATTCGTTTACGTGACTAATTAGAAACTAAAGCATTTCAGTAATGGTTTTAGGGACCATAGGCAAAACTTTTGCAGAAATGTATAAGGCGCTTACAGCAAAAATACCTGTCTAAACAACTGTTAATAACTACTAACTACTGCATGACCAAAGTGAAGTGATTCAAATACCGGATAATGTGATGTGGGTGTAAAGTTGGACTTTGGGGAAATATATGTCAAGAATGTATGTATCATGGTCATGTTTAGTTTGGTCTGATTCATTGGACTATCATCTTGACATTTAACGAAAATAATACCTAGGCCTATATATATATATATATATATATATATATATATATATATATATATATATATATATATTTCAAGCTATTTCATTATGAAGAAATTTGATAAAAAATTCACTTAATTAAGTTCTTTTTCGATCAAATTCCTTGATAATTACTATTCAAAGCACACCAGCATGCCGCTGGCGCACCGGGCGCCGACCTCAGACCGCTGTAGAAAACAGACAGCGGCATGACGCTGGTTATTCGACAGTCGGTGGGCTGTTATTGTATCAGCGGCTTGCTGCTATAGGTATGCCTCTTGATTCTCGATAGCGGACCGATATCAACTGCTAACAGGTTTATTTCGATTTTTCAAAAATGGTCGAGAAATCGAAAGTTGAATTGTCTTGCCGGGTTTGAATTTAAATTATATTAATGAATGAACTATTAAATTCGATTTAATGTTCATAATAAAAAAAAAATCTCAATTAAAATGTTTAATTGCAATATATACTACATATTGATATGTTTAAATATAGGTTAAAAATAGTTACATTCAACAATTTCTCTGAGAAATCACACATCTTGCATTGACTGTGATAGTTTGACAAGTGATCCCCAGTCCTTTCCATCAGATACATGTCTCCTACAGTTCTTGACAAATAGAGTCTACTATTAGTTTATGGAACTATGCATTTTTAGAGTAAGAAATATTACTGCTATAAATACAAACACAAAAATACTGAATTGCTCATCATCTAAAATAAAAATAAAAGACATATTTAAAAAAAATATGAATACACTATTAAGCAAAATATAGGGTTGTATTTATAACATAGATGTTAGACTATTATACTACCAGCCTATATTTTTGTAGATCTATATTTACTATACTAAATATGTAATGTAGTCAAACAGAAAACTTTTTTTCATATTGTTATAAGCCTAAATTTTACAAAAAGCTGTGTTGTCCCATATTTGACCGCACAAAAAAAGCATAGCTTTCCAATTTCTAAAAGTTCTTGAAAAAGAATGATAGTATGTTATTTACATACTAGTGTCTGATTTCCTTAGATATGGCCTTTCTGGGAGCAAAATCTTTGGAATGTTTACCCCCAAATTGGGCTTTTTAACATGTTGAAAATTATCTTAAAATTTGACAAGTTAAAAAAATTCATAACTTCCTTAAGTTTTGACATACGTAGAAAAATTTGGTATCAATGATTTTAGAATGACCCATATTTTGTCGCCAAAGTGTAGTAAATTATTTGTTAAAGAAAAATCAGTTTGGGATACCTACTTAATGTATGCATTGCTCGTGTTTAAGTAAAGACGAGTTGTGCAGAGATTTAAATATATTTTAATGAGTTGGCAGCATTTAGAATTTATTTACTAGTTAATATATACTTATTCACGTCCTCCATAATGCAGAATGTGAACAAGGTGTAAATTAAAAATTAAAATAACAGCTTTTTTAAAGAACAACGCACTAAAAAGTACCAAAAAAAACCTCATTATAAATATTATATAAATTACCAGAGATAATAAGACGACCATCTGATTCACTGCTGTGTACTAAGTCTAACAATCATGAACATAATGAGGTTCACCCAATGCAAGTATTGTCAGTCGAGAAGTTAAAACTATCGCCTCTCTGTTGTGTCTAGAACATAAAACAACTTCAAAAACTCAATGAATTATTTAATGAAAATATTCTACAAAAGTTGAACGTTTTATCATCAATAATATTAATTATCTTGACATCAATATTCTAAAAAAGTTGAACGTTTTCGGCAGTTAGATATTATCAATAATATTAATTATCTTGACATCAATATTTTATAAAAGTTGAACGTTTTAGGCTGTTAGATATCGTCAATAATATTAATTATCTTGACGTCAATATTCTAACAAAAGCCACGAAGAGTAACAACATTAATACGTAGCACTGAGTTAAATATTTAAGTTTACAATACAATGAATCAAAACTATACAGTTTTGTTGCCTTGAAAGCTATAATTGATGCTTAGTAAACTCAAAACTATATTGCTTCTCAATATTTGATTGGTTAATTGATATATGTTTTAAAAATAAACTGTGTATCTTTTCATTTTTCTGTGTGCTATCTTTATTTTATTGTTACAATATCTGAAAGATTGCAGTTATTTATTGTATTTGTTCCCAACATAAATTTTATAATTACTGTAAACTCTGTAAAATACGACTCGTAATTAGCCAACCTGGTACGAATTACTTGTAATAATATTACAAAAAAAAAAAACAAGGAATTTTGTAATCAAATAAAAAAATGTGTATAGACTATATGTGAACCACAATTTTTTGTATGCAGATTGAATTAGTCCAAAGCGTGCGGTCTCCGAAACATTACTTTGCTTCAATTATTTGATTCATATATTATCTACTTTTATCTATATTTTACGTGATTCCAAGACTGATGTTTGTATTTAATTCATGTGCTATGTCCTTACTTATAGGGTTATACATAGCATGGTCTACCCACCTACACAAGGATGGTCGAGTGGTAAAGCGCTCAACTGTCGACCTGAAGGTACCTGGTTCGATCTCCGATGAGGACCACGGAATTTGGCTCAAGTTCCCGATATATCTCCCTTTGTGCCTCCATGGCCAATGCACTATCAGCTGTGGTGGGCCCATAAAAACCGTCCCATATAGGATCGAAGACATCTCATCTCATCCTTACAGAGACTTCATACACCCAACTACATAGCCCCAACTTTATTAGAATGGCCCAGCCACCTACAATAGCCCCAACTTTATTAGAATGGCCCAGCCACCTACAATAGCCCCAACTTTATTAGAATGGCCCAGCCACCTACAATAGCCCCAACTTTATTAGAATGGCCCAGCCACCTACAATAGCCCCAAGCCCCAACTTTATTAGAATGGCCCAGCCACCTACAATAGCCCCAACTTTATTAGAATGGCCCAGCCACCTACAATAGCCCCAACTTTATTAGAATGGCCCAGCCACCTACAATAGCCCCAACTTTATTAGAATGGCCCAGCCACCTACAATAGCCCCAACTTTATTAGAATGGCCCAGCCACCTACATAGCCCCAACTTTATTAGAATGGCCCAGCCACCTACATAGCCCCAACTTTATTAGAATGGCCCAGCCACCTACATAGCCCCAACTTTATTAGAATGGCCCAGCCACCTACATAGCCCCAACTTTATTAGAATGGCCCAGCCACCTACATAGCCCCAACTTTATTAGAATGGCCCAGCCACCTACATAGCCCCAACTTTATTAGAATGGCCCAGCCACCTACATAGCCCCAACTTTATTAGAATGGCCCAGCCACCTACATAGCCCCAACTTTATTAGAATGGCCCAGCCACCTACATAGCCCCAACTTTATTAGAATGGCCCAGCCACCTACATAGCCCCAACTTTATTAGAATGGCCCAGCCACCTACATAGCCCCAACTTTATTAGAATGGCCCAGCCACCTACATAGCCCCAACTTTATTAGAATGGCCCAGCCACCTACATAGCCCCAACTTTATTAGAATGGCCCAGCCACCTACATAGCCCAACTTTAACTATTTAGAATGGCCCAGCCACCTACATAGCCCCAACTTTATTAGAATGGCCCAGCCACCTACATAGCCCCAACTTTATTAGAATGGCCCAGCCACCTACATAGCCCCAACTTTATTAGAATGGCCCAGCCACCTACATAGCCCCAACTTTATTAGAATGGCCCAGCCACCTACATAGCCCCAACTTTATTAGAATGGCCCAGCCACCTACATAGCCCCAACTTTATTAGAATGGCCCAGCCACCTACATAGCCCCAACTTTATTAGAATGGCCCAGCCACCTACATAGCCCCAACTTTATTAGAATGGCCCAGCCACCTACATAGCCCCAACTTTATTAGAATGGCCCAGCCACCTACATAGCCCCAACTTTATTAGAATGGCCCAGCCACCTACATAGCCCCAACTTTATTAGAATGGCCCAGCCACCTACATAGCCCCAACTTTATTAGAATGGCCCAGCCACCTACATAGCCCCAACTTTATTAGAATGGCCCAGCCACCTACATAGCCCCAACTTTATTAGAATGGCCCAGCCACCTACATAGCCCCAACTTTATTAGAATGGCCCAGCCACCTACATAGCCCCAACTTTATTAGAATGGCCCAGCCACCTACATAGCCCCAACTTTATTAGAATGGCCCAGCCACCTACATAGCCCCAACTTTATTAGAATGGCCCAGCCACCTACATAGCCCCAACTTTATTAGAATGGTCCACCCACCTACATAGCCCCAACTTTATTAGAATGGTCCACCCACCTACATAGCCCCAACTTTATTAGAATGGCCCAGCCACCTACATAGCCCCAACTTTATTAGAATGGTCCACCCACCTACATAGCCCCAACTTTATTAGAATGGCCCAGCCACCTACATAGCCCCAACTTTATTAGAATGGCCCAGCCACCTACATGGCCCCAACTTTATTAGAATGGCCCAGCCACCTACATGGCCCCAACTTTATTAGAATGGTCCAGCCACCTACATGGCCCCAACTTTATTAGAATGGCCCACCCACCTACATGGCCCCAACTTTATTAGAATGGCCCAGCCACCTACATGGCCCCAACTTTATTAGAATGGCCCACCCACCTACATGGCCCCAACTTTATTAGAATGGCCCAGCCACCTACATGGCCCCAACTTTATTAGAATGGCCCAGCCACCTACATGGCCCCAACTTTATTAGAATGGCCCAGCCACCTACATGGCCCCAACTTTATTAGAATGGTCCAGCCACCTACATGGCCCCAACTTTATTAGAATGGTCCAGCCACCTACATGGCCCCAACTTTATTAGAATGGCCCAGCCACCTACATGGCCCCAACTTTATTAGAATGGTCCAGCCACCTACATGGCCCCAACTTTATTAGAATGGTCCAGCCACCTACATGGCCCCAACTTTATTAGAATGGCCCAGCCTCCTACATGGCCCCAACTTTATTAGAATGGCCCAGCCTCCTACATGGCCCCAACTTTATTAGAATGGCCCAGCCACCTACATGGCCCCAACTTTATTAGAATGGCCCAGCCACCTACATGGCCCCAACTTTATTAGAATGGCCCAGCCACCTACATGGCCCCAACTTTATTAGAATGGCCCAGCCACCTACATGGCCCCAACTTTATTAGAATGGCCCAGCCACCTACATGGCCCCAACTTTATTAGAATGGTCCAGCCACCTACATGGCCCCAACTTTATTAGAATGGTCCACACACCTACATGGCCCCAACTTTATTAGAATGGCCCAGCCACCTACATAGCCCCAACTTTATTAGAATGGTCCAGCCACCTACATGGCCCCAACTTTATTAGAATGGCCCAGCCACCTACATGGCCCCAACTTTATTAGAATGGTCCAGCCACCTACATGGCCCCAACTTTATTAGAATGGCCCAGCCACCTACATAGCCCCAACTTTATTAGAATGGCCCAGCCACCTACATAGCCCCAACTTTATTAGAATGGCCCAGCCACCTACATAGCCCCAACTTTATTAGAATGGCCCAGCCACCTACATAGCCCCAACTTTATTAGAATGGCCCAGCCACCTACATAGCCCCAACTTTATTAGAATGGCCCAGCCACCTACATAGCCCCAACTTTATTAGAATGGCCCAGCCACCTACATAGCCCCAACTTTATTAGAATGGCCCAGCCACCTACATAGCCCCAACTTTATTAGAATGGCCCAGCCACCTACATAGCCCCAACTTTATTAGAATGGCCCAGCCACCTACATAGCCCCAACTTTATTAGAATGGCCCAGCCACCTACATAGCCCCAACTTTATTAGAATGGCCCAGCCACCTACATAGCCCCAACTTTATTAGAATGGCCCAGCCACCTACATAGCCCCAACTTTATTAGAATGGCCCAGCCACCTACATAGCCCCAACTTTATTAGAATGGCCCAGCCACCTACATAGCCCCAACTTTATTAGAATGGCCCAGCCACCTACATAGCCCCAACTTTATTAGAATGGTCCAGCCACCTACATAGCCCCAACTTTATTAGAATGGCCCAGCCACCTACATAGCCCCAACTTTATTAGAATGGCCCAGCCACCTACATGGCCCCAACTTTATTAGAATGGCCCAGCCACCTACATAGCCCCAACTTTATTAGAATGGCCCAGCCACCTACATAGCCCCAACTTTATTAGAATGGCCCACCCACCTACATGGCCCCAACTTTATTAGAATGGTCCAGCCACCTACATGGCCCCAACTTTATTAGAATGGCCCAGCCACCTACATGGCCCCAACTTTATTAGAATGGTCCAGCCACCTACATGGCCCCAACTTTATTAGAATGGTCCAGCCACCTACATGGCCCCAACTTTATTAGAATGGCCCAGCCACCTACATGGCCCCAACTTTATTAGAATGGCCCAGCCACCTACATAGCCCCAACTTTATTAGAATGGCCCAGCCACCTACATAGCCCCAACTTTATTAGAATGGCCCAGCCACCTACATAGCCCCAACTTTATTAGAATGGCCCAGCCACCTACATAGCCCCAACTTTATTAGAATGGCCCAGCCACCTACATAGCCCCAACTTTATTAGAATGGCCCAGCCACCTACATAGCCCCAACTTTATTAGAATGGCCCAGCCACCTACATAGCCCCAACTTTATTAGAATGGCCCAGCCACCTACATAGCCCCAACTTTATTAGAATGGCCCAGCCACCTACATAGCCCCAACTTTATTAGAATGGCCCAGCCACCTACATAGCCCCAACTTTATTAGAATGGCCCAGCCACCTACATAGCCCCAACTTTATTAGAATGGCCCAGCCACCTACATAGCCCCAACTTTATTAGAATGGCCCAGCCACCTACATAGCCCCAACTTTATTAGAATGGCCCAGCCACCTACATAGCCCCAACTTTATTAGAATGGCCCAGCCACCTACATAGCCCCAACTTTATTAGAATGGCCCAGCCACCTACATAGCCCCAACTTTATTAGAATGGCCCAGCCACCTACATAGCCCCAACTTTATTAGAATGGCCCAGCCACCTACATAGCCCCAACTTTATTAGAATGGCCCAGCCACCTACATAGCCCCAACTTTATTAGAATGGCCCAGCCACCTACATAGCCCCAACTTTATTAGAATGGCCCAGCCACCTACATGGCCCCAACTTTATTAGAATGGCCCAGCCACCTACATGGCCCCAACTTTATTAGAATGGCCCAGCCACCTACATGCCCCAACTTTATTAGAATGGCCCAGCCACCTACATGCCCCAACTTTATTAGAATGGCCCAGCCACCTACATGGCCCCAACTTTATTAGAATGGCCCAGCCACCTACATGGCCCCAACTTTATTAGAATGGCCCAGCCACCTACATGGCCCCAACTTTATTAGAATGGCCCAGCCACCTACATGGCCCCAACTTTATTAGAATGGCCCAGCCACCTACATAGCCCCAACTTATTATTACATGAACTTTATTGGCCCAGCCACCTACATAGCCCCAACTTTATTAGAATGGCCCAGCCACCTACATAGCCCCAACTTTATTAGAATGGCCCAGCCACCTACATAGCCCCAACTTTATTAGAATGGCCCAGCCACCTACATAGCCCCAACTTTATTAGAATGGCCCAGCCACCTACATAGCCCCAACTTTATTAGAATGGCCCAGCCACCTACATGGCCCCAACTTTATTAGAATGGCCCAGCCACCTACATGGCCCCAACTTTATTAGAATGGCCCAGCCACCTACATAGCCCCAACTTTATTAGAATGGCCCAGCCACCTACATAGCCCCAACTTTATTAGAATGGCCCAGCCACCTACATGGCCCCAACTTTATTAGAATGGCCCAGCCACCTACATGGCCCCAACTTTATTAGAATGGCCCAGCCACCTACATGGCCCCAACTTTATTAGAATGGCCCAGCCACCTACATGGCCCCAACTTTATTAGAATGGCCCACCCACCTACATAGCCCCAACTTTATTAGAATGGCCCAGCCACCTACATAGCCCCAACTTTATTAGAATGGCCCAGCCACCTACATAGCCCCAACTTTATTAGAATGGCCCAGCCACCTACATAGCCCCAACTTTATTAGAATGGCCCAGCCACCTACATAGCCCCAACTTTATTAGAATGGCCCAGCCACCTACATAGCCCCAACTTTATTAGAATGGCCCAGCCACCTACATAGCCCCAACTTTATTAGAATGGCCCAGCCACCTACATAGCCCCAACTTTATTAGAATGGCCACCTAGCCACCCACCTACATAGCCCCAACTTTATTAGAATGGCCCAGCCACCTACATAGCCCCAACTTTATTAGAATGGCCCAGCCACCTACATAGCCCCAACTTTATTAGAATGGCCCAGCCACCTACATAGCCCCAACTTTATTAGAATGGCCCAGCCACCTACATAGCCCCAACTTTATTAGAATGGCCCAGCCACCTACATAGCCCCAACTTTATTAGAATGGCCCAGCCACCTACATAGCCCCAACTTTATTAGAATGGCCCAGCCACCTACATGGCCCCAACTTTATTAGAATGGCCCAGCCACCTACATGGCCCCAACTTTATTAGAATGGCCCAGCCACCTACATGGCCCCAACTTTATTAGAATGGCCCAGCCACCTACATGGCCCCAACTTTATTAGAATGGCCCAGCCACCTACATGGCCCCAACTTTATTAGAATGGCCCAGCCACCTACATGGCCCCAACTTTATTAGAATGGCCCAGCCACCTACATGGCCCCAACTTTATTAGAATGGCCCAGCCACCTACATAGCCCCAACTTTATTAGAATGGCCCAGCCACCTACATAGCCCCAACTTTATTAGAATGGCCCAGCCACCTACATAGCCCCAACTTTATTAGAATGGCCCAGCCACCTACATAGCCCCAACTTTATTAGAATGGCCCAGCCACCTACATGGCCCCAACTTTATTAGAATGGCCCAGCCACCTACATAGCCCCAACTTTATTAGAATGGCCCAGCCACCTACATAGCCCCAACTTTATTAGAATGGCCCAGCCACCTACATAGCCCCAACTTTATTAGAATGGCCCAGCCACCTACATAGCCCCAACTTTATTAGAATGGCCCAGCCACCTACATAGCCCAGCCACCTACATGCAACTTTATTAGAATGGCCCAGCCACCTACATAGCCCCAACTTTATTAGAATGGCCCAGCCACCTACATAGCCCCAACTTTATTAGAATGGCCCAGCCACCTACATGGCCCCAACTTTATTAGAATGGCCCAGCCACCTACATAGCCCCAACTTTATTAGAATGGCCCAGCCACCTACATAGCCCCAACTTTATTAGAATGGCCCAGCCACCTACATGGCCCCAACTTTATTAGAATGGCCCAGCCACCTACATAGCCCCAACTTTATTAGAATGGCCCAGCCACCTACATAGCCCCAACTTTATTAGAATGGCCCAGCCACCTACATAGCCCCAACTTTATTAGAATGGCCCAGCCACCTACATAGCCCCAACTTTATTAGAATGGCCCAGCCACCTACATAGCCCCAACTTTATTAGAATGGCCCAGCCACCTACATAGCCCCAACTTTATTAGAATGGCCCAGCCACCTACATAGCCCCAACTTTATTAGAATGGCCCAGCCACCTACATAGCCCCAACTTTATTAGAATGGCCCAGCCACCTACATAGCCCCAACTTTATTAGAATGGCCCAGCCACCTACATAGCCCCAACTTTATTAGAATGGCCCAGCCACCTACATAGCCCCAACTTTATTAGAATGGCCCAGCCACCTACATAGCCCCAACTTTATTAGAATGGCCCAGCCACCTACATAGCCCCAACTTTATTAGAATGGCCCAGCCACCTACATAGCCCCAACTTTATTAGAATGGCCCAGCCACCTACATAGCCCCAACTTTATTAGAATGGCCCAGCCACCTACATAGCCCCAACTTTATTAGAATGGCCCAGCCACCTACATAGCCCCAACTTTATTAGAATGGCCCAGCCACCTACATAGCCCCAACTTTATTAGAATGGCCCAGCCACCTACATGGCCCCAACTTTATTAGAATGGCCCAGCCACCTACATGGCCCCAACTTTATTAGAATGGCCCAGCCACCTACATGGCCCCAACTTTATTAGAATGGTCCAGCCACCTACATGGCCCCAACTTTATTAGAATGGCCCAGCCACCTACATGGCCCCAACTTTATTAGAATGGCCCAGCCACCTACATGGCCCCAACTTTATTAGAATGGCCCAGCCACCTACATGGCCCCAACTTTATTAGAATGGCCCAGCCACCTACATGGCCCCAACTTTATTAGAATGGCCCAGCCACCTACATGGCCCCAACTTTATTAGAATGGCCCAGCCACCTACATGGCCCCAACTTTATTAGAATGGCCCAGCCACCTACATGGCCCCAACTTTATTAGAATGGCCCAGCCACCTACATGGCCCCAACTTTATTAGAATGGCCCAGCCACCTACATGGCCCCAACTTTATTAGAATGGCCCAGCCACCTACATGGCCCCAACTTTATTAGAATGGCCCAGCCACCTACATAGCCCCAACTTTATTAGAATGGCCCAGCCACCTACATGGCCCCAACTTTATTAGAATGGCCCAGCCACCTACATGGCCCCAACTTTATTAGAATGGCCCAGCCACCTACATAGCCCCAACTTTATTAGAATGGCCCAGCCACCTACATAGCCCCAACTTTATTAGAATGGCCCAGCCACCTACATAGCCCCAACTTTATTAGAATGGCCCAGCCACCTACATAGCCCCAACTTTATTAGAATGGCCCAGCCACCTACATAGCCCCAACTTTATTAGAATGGCCCAGCCACCTACATAGCCCCAACTTTATTAGAATGGTCCAGCCACCTACATGGCCCCAACTTTATTAGAATGGCCCAGCCACCTACATAGCCCCAACTTTATTAGAATGGCCCAGCCACCTACATGGCCCCAACTTTATTAGAATGGCCCAGCCACCTACATAGCCCCAACTTTATTAGAATGGCCCAGCCACCTACATGGCCCCAACTTTATTAGAATGGCCCAGCCACCTACATGGCCCCAACTTTATTAGAATGGCCCAGCCACCTACATGGCCCCAACTTTATTAGAATGGCCCAGCCACCTACATGGCCCCAACTTTATTAGAATGGCCCAGCCACCTACATGGCCCCAACTTTATTAGAATGGCCCAGCCACCTACATGGCCCCAACTTTATTAGAATGGCCCAGCCACCTACATGGCCCCAACTTTATTAGAATGGCCCAGCCACCTACATGGCCCCAACTTTATTAGAATGGCCCAGCCACCTACATGGCCCCAACTTTATTAGAATGGCCCAGCCACCTACATGGCCCCAACTTTATTAGAATGGCCCATGGCCCCAACTTTGTTAGAATGGCCCATACATGCTAACTAATGCCACACCTAATCCCCAACTTTATTAGAATGGCCCAGCCACCTACATGGCCCCAACTTTATTAGAATGGCCCAGCCACCTACATAGCCCCAACTTTATTAGAATGGCCCAGCCACCTACATGGCTAACTTTATTAGAATGGCCCAGCCACCTACATAGCCCCAACTTTATTAGAATGGCCCAGCCACCTACATGGCCCCAACTTTATTAGAATGGCCCAGCCACCTACATGGCCCCAACTTTTATTAGAATGGCCCAGCCACCTACATGGCCCCAACTTTATTAGAATGGCCCAGCCACCTACATGGCCCCAACTTTATTAGAATGGCCCAGCCACCTACATGGCCCCAACTTTATTAGATAGATGGCCCAGCCACCTACATGGCCCCAACTTTATTAGAATGGCCCAGCCACCTACATGGCCCCAACTTTATTAGAATGGCCCAGCCACCTACATGGCCCCAACTTTATTAGAATGGCCCAGCCACCTACATGGCCCCAACTTTATTAGAATGGCCCAGCCACCTACATGGCCCCAACTTTATTAGAATGGCCCAGCCACCTACATGGCCCCAACTTTATTAGAATGGCCCAGCCACCTACATGGCCCCAACTTTATTAGAATGGCCCAGCCACCTACATAGCCCCAACTTTATTAGAATGGCCCAGCCACCTACATAGCCCCAACTTTATTAGAATGGCCCAGCCACCTACATAGCCCCAACTTTATTAGAATGGCCCAGCCACCTACATAGCCCCAACTTTATTAGAATGGCCCAGCCACCTACATAGCCCCAACTTTATTAGAATGGTCCAGCCACCTACATAGCCCCAACTTTATTAGAATGGCCCAGCCACCTACATAGCCCCAACTTTATTAGAATGGCCCAGCCACCTACATAGCCCCAACTTTATTAGAATGGCCCAGCCACCTACATAGCCCCAACTTTATTAGAATGGCCCAGCCACCTACATAGCCCCAACTTTATTAGAATGGCCCAGCCACCTACATAGCCCCAACTTTATTAGAATGGTCCAGCCACCTATATAGCCCCAACTTTATTAGAATGCTCTAAATAATAAATTTATCCCCCCCTCCTCCATTTAGAGTATTTCACTAACACTACTAAAACTACTAACCCTTGCAATTAATGCTTAATTTTACAGCTCTGTAAGAAACAAAATTTCTCCTTGACAGGTATTCAAACCTAGAACCAGATGAATGGTAGCAAAAAAAAAAAGCTTGGACTGAAACTGAAGCATGTCTTTAATGAGCCAATATATCATAATGGTTATGAGCCAGCCAGAAGAATATTTAACCATCCACCAATGCCAGCAATGATGCTTATGACCACAACATTCAACAAGTACCTGAGTATGCAAAGACCATGCTACATTAACAGACATGTTTTATGGTGAAGTATTTTCAATTGAAATAAAAAATAAAAATCTGTTTAATTTATTAAGTGAGCCTGTTAGCCAGCCTCCTATTAATTTTAAGCCTGTTCTCTACCAGATAAACACATATGATGATCTGATGACAATCCCATTATGGTGTGAGATGCTAGCTCCATCCTGGCCATGTATAATACAAGGGACACACTAATATTCTCATAGGCTGCTAAATATTCCCATAAGCTCCTACATATTCCCATAAGCTCCCAGATATTGCCAAAAGCTCCCAGTATTCCCATAAGCTTCTACATGTTCCCATAAGCTCCTGCATATTCCCATAAGCTCCCACTTTTTGCCAAAAGTTCCCAGATATTCCTTTACGCTCCTACATATTCCAATAAGCTTCTTCATATTCCCATAATCTCCCAGATATTCCAATAAGCTCCTGTATATTCCCATAAGCTCCTAATATTTTCATAAGCTCCTACATAGTATCAGAATCTCTTACATATTCCCATAAGCTCCTAATATTCCCATAAGCTCCTAATATTCCAATAAGCTCCTACATATTCCCATAAGCTCCTACATATTTCCATAAGCTCCTACATATTCCCATAAGCTCCCTGATTTTGCCATAAGCACTCAGATATTCCTTTTTGCTCCTACATATTCCCATAAGCTCCTTCATATTCCCATTAGATCCCAGATATTTCCATAAGCTCGTACAAATTCCCATAAGCTTCTAATATTCCCATAAGTTCCCATATATTTTTCTATTATCTCTCTTTCCCCCCCTCTCTCTCTTTCTTTCTTTCTCTCTCCTTCTTTCTCTCTCTCTCTCTCCTTCTTTCTCTCTCTCTCTCCTTCTTTCTCTCTCTCTCTCTCTCTCTTTCTCTCTCCATTTCAAATATTTTAAAATAGGAGTATAATTTACTGATGCGTAAAATTTTGACCCTACGTGGTTGATAATAAACACAAAGCCTATAGTCCCATTCACAAAATACTAAACAGGAGTAGAATCAATAGCACATATACCCATATGCTCCTGCATATTTCCATATGCTCCCAGATATTCCCATAAGCTCCCAGATATTGTCAAAAGTTCCTACATATTCCCATAAGCTCCCAGATATTGCTTTAAGCTTCCAGATATTCCCTAAAGCTCCTACAAATTTCTTAAGCTCCTAATATTCCCATAGGCTCCTACATAATCCCATAAGTTCCTAAATATTCCCATAAGCTCCAAGATTTTGCCATAAGCTCCCAGATATTGCCATAAGCTCCTACATATTCCCATAAGCTCCCGCATATTCCCTTAAGCTCCCAGATATTGCCATAAGCTCTCAGACATTCCTTAACGCTCCTACCTATTCCCATAAGCTCCTGCATATTCCCTTAAGCTCCCAGATATTGCCATAAGCTCCCAGAAATTTCTTTACGCTCCTACATATTCCCATAAGATCCAACATATTCCCAAAAGCTCCCATATATTCCCATAAGCTCCTACATATTCCCATAAGCTCCTAATATTCACATAAGCTCCTACATATTCCCAGAAGCTCCTACATATTCCCATAAGCTCCTAATATTCCCATAAGCTCCTACATATTCCCTTAAGCTCCTACATATTCCCATAACCTCCTACATATTCCCATAAGCTCCTAGATATTCCCATAAGCTCCCAGATATTGTCAAAAGCTCCTACATATTCCCATAATCTCCCAGATATTGCTATAAGCTTCCAGATATTCCCATAAGCTCCTATAAATTTCTTAAGCTCCTAATATTCCCATAGGCTCCTACATATTCCCATAAGTTCCTAAATATTCCCATAAGCTCAAAGATTTTGCCATCAGCTCCCAGATATTGCTATAAGCTCCCAGATATTGCCATAAGCTCTCAGACATTTTTTAACGCTCCTACCTATTCCCATAAGCTCCTACATATTCCCATAAGCTCCTACATATTCCCAGAAGCTCCTACATATTCCCATAAGCTCCTACATATTCCCATAAACTACTAATATTCCCATAAGCTCTTACATATTCCCAGAAGCTCCTACATATTCCCATAAGCTCCTAATATTCCCATAAGCTCCTACATATTTCCTTAAGCTCCTACATATTCCCATAAGCTCCAACATATTCCCATAAGCTCCCATATATTCCCATAAGCTCCCATATATTCCCATAAGCTCCCATATATTCCCTTATGCTCCTACATATTCCCAGAAGCTCCTACATATTCCCATAAGCTCCTAATATTCCCATAAGCTCCTACATATTCCCTTAAGCTCCTACATATTCCCATAAGCTCCTACATATTCCCATAAGCTCCAACATATTCCCATAAGCTCCTACATATTCCATTAAGCTCCTACATATTCCCATAAGCTCCTACATATTCCCATAAGCTCCTAGATATTCCCATAAGCTCCCAGATTTTGCCATAAGCTCTCAGATATTCCTTAATCAAAAATAATATTTTTGCATTATTTACAGATTTCAAAAACCATTCAACTCCATGTGAGTGCAATATGGATGTGATAGAAAAAGAAAAGAAGCTCGGACTGGTACCTGGGACAGCACCTTTTGCAGAAACCATTTATTGTAAAGATTGAGCTGGCAAGAAGGCGAAACAAACTAGTGTCAACATTGTTGCCAATGAGCATATCAGCAGACAAGAATAAAAAAAATAATTCTGACAACAAACTGCAAATCGAAAAATGAAACGTTAGCTACCCCATTGTAAGGAAGGGGAAGTATTTTTATTTTATTCCATTTAAACATGATAAGTAATCTATTTTTGTTTTACAAATCTTTTTTTAAATAATTAATTTTCCCCTGCCCTCCTCCATTTTGAGTATTTCACTAACACTACTAAAACTACTAACCCTTGCAATCATGGTAAGTCTTACAGCTCTGTAAAAAACAAAATTTTTCTTTGACAGGTATTCAAGCCTAAAACCAATTAAATGGGAGCAAAAAAAAAAAACTTGGACTGAAACTGGAGCCAATATATCATAATGGTTATGAGCCAGCCAGAAGAATATTTAACCCTCCACCAATGCCAGCAATGATGCTTATGACCACAACATTCAACAAGTACCTGATCATGCAAAGACCATCCTACAATAACAGACATATTTTACGGTGAAGTATTTTCAATTACTATCTGCGTTGAAATATTACATCAGTTTTTGTTTGTTTTTTTCAAATAATTTTCTATGTTTATTTTTTAACCTTAATCTAGGAGAAGCCCAGAGTATATGGCGTCTGGTTGAACAACCTTTCTTTCTAGCATTTTAGCAATTCCAAGTGAGTTATGTTCTTCATTTCATTTTATTTAAAACAAATCATATCATTGCATTAGCAGTCAGAACCTGCTTTAGTTGATGAAAAAATCAACAAAGCTTTGTGGTGTGTCATTATAACTTGGATGAAATGAAAAAATGTAAAATGACACAAAAAAAGGAATTACTTTGTATATTTTATTACAGAACTTAAAAATATTTTTGTTTGTGATGGCAGATGTTTTGATTAGGATCTCATTCACCTTTTTTTGTCAACTTGTAAGATCTAAAACATTTTTATTTTCTTATTTTAAACCAACGTGGCATGTCTTTGTTTTGTATTTTACAGGATCACCGTATTCGGTCTTTTAATATTTTATATGTTTTGTTTTGTATTTTACAGGATCACCGTATTCGGTCTTTTAAGATTTGATATGTTTTTTTTTCAGGATTCGTCTGTTGTCCCTCATTTGAATGGTTCATGTGGAAGGATCAGCATATGGCATTGGCTAGATCTCATTGTCGGTGATAAGTTTTATCATTTCAAGGGTCCTTGGCCCCTGAGTCTTTTCTCTAAAAATGCCTACCGCTGGACTTTGCTGTCATGGCAGAAAAGGGTCAAGATCATGCTCAGCCTCCTTGAATTTGTGGAGGAAGTTTACGAGAAAAGGGGAGTCAGGTATGCGCCCAATTAATGTATTTACGTTATTTAGGAATATTACAGTCGTGAAGGTTCTTTTTTTATTCAGCATCACATTTCTAGGTTTCTGAGGTATTTTCTTTGTTTACTTTCACAAATGAGAGTCATAATTTTTTTCCTCTGTAAGAGTTGAATAGTTGGTTAACGTTTTTTTTTTCTGCGTTTCTCCTTCAGATATCATCTCTGTAACATCAGTGGTCTGATGCTCTTCCAGCTTCCAAATTATGAAATTGCTATATCAGAAGAAATCTTGCTCTTGTCCAGTGCCCATATTGCCAAAAAACTGTCCAAATCACTTGCCATAGCTCATCGGATTGCGTGCTGACCTCAAATTGTCAGACCACCTGTGACTTGACCTCGGGGCAGTGTTCGAGTAAACTTACGCGGCCTACTGCCACTTACGTGGCCTACTGCCACTTACGTCTGTGATATCATGGAAGATTATCTACTGTTTGATGCCCCCGCGCCTTCAAGTCCACGCTGACCCGGCTAATTTATCGCTGTCGGAATATGTCTATGCATTTGCCAAACCTGAATTTGTTACATTCTGTTATTGTGATAGACATCAAGACAGTCTTATGGAGTACATTATAGTATCCTCGTAGATAGTTTTTTTTAAAAATTGACTCAACAGTTGTGTCAGATGAATGTTGTCAGTTACTGTAAGTTCAACGAAATAGAGAAACAATGGGTTTTTTTTTTACTGAATGAGTAAAACAAAGTATTGATTGAAATTAGTTGCAATATATTCAGATAAATTTAATGAAATATTTATACTATATGATATATGTATACATTCGTATGTTGAAATTATTTATTTAATTTTCTATGTAAAAATTACAAGTGCATTTTGTTTGTTTGCTTATGAATTTTTATTCTGTTAATGTACATTCTGGCTTAAAGAAATATTTTTACAACAAAAGTATTTATTGCTAATGATGTATGGATACATTTTAATAGTTTTAAGCAGCTAATATATTGTCCCAATTTTTTTTATACTGAAAATTTTGCGCTGGCAAAACTGAATTTCGATTAATTTTAATTCGATGGTATGTCAACATTTTTTAGTAATCAGACAGATCACTTCAATGGTAACTTTCAAATTATGGTATATGTTAGTCTTTTTTTTTGTTTCATAAGAACAGCATTGAGAATTAAAGTGAAAAATTGCTTAAACTCCTTGTAGATACTCACATAGTAATGATTTTTTCAAAATCGTGTTTGTGTTTTTTTACATTAAATTGTTTCTAATAGCTGCATAAAGATAGAACTCTGGATTTTCTTTCATTTTCATTTACCTCAAAAAAAAAAATGTTTTTATGGAATATGTCAAATTGCACTCTGGCTTGCGGTAAATCTAAGTTGATATTTGAATCTTGTATTTCTGTGTAAATTCAAGGGGTTGGTTGTAATATTGTATGTCATGTACATTGTATCAACAGAAGAATTTATTTTTCGGTTTCTTTACATTTTTGTTTTCATCACTGAACTAACTGTTGCATTCATCGTGGATTACTTTCATCACTGAACTAACTGTTGCATTCATCATGGAATACTTTCATCACTGAACTAATTGTTGCATTCATCATGGATTAATTTCATCACTGTACTAATTGTTGCATTCATCATGGAATACTTTCATCACTGAAACTAACTGTTGCATTCATCATGGAATACTTTCATCACTGAACTAATTGTTGCATTCATCATGGATTACTTTCATCACTGAACTAACTGTTAAATTCATCATGGAATACTTTCATCACTGAACTAACTGTTGCATTCATCATGGATTACTTTCATCACTGAACTAACTGTTGCATTCATCATGGATTACTTTCATCACTGAACTAACCGTTGCATTCATCATGGATTACTTTCATCACTGAACTAATTGTTGCATTCATCATGTTTCATCACTGAACTAATTGTTGCATTCATCATGAAATACTTTCATCACTGAACTAATTGTTGCATTCATCATGTTTCATCACTGAACTAATTGTTGCATTCATCATGGATTACTTTCATCACTGAACTAATTGTTGCATTCATCATGTTTCATCACTGAACTAATTGTTGCATTCATCATGAAATACTTTCATCACTGAACTAATTGTTGCATTCATCATGTTTCATCACTGAACTAACTGTTAAATTCATCATGGAATACTTTCATCACTGAACTAACTGTTGCATTCATCATGGATTACTTTCATCACTGAACTAACTGTTGCATTCATCATGGATTACTTTCATCACTGAACTAACCGTTGCATTCATCATGGATTACTTTCATCACTGAACTAATTGTTGCATTCATCATGTTTCATCACTGAACTAATTGTTGCATTCATCATGAAATACTTTCATCACTGAACTAATTGTTGCATTCATCATGTTTCATCACTGAACTAATTGTTGCATTCATCATGAAATACTTTCATCACTGAACTAATTGTTGCATTCATCATGTTTCATCACTGAACTAATTGTTGCATTCATCATGGAATACTTTCATCACTGAACTAACTGTTGCATTCATCATGGAATACTTTCATCACTGAACTAATTGTTGCATTCATCATGGAATACTTTCATCACTGAATTAATTGTTGCATTCATCATGGATTACTTTCATCACTGAACTAACTGTTAAATTCATCATGGAATACTTTCATCACTGAATTAATTGTTGCATTCATCATGGATTACTTTCATCACTGAACTAACTGTTAAATTCATCATGGAATACTTTCATCACTGAACTAACTGTTGCATTCATCATGGATTACTTTCATCACTGAACTAACTGTTGCATTCATCATGGATTACTTTCATCACTGAACTAATTGTTGCATTCATCATGTTTCATCACTGAACTAATTGTTGCATTCATCATGGAATACTTTCATCACTGAACTAATTGTTGCATTCATCATGTTTCATCACTGAACTAATTGTTGCATTCATCATGGAATACTTTCATCACTGAACTAACTGTTGCATTCATCATGGAATACTTTTATCACTGAACTAATTGTTGCATTCATCATGGAATACTTTCATCACTGAACTATTTGTTGCATTCATCATGGAATACTTTCATCACTGAACTAACTGTTGCATTCATCATGGATTACTTTCATCACTGAACTAACTGTTGCATTCATCATGGAATACTTTCATCACTGAACTAACTGTTGCATTCATCATGGAATACTTTCATCACTGAACTAATTGTTGCATTCATCATGGATTACTTTCATCACTGAACTAACTGTTGCATTCATCATGGATTACTTTCATCACTGAACTAACTGTTGCATTCATCATGGATTACTTTCATCACTGAACTAATTGTTGCATTCATCATGGAATACTTTCAAATTTTCATGTTTTTTTAATTAACATTGCATGCATCTAAATATATATCAGACTGTGATTTTATAATACTATGGCCATGATGATGTAAAATGAAATTGTAGTAGGAAGTATGACAAAATGTAGTGTGGAGAATAGTGTCTAGATGTGAGGGGAAGTGAAGTAAACACTGTTTGTTTTATGCTAATTTATATACATATACAAATGTCCGTGTGTCAAAATGAATTCTTTGAACTATTTACAGCTTCTTCAGGTACTAAACTTTACTTATGTTGGAATGTTTTTAAAATGTTCTCATACCTCTTAGTTTAAATAGGAAAAAAACATCAAAAAATATTTTTCTGGTTTTAATAAAACTAAAAAAAATAGATTTCATTTCTTAATTAACAAATTGGACTCTGAAGAATTATTACAATTTTCTTTTAATGAACTCAGTATTGACCTATTGTTGCTATCTTTTTTTTTTTTTTTTTGCATTAAAAATTTTATTGTTCAAACAGATTAATGTGAATTGAATATTGTACTTTAAAATGTGCTAAAAGAAAGCAAAAGTAACAAAGTCAACAAATTGTGAAATGCTGATTAAAAGAAATAAATAAAAAATGTGTTTCCCAGTTGTCTGATTGTTCATAATGGTTTTATTGAAACATTAATGTATTACATCTGTCTACCTCAGTGTTACCTTTTGTATTAACGTTATACTAGTTTACCTTTTGTATTATCATTATACTAGTTTACCTTTTGTATTATTGTTATACTAGTAATCCTGGTAAAACCAACCAACTCATTTCATTGTTTTTGCTTTAGCTGTGCATGTTTACCGGATGTTCCCAGTCCAGTGCAATGCATACTCCAGACAAACTCTGGGGTATGCATACCACTCTTTGAGAAACACTGGTCTACCTAGTTTGCATGTACTCCTATATAGTACTTAGAATTATGTTTTTCCATACAATTCTGCTTTGGTATCAGGTGATCTGGCTATTTCCTTGTTTAGCTATAGGATGTACTCACATATGGTGCTGGGAATTATGTTCTTAATGTTTCTATAAAATTCTGCATAGACCATGGGTTGTCAACATTTTAGACCTCATGGACCACTAAAGTCCAACGTGTTATGTATGTGGACCACTGAAATCCCTAATTTCATCTTCTAATAATTTAGAAATCATTTATATTTGCGGACCACTAAATTTATAATTTCATTTCTATTCTTGCTCACAACATGTATATAGGTGTAATTAGAAGTTATCTATTTCCTGCGTACTATTTGTATATAGGTGTTATTATGAGTGTACATATATTGTACTAAAAGAGAATCTCAAGTAAAGACTTAAATTTAAAATCATTTTCCCTAAAGCAGGTTGTTGCTGCTTTTGCATATTTTCTTACATGCACTCAAGAATTAATTATCAAATTTTTATCATTAATAAATGAAAAAAACAATATGTGGGAAATACTTTACACCCTCTGTTAACCAGCACAATATTATCAGGTTCAAATATGGACTAATCATTTTCAAGGATGCTTTTTTAGTGGAAAAATTGTTGATGGTGATAAGTAACTGCCTTTGAATGCAGGTTTTTATAAATCAATATGAACAAAAATATGACGGAACAAAAATAAAAAATTAGTAAATTTTGCTAGACATTAAAATTAGGTCATACATTGTGAATGAAATCAATATTTAAATATGTTTAGCCTTGATAATGATTGGTAAATTGTAATAGTTATTCTGTTGAAGTTTATCAATGAAAAGGTATTAAATTGAATACATAATTATTAATATTTTATTAGATAAATGATAAGATAAAAATATAAAATAAAATAATTGATAGGCAATGATGATGAAGCTATGTTTTATCATTCTATAATTCAAAGTACAAAGAATATTTTTGAAGCAAATAAAACAAGTCATTTGTATTTTTTATCAACCAGTTTAAAAAAAATAAAATCTGAAATTTCTATTTTTGATTGGTCACGTCTGCCAGTCATTTCGCAGCCTCTAAAGGTTCACACACACTTTCTTACCCCCCCCCCCCTTTCTTTCCCCACGCCTCATTGACTATAAAACAATATAACATTTTAAATGTTAAAGAAATGTAAAACTGTCAGCTCTAATCAAAGCCGGATTTTTTAAATTTAAAAACGGAGGTAAATATATATATATATATATATATATATATATATATATATATATATATATATATTAGGGTGGTGCTTAGAAATGAACTTTTAAAAATCTCTGCTCTCACCCCCTATTTTTGTTCTTTTATATATAGAAACTCTTAAAATAAAATATTAAGGTATTCAGTGCATGTTTACTGGTAGCTCAATGGCGTCAAAGTTTAGGAGTATTGGACCATGATGAAAATACATAGTGTACTGCACTGTTGTTGTGTGTATAACACTGTATAATATTAATTCAAGTTATGTGGATTGTCCTACACTGCTGTACTAAGCATATAAAACATGTAAATAGGCCTGGAAGTGGTAATTTAATACACAGCAGGCCTAGACAAAGAAATTATTAGCAACACAGTATAGGCCTACTTACACCACCTAGAAACTATTGGCAACGTGCCAGTTTGGCAGTTTGCCAGCAAACAAATAGTTAAAAGATAAATTTTATAGCAATGGCTGGGGTAGACCAGACATTATCTGACAAGGAAAGACGTTCAGCAGACAGAAAGCAGCGGATGATGTTAAGACACCAAGAGATGAAAGAGCAGTAAAAGAGGCTTCTGGAGTCAGCAGTCCTTGTATCCTCGTCATGCAGCAGTAGCTCAGCTGAGGAGAATGACAGCAACGAGGAGAGTACAACAGAATGTGAATAACCTGTTGCAAGCTGCTCAACTCAAACACCTGCTAGTGCTAAGAAAAGGAGAGGCAAAAAGCCAATTCTAACACCTCGATTAACAGCTGCACTGGATCGAACGAAAGTGTCAAGCAATTCAGCAACACTTGTCATTGCTGAGACAGCCACATCCCTTGGTCACGATGTTCTAGATTTGGCTCTGAACCGTTGGACAGTTCGCCGTCAAAGAATGCTCCACAGATCCCAGTATGCAGAACATCTCCAAGCCGAGTTCCAAGCTGACTATTCTATGGTTGTGCATTGGGGTGGAAAGTTGATTTCGGATCTCACAAATAAAGGATGCATCGACAAACTTCCTGTAATTGTTTCTGGGAAAGGAGCATCACAGTTGTTAACTGTTGCGAAACTGCCTTCCGGCCTGGTGCTGCACAGGCCAGAGCTGTCTTTCAAGCTCTGCAAGACTGGGGTGTTAGTGACAAGATCAGAGGCATGCGCTTTGATACTACTAGTTCCAAAACTGGTCGGATTAGTGGTACCTGCATCCTGCTGGAGCAAAAACTTCAGCAAGGTCTTCTATCACTTCCTTGCAGACATCACATTAAGGAACTGATTCTGGGCGCATCTTCCAAGTCTGTCTAGGTGCCACTTCATCTCCCGAGGTTCTGCTATTCAAACGCTTCAAGGATCATTGGCAGTTCATTGACAGAGCAAACTATGAAACATCACTGACAAATTCAGACGTGTCTACTTTGCTAGAAGATGTGCGCAACTCTCTGATTGAATTTGCTCAGAAGCATATTCAAGAGCAGCAGCCCAGAGATGATTATCGGGAGTTCCTAGAACTTGCTCTGTTATTTCTTGGGGTCATGCCTGAAAGAAGAGTGCAATTCATTGCTCCTGGAGCAATGCACCATGCTCGCTGGATGTGGAAGGTTCTGTACAGCCTGAAGATATTGATGTTCAAAGGGCAATTCAGACTAACAAGCAAGGAAGAGAGAGAGGTCTTCAACAGCTGTGCATCTTTATTATACGTGTCTACATGAGAGCCTGGTTCACGGCTAATCTGGCAGCCGCTGCTCCATACAATGATATGCTGTTGCTCCAATCAATTTTCAGCTACTCCGGAATCAACAGAGCTGTTTCCAGTGCAGCATCCAACAAGTTTTCAAAGTACTTCTGTTACCTGTCCCCTGGATTGGTTGGGTTGGCATTCTTCGATGATCAGGTATCAGCGGAAACAAAAAGACGCATGGTAAATTCCATGAATGAAAGCGCTAATGAGGAGCCAGAGGACATTAAGCTAATCTCAGTTGATTTGAAATCCTTCAACAACAGGAGGAATGAGGACTTCGTGTCGCCAAAGTCTAAGAGATTCTTTGACATGATGGAGCTTCAGACTGTATTCCTGGATGCTGACCCAGATGAGTGGACCAAACATGAAGATTATCTGTGATCTTTGGTGACCGCTCGGCAGATTCAGGTTGTCAACAACCATGCAGAGAGGGGTGTAGCATTGATTCAAGAGTACAGCGGAATCCTCACCAGAGATGAGGAGCAGCTTCATTTCCTGCTGCAGACTGTTCAACAGCATCGACAATCCTATCCAGACACTAAGAAACAGACATTGTCAAAATGACTTCTTATCGGACTGATAACATTGAACTATAATTACAGGTAGAATATTGTAGATGCAGGATTGTTTGTGCTTGTTTAATAATTAATTCTACTGTTTAATGTTGTGTTTGAGAAACTATCTTGGATTAAAAAAGCCAAAAATTCCAAAAGCGTCATCTGTTTACTTTTGAACGTAGCCTTCCTAAACTTTGGCTTCATTGAGCTACCTCTAAATATTAAGATATCAGCACCAATTTTTTTTCTAGATGTTTCTACATCCAAAGGAACAATTTAAAGGGGTGAGACCTAAAGAAATCAAGGTTTAAATTTTTAGTGGTTCCTAAGCACCACCCTAATATTTATATATATATATATATATATATATATATATATATATATATATATATAGTTATATAGATATAGATATAAGTCAGTCTTAAAATTAGATGAGTTGCTTCCCATTGATTATAAAAACAATTCAATTAATTATTATGAATACATTTACAGTTCTACGTGACTAGAGGTTTCACTAGCAAAAATCTGTTTTTATTGGTAGTCAAGCCAGGTGGATGACAATGTCCCACCCTCTCACTACCACACCCCACTGCAAGCGGCGGCAGTGAAAGCATTTTCGTCTACGCCCCCATGTCAGTTTGCCTAGGGCCCCTAGATGAACCATTGCCATGCCGCTGATAAAAAGCTATGCAAATTTTGTCGCGTTCAACCCCATAGCAGGCCCGTAGCGTGCGGGGGGGGGCAAGGGGGCCGGGGCCCCCTGCGTTTTGTCTAGCCCCCCATGCTTATTTTTTCTACTTAGTATAATGTATTACCTGCCCCCCACCCTTTCTATTGCCTGGCCCCTGCTGTAGAATTTTCACGCTACGGGGCTGCCCCATAGTCAGGAACTTGAAAAATATACGCATGTCGGTTTTACTAAAAACAAACCATTTCATGCATCCAGAGTCATATAATTATTTTCGACCGAGGTTTCACTAGTCGCCATTTTCATAAGTAATAAAAAGTTATTTCAATGATCAAATTAGCAAATAATAAAATGATACATTATTTAAAATATTTTAAAGACTTCAGTATTTATATTTATTATTTATAAATTCGAAGTGACTATTCGGACCCGGGTACCAATAAACGTCGATTTTTATTCGGACCCCGTCCCAATAAAGTCTGATTGTTATTCGGACCCGTGGCAAATATGCACTTAGCTTAGCTATACATAAACTTTATTATTGTTTTTTTTTATAATTGTTTGAATTGTATGATTTAATCGTTACTCAGTGTCTAGGGTTCCACTAAGCGGACTCTGTATTATTCTTTTTTCGGGTTCCGTCAAATAAAGTTTAAATATAGCTAAACTTAGTGCATATTTGCCACGGGTCCAAATAACAATCGGATTTTATTGGGACCCGGGTCCGTATAGCAACAGCCTTATAAATTTATCTACTCTATTTCAGATATTCTGTTTATAATAAAATTGTTAAATACAGAAAGCGACCATTTTGTTTTCAGTCTATTACAAATTCGCGGCAGCCCCGTAGCGTAAAAAATCTACAGCAGGGGCCAGGCATTCTACAACAGGGGCCAGGCAATAGCAGGGGGCAGGTAATACATTTTACTAAGTAGAGCAAATAAGCAGAGGGGGCCAGACATAACGCAAGGGAGGCTAAGCCCCCTGGCCCCCAAACACGCTACGGGCCTGATTCGCGGTCAAATAATAATACGAAATGACGCGTTCTATTTGTCGTCTTAGTAAAAATTTATTTTAAATGATTGATACAATTATTCTATGAAATAAAACTGTTTTATTTTTATATATAACAAAATAACATGCCATTAAAAAAATTTCGGAGGGTAAACAAGGTTTAAAATAAACACAAAACGATTCCCCGTTAAAGAATTCATGTGATGATGTGCGTGCACGCTATCATTTTAACGCTGTTACTGTTGTGGCTTTCGTAAAAATAACAACATTTCAAATTGTAGAAGGCAAACAATCAAACAAATTTGGAATTTTAAAGCTAAAAGAAAAAAATTCTGCGGTAAAAACAAAACATTTGGGAGCCGTGGAGCCGCTAGATTTTTTCGGCTCCGGCTCCAGCAAAAAGTAGCGGCTCCCGGCTCCTCGGCTCCGGCTCCGCAAGCCTGCTCAGAGCCACTTGAGACACTTTTATAAGTTTACGTGTCTCGCTCAGAGCCATTTTTGTTTCCGTTATTTAATCATTCTTGATATTTTGAAATAGGAGCGGCTATTTAAGACATTTTTCACCACATGCGATTTGCGTTTCTCATGAAAAACATGAGTAACAGACACTGGTATGTTACACGTTGTGAATATAGACGCTGTTAACATAACCAAACAGTTTGACTGATTAGAAATAAAAATATTTCATCTGCCTTATGTGGCTCAATTCATCGTCAAATTCTAAACGCACATCTTAGCTAAAGAATGAAATGCACAACAATAAATATGTATTTGTTAATATATATTTTCAGCATGCATAGCTGGCAGATATGGTGTAAACTGCACACATCGATTCATTAGAAATAAAAATATTTCATCTGCCTTCTGTGGCTCATTTCATCGTCAAATTCTAAACGCACATCTTAGCTAAAGAATGAAGTGCAGAACAATAAATATGTATTTATTAGTATATATTTTCAGCATGCAGCGCTGGCAGATATGGTGTAAACTGCAAACATCGATGTTCCACCAAGTGAATGAATTCACAATGTTTTGTGTCGAACCTGGCCACTGCAGTGAAGGATGTTATGCTGGATTTGAGGGAGATAATTGTGGCCTAAGTTTGTATATTTTTTAATTTAAAACCAAAAATGTGATATACTTGTTATATATATATATATATATCAGAGCACTATGGTGTGTATCAGTTATAATACGGTAAAGAAGTTATTTTTATGAGCATAAAGGTAGCTGTGAGTGGCTGTGACATAAAAAAAAATGATATCACAATAGGTCAAGAGGTAATCAGGGAAATTATGTTCCTTGACCTAGATTTATGTAGAAATGGGCACAGGCCCAATCAATGTTCTCTCTAAGGATTTCGGGTTTGTGCGCCAAAAGAAAAATGTGTGAGCCAAAATTTCATTGATGTATAAATTGTGAGCCAATAGCACGACGCGCAATACAAATACAATTACTGTCATGTGAAAAGAAAATAAATAATGAGATAATAGAGTCAGCCACATGGGAAGCGTCCATATATTTACATGTAGGAAATTTTTTTTATAAAGCTTTTGTTAATTAATTTTTTTAGAATTAAAAAAAAAATTATCGTTGCAGTAAATATGGCTTAAGTAGAAGAAATAACATTTAAAAATGACGAATATGCAACCAAAAAAAATAGAAATAAACTGCTAAGTTTTTAGATATAAATATAAATGGAACTTTACGTGAGATAGACACACACTAGACTAAATTTTAATACAACAAGATAAAAAAGAAAATCCCAAGAATTGAAGTCAATTAATTTTATTTGGTAATAGTTAATAAACTGTTTTACCTTTTTCCTTTTTCTGCTTTCCAAAAGTCATATACATGATCTGTGTTAGTGACATTTTCAGCTAATAAATATGACTTAATTCTCATTAAATGTTCTATGTGGTCTACATCAAGCCTATTTCGCATTTTTGTTTTAATTACATTCATTAAGCTGAATTCTCTCTCACAGTCTGCACTTGAAGCTTGAAAAGTTACACAAATATGAATAAGAAGTTCACTAAATTGTTGATTTTCCTGCACACAATTTACAATGTCCTAAAAGGTTTTCAGTGTTAAAAATTTTTCTTTTTCATTTAAAAGTAGCTTCAAATCTGAATATTCCTTCTGAAATTCCTTTGCAAAAGATGTATAGTAAACAAAGCCGAGTCCAGCAAGTTTCAATAAGGGGAAGTACCTAGTTAAGTTAACAAAGTCAAGTCCAGCAAGTTTCAATAAGGGGAAGTACCTAGTATAGTTAACAAAGTCAAATCCTGTAGTTTCAATAAGGGGAAGTACCTAGTATAGTAAACAATGTTAGCCGTCATAGCCGGTCCGACGTCTCCTCCCGGTCTTCACATCTTAGATGTCTTCTTATCTTAAAACGTCGAAGGGGATTGTCTCTGTCTCTACATCTACTCTAGCTCATCACAATATCACCAAATGACTCGACTCCTGATCGTCACCCTTTCGCTTCGACTTTTACTTTTTTTTCTCATTTATATAGCGCAAGTCACGGCGGAATTTTATGACAAAATTTTATGTATTTTTTTTTCTCTAATCACAAATTTTGTGCGGCAAGCCAAAAAGTTGTGCGCTGAGGTCTGAAAAATCGTGCGCTAGCGCAGGCTGACGCAGCTTAGAGGGAACGTTGGGCCCAATTGGTATTATTTGCATTAACAAGGGATTTTAAGACATATTCGTTTACGTGACTAATTAGAAACTAAAGCATTTCAGTAATGCGCACCATTGTTTTATATGATTTATTTCATATATTCGTAATTTTTTTATTAAATTATGAGCCATATGTATTTATTGATTAGATAGACATTTGCGGTGACCACATACTGCTAAGACCCATTACCACCTTACTAGCACTTAACACATAGCTTTCAAATATTACATCTAGTGCAATACAGTTAGGATCGATTGGCTTAAAGCCGTTCTCTGAGCTTTAGTGACCTTAGGCAAAACTTTTGCAGAAATATATAGGAACTAACAACAAAAATACCTGTCTAAACAACTATAAATAACTATTAACTACTGCATGACCAAAATGAAGTGATTCAAATACTGGATAATGTGACGGGGCTGTAAAGTTGGACTTTGCGGAAATATATGTCAAGAATGTATGTTTCATGGTCATGTTTAGTTTGGTCTGATTCATTGGACTATCATCTTGAAATTTAACGATAATAATACCTAGACCTATATATATACATATATATATATATATATATATATATATATATATATATATATATACATATATATATATATATACGCAGTGGCTACGGTAACATCAAGACGGAGTTCGTATTTTTTTTTCCGGGTAACATCAATAGATATTGCTCCACACCCTAACCCTATCCCTAACCCTACCCCTAACCCTAATCCTAACCCGAATATAATTGCCGGTACCCGATAAAAAAATTAGTACTCCCGCTAACCCTAATATAATGGCGCTTGATGTTCTTGCCGGGTTTGAATTGAAATTATATTAATGAATGAACTATTAAATTCGATTTACTGTTCATAATAAAATCTCAATTGGAATGTTAAATTGCAATATATACTTCATACTGATATGTGTAAATATAGGTTAAAAAATAGTTTTTAACCTTTATTTAAACATATCAGTATGTGTAGTACACAAAACTGACTGAAATATTTCAATTGCATTCAACAATTTCACTGAGAAACAGCACATCTTGCATTGACTGTGATAGTTTGACAAAGTGATCCCCTGCCCTTTCCACCAGATACCTGTCTCCTACAGTACTTGACAAATGGAGTAGGGTCTATACTATTAGTTTGTGGAACTATGCACTTTTAAAGTAAGAAATATTACTGCTATAAATAATGTCACTAAAATACTTCATTGCTCATCATCTAAAATAAAAATAAAAGACATATTTAAAAAATATGAATACAAACATAAACAAAATATAGGGTTGTATTTATAACATACATGTTAGACTACTATACTACCAGCCTATATTTTTGTAGATCTATATTTACTATACTAAATATGTAATGTAGTCAAACAGAAAACTTTTTTTCATATTGTTATATGTCTAAATTTTACAAAAAGCTGTGTTGTCCCATATTTGACCGCAAAAAAAAAACATAGCTTTCCAATTTCTAAAAGTTCTTGAAAAAGAATAAGTATGTTATTTACATACTAGTGTCTGATTTCCTTAGATATGGCCTTTCTGTGAGCAAAATCTTTTGGAATATTTACCCCCAAAAAAGGGCTTTTTAGCATGTTGAACATTATCTTAAAATTTGACAAGTTAAAAAATTTCATACGTAGAAAAATTTGGTATCAATGATCTTAGAATGACCCATATTTTGTAGCCAAAGTGTAATAAATTATTTGTAAAAGAAAAATCAGTTTGGGGTACCTACTTAATTTATGCATCGGTCGTGTTTAAGTAAAGACGAGTTGTGCAGAGATTTAAATATATTTTGATGAGTTGGCAGCATTTATAATTTATTCTCTAGTTAATATATACTTATTCACGTCCTCCATAGGTGTAAATTAAAAATTAAAATAACAGCTTTTATTAAGAACAACGCACCAAAAAGTACCAAAAAAAACCTCATTATAAATATTATATAATTTACCAGAGATAATAAGACGTCCATCTGATTCACTGCTGTGTACTAAGTCTAACAATCATTAACATAGTGAGGTTCTCCCAATACAAGTATTGTCAGTCGAGCAGTAATGTTCCGTGTACTAAATCTAACAATCATTAACATAATGAGGTTCTCCAAATACAAGTATTGTCAGTCGAGCAGATAAAACTATCGCCTTTCTGTTGTGTCTAGAACATAAAACAACTTCAAAAACTAAATGAATTATTTAATGAAAATATTCTACAAAAAATTGAACGTTTTATCATCAATAATATTAATTATCTTGACATCAATATTCTACAAAAGTTGAACGTTTTAGGCTGTTAGATATCATCAATAATATTAATTATCTTGACATCAATATTCTACAAAAGTTTAACGTTTTAGGCTGTTAGATATCATCAATAATATTAATTATCTTGACATCAATATTCTACAAAAGTTGAACGTTTTAGGCTTTTATATATCGTCAGTAATATTAATTATCTTGACGTCAATATTTTACAAAAGTTGAACGTTTTAGGCTGTTAGATATCATCAATAATATTAATTATCTTGACATCAATATTCTACAAAAAATGAACGTTTTAGGCTGTTATATATCGTCAGTAATATTAATTATCTTGACGTCAATATTCAAACAAAAGCCACGAAGAGTAACAGCATTAATACGTAGCACTGAGTTAAATATTTAAGTTTACAATACAATGAATCAAAACTATACAGTTTTGTTGCCTTGAAAGCTATAATTCATGCTTAGTAAACTCTACACTATATTGCTTCTCAATATTTGATTGGTTAATTGATATATGTTTTAAAAATAAACTGTGTATCTTTCCATTTTTCTGTTTGCTTGCTTTATTTTATTGTTACAATATCTAAAAGATTAATGTTATTTATTGTATTTGTTTTCAATAAACGTTTTATAATTACTGTAAAATCTTTACAATACGACTCGTATAATATTAGAATATAAAAAAAAACAAAAAAAAAACTAGGAATTTTGTAAAAAAAAAAATATAAAAAATTGTATAGACTATATGTTAGCCACAATTTTTTGTATGCAGATTCAATTAGTCCAAAGCTTGCGGTCTCAGAAATATACTTTGCTTCAATGATTGGATTGATATATTATCTACTTTTATCTATATTTTACGATTCCAAGACTGATGTTTGTATTTAATTCATGTGCTATGTCCTTACTTATAGGGTTATACATAGCATGGTCTACCCACCTACACAAAGATGGTCGAGTGGTAAAGCTCTCAACTGTCGGCCGGAAGGTACATGGTTCGATCTCCAATGAGGACCACGGAATTTTTTCAGGTCTTAGCTCAAGTTCTCGATATATCTCCTTTTGTGCCTCCATGGCCAATGCACTATCGGCTACGGTGGGGCCATAAAAACCGTCCCATATAGGATCGAAGACATCACATCTCATCCTTACAGAGACTTCACACAGCCACCTACTAGCCCCAACTTTAATAGAATGGTCCAGCCACCTACACAGCCTCAACTTTAATAGAATGGTCCAGCCACCTACATAGCCCCAACTTTAATAGAATGGTCCCCCCATCTACATAGCCCCAACTTTATTAGAATGGCCCAGCCACCTACATAGCCCCAACTTTATTAGAATGGTCCAGCCACCTACATAGCCCCAACTTTATTAGAATGGTCCACACACCTACATAGCCCCAACTTTATTAGAATGGTCCACCCACCTACATAGCCCCAACTTTATTAGAATGGTCCACCCACCTACATAGCCCCAACTTTATTAGAATGGTCCACACACCTGCATAGCCCCAACTTTATTAGAATGGTCCACACACCTACATAGACCCAACTTTATTAGAATGGCCCAGCCACCTACATAGCCCCAACTTTATTAGAATGTTCCACCCTCCTACATAGCCCCAACTTTATTAGAATGGTCCAGCCACCTACATAGTCTCAACTTTAATAGAATGGTCCACCCACCTACATAGCCCCAACTTTATTAGAATGGTCCACACACCTACATAGCCCCAACTTTATTAGAATGGTCCACCCACCTACATAGCCCCAACTTTATTAGAATGGTCCACACACCTACATAGCCCCAACTTTATTAGAATGGTCCACCCACCTACATAGCCCCAACTTTATTAGAATGGTCCACACACCTACATAGCCCCAACTTTATTAGAATGGTCCACACACCTACATAGACCCAACTTTATTAGAATGGCCCAGCCACCTACATAGCCCCAACTTTATTAGAATGTTCCACCCTCCTACATAGACCCGACTTTATTAGAATGGTCCAGCCACCTACATAGTCCCAACTTTATTAGAATGGTCCACCCACCTACATAGCCCAAACTTTATTAGAATGGTCCACACACCTACATAGCCCCAACTTTATTAGAATGGTCCACACACCTACATAGCCCCAACTTTATTAGAATGGCCCAGCCACCTACATAGCCCCAACTTTATTAGAATGTTCCACCCTCCTACATAGACCCAACTTTATTAGAATGGTCCAGCCACCTACATAGTCTCAACTTTAATAGAATGGTCCACCCACCTACATAGTCCCAACTTTATTAGAATGGTCCACACACCTACATAGCCCCAACTTTATTAGAATGGTCCACACACCTACATAGCCCCAACTTTATTAGAATGGCCAAGCCACCTACATAGCCCCAACTTTAAAAGCATGAAGGGGGGAAAATAAGTACAAAGGGTTCAATGCTAATTTACCTTTAAATTAAAAATTACTTTTAGTTGTTCTTACAATGATTGCAATATTTATATCATTTGTTCAGTTAAATACATCATTTGAATACTTTGTTATATAACGTTGATGCTTACCCCTTACACACACTAGTTTGATGTTCATTATAATAATGAATTACTAGTGGATCCCAAATCACCCTTTGAGAAACCTTGGACCAGGAAGAAACTAATAAGATTTTAAACACATTTCCAAGAAGTTATTTACTAGTCACATCCTGTTTGAAAACATTTTCAGTGGCTCTCTAAGACGTGTGTCGACTAGACCAGGAACCTCAGTAGGGGCTCATAATTTTAGATTCAATCAGCTGGCTATGACACAACTACTGACTCCCCCCCCCACACACAAACACAAACAATAAGATATTGATCCCAAGCCTCATAAATTATTGTTCCACACCGCTGAAGACCGCATCTGTGACGTGTATCAAAGGAAATATAAAACAAAGGCACAAAAAAATTTCTTACGTCGTTTTTCGCATAAATATGTCGATTGAGACAGTCACGTGAGAGTGTAAGGTTGACTTGCTATAATTTTGTTGAAACAAGATTTTTTAATATATATTTTACTTTTATGATTCGGTACAGTTAATTCTCAATTTTGTAACATCGAATATTTTACTGTTTGCTTGTATGTATGTTTATGGGAGAATGAGTGGGGGGGGTGTATCCTTGACAAACGTCCAAAGATTAAAACAACTTGAAATACTTAAACGAATAGCTCCATAAAAATCAAATCGTCTCATAAGTGGTAAATAGGAGAATTCATTTCATCCTTACAGGGACTTCATACACAAACACCGCCTCATTAGACTCAATACTTTGATTTGCGTTATTAAATAGATAGCGGCCTTAATGCGATTTTAAAAATTTGAAAGATAAATGTATAAATTTAGAAAACAAAAACTAAATGGACCCTCGGGGGTCGGAGAGTAACCCTACCCCCCCTCCTTCCCCTGCCCTTCAAATGACACTTCTGTCTAAACGAAATGTAATGTTGTGCTTACACTCAAAATTATACAACTTGTGTAAAATAATGAATATATATATATATATATATATATATATATATATATATATTGTTAGACAATACTGTTTTAGCCAAGAGAGTATCCTTGTTTCAAACTATTCAATTAATTTTGACTAGTTTAAACGTATCACATTATTTTTATTAGGACAAACCAATTAATTCCCACCTAATTGTAAAAAAGATTAACTTTTTTTAGAGCATTTTCTTAAAAAAAATGCTCTATTGTCCCAGTTTTGTCGGTCTGTCTGTCATCACCCTATATCTCAACAACCATAAGTCCTAGACCCATGATGTATCATTTTGTAGGTCTTGGCCTGCCAAGAAATGACTTTTTCCATTTCGCGATCTGACCTCTCAGGGCCGTAAAAGAGGGCTTAGTACCGTTTTTTACTATATAAGCTATATTAATAAAGGAGCGCCCATTCTCAGCAACTATAAGTCCTAGACCCATGATGTATATATCATTTTGTAGGTCTTGGCCTGTCATGTGTACATCAAAAGTTCATTTTGCGACAGGACCTCTGAGGGCCGGGCTTCAGGGCTCCTAAGGGGCTTATATATTATATATACACCTTGTACGTTCAATAACCCATTCATTTGGTGCGAAATACTGCAGCACGTAGTTTAACCAAGATTTATTAAGAAACTCATCATTTTCAAATGAAATAGTAAGCTTGTGTTCTGAGTTTAATTGAAAGTATCAGAGCTATGCAACAATTGACGGAGTTTTCGGACGATTAAATGACTATAATTTCGAATGTTTTCAATTATGAGTCCTATTTCAGTAACCACAAACCACTTGTAGTTAGATTTAAGAGAAATAATTTTTTTTCAAATATAAAGAAACGTCTTTATAATATTTTTTTACAGATATATGCATTACACAATTGAATTTATAAACATTTCCAAAATTTACAAATATTTACTGAAAGCTAACAAACGTACTGATACATAACACGAAAATGCGCTAACACGTCCTGTGTCCAGAATGGAACAGGCTTAATTGCTTGTTTTAAACATAGTTACATTTTAGACGTAGATTGAATTACTCATACATTTTTATGAAACTGTTAGGGATATTTCAACTATTTCTCACAATTATTCTACGATCATCAGCGATTGCTGATTAACTTAATAAAATGATCTGGGACAAAACAAAACTTATAAATTTTATGTAAAAATTACCTGTCAAAAACAGTTCATATAACTTTTTTTTTGGCATGACTCCAATTGTACTACACACACAAGCCCCCACCCTCTCCAACCCCTCCTACATTGCAATAAAATTATGGTTACCTTTTAAATTATCAACACATTACTATAAATTCAAAAAAATTTAAAAGACTAATAATCGCATATAAGTTTCACATCAGAACAATGTATTTTTGTATATTTCGCATTGTTTCCAATTTGATTAGCCGCTGGGCAGAAATAAGACAGTAGTACTGTCTGAATACACGTTCTGGGTCTCCTGCACTTAACGACCAATCGGGTCAAGTGCATTGAGTTTAAAATGACCTTGTTGTTGATTGTTGTGCCTGTGTGTTTGTGATCGGATCGGGGGGAGGTCACAGATTGTGGTAATTGTAAGGTCCTGAATATTTCCACACGGGAGTCCTGTGTCCCGCAACATTCCAAGTCTTATTTTCATTATTTTATTGCATCAACACACTTCTACCATAAACGTGACTGTGTTATACGTTAGGACAAGTGTATTAAACGGGTGGTGGTAATCGCGTGATTATTACCAGGTTTACAACACAAGCTGTAACAAGGCAAGACTCACGAGTCAATAAGTGTATTGATTCATTTTATATACAAACATTTTATTACAGCAAACAAAAACCTATACATGAAGAAAACAAAACAAAAAAAATGTCAAAGCCAAAAAAAAAAATATTCTTGTAATGCAGCTAGCTTCATTTCTTTTTACTCATCAGGATCATCACGTGAGCAGCTAGCTTCTTTTCTTTTTACTCATCAGGGTCATCACGTGAGCAGCTAGCTTCTTTTCTTTTTACTCATCAGGATCATCACGTGAGCAGCTAGCTTCTTTTCTTTTTACTCATCAGGATCATCATGTGAGCAGCTAGCTTCATTTCTTTTTACTCATCAGGATCATCACGTGAGCAGCTAGCTTCTTTTCTTTTTACTCATCAGGATCATCATGTGAGCAGCTAGCTTCATTTCTTTTTACTCATCAGGATCATCACGTGAGCAGCTAGCTTCTTTTCTTTTTACTCATCAGGATCATCACGTGAGCAGCTAGCTTCTTTTCTTTTTACTCATCAGGATCATCACGTGAGCAGCTAGCTTCTTTTCTTTTTACTCATCAGGATCATCACGTGAGCAGCTAGCTTCTTTTCTTTTTACTCATCAGGATCATCACGTGATCAGCTAGCTTCTTTTCTTTTTACTCATCAGGATCATCATGTGAGCAGCTAGCTTCATTTCTTTTTACTCCTAGAATTCTTTAGTTTATTCTCAAGGGCTTTTTTAGACGAAGAAATCATTTTTTATCTGCGCCCAAAAATGACGATATAGTGTGGTCCCCTATTTCTAAGTCCAATAGTTTAAAAGTATTTTTTCTAACTAATTCCCCATCATTATATACTCTAGTGGCATCATGCACTGCTAATTCTGGCCTTTTTTTTTTTTACTAAAAGAGATTGATCCGAAAGGTCATGAAATATAGGTTTTATTGCTAAAAGTACAAATTCTGGAAGTCTATTTTTGTTAGAAGCATTTAAATATGTGTCTTTAGGACACCACTAACCACAATCATCATGTACCCCACTCCGATGTTTTCAGATAGCTAAAATATCTTTTTTCATCCCACCAATATTCACAATGTTATAACGTATCACTCACCCATAATGCCCTTGTATTCTTTTATTGCTGATTTGGTAAGCCTGCCTGCACCACTTATTCCTGTATACTTTTTATTATTTTTTTCATAAACTTTACACTTGCATTCTTTAACTGTATCCATTAATGTCCGTCTCATTCGCTTTTGCACATGTCCATAACATTATATTATTTTTGTATAGCCAGACCGGGGTATGGAATAGCCACAGAAACTGTTTGATAACTTTTAGAATCACCATCCCCAAGGTAACCGGTGTTTTTAAGCCCATATTTGTCATTAGACCTTTTGAAAATATTTACTACTCCTTGGGCTTCCATATTTCCGGATGAACCTATACGGTTTTGTTTACATTCTGCACTATGATTTTCTTTCCATAGAATAAAATCTGCTTCTAAAAGTCTTTTTTTTAGATTTGCTGCAGCTATCACAATGATTGCTGCTAATAAAAGTGTCTAATACTTTAGCAGGGCTCCCCCCCCCTGGGTTTACGTCTAGAACAGTTGAAACCCCATTTTTTGAAACAAATCCGCGTCGCTGCAAAGTGCCAAAGCAAGAAACAGTAACATTCTCTGTTTTTAGATTAGATTTTAATTCTATAGCTGCTTTTTTCATGGATTCATTAGAAACTGTTTCAGTGGCTTTCAAAATTTTCTTTTTATAAATATTACTAGTAGTAACACTAATTGGTGGTGGCATATTCATATTTCCTAAAAACTTTCTACCCTGCTCATAATGACATCCTATACAATACATTGCTAATTGAAACCTAACTATTGTATTTTCTTTAGAGCTGTTTTTTATTAATTTATATCTGCAAGAATTGCAAATAAATTTAAATTTATATTTTAATTCCACTCTAGATTCATTTACAATATAGCCTGTTGATTCTGTATACAAGATGGACAGGGAAACACATTTACACTATAGCCTGGTGATTCTGTATAACAAGATGGACATGGAAACACATTTACACTATATCCTGTTGATTCTGTATAACAAGGTGGACAGGCAAACACATTTACACTATAGCCCGGTGATTCTATATAACAAGATGGACAGGGAAACACATTTACACTATAGCCCGTTGATTCTGTATAACAAGATAGACAGGGAAACACATTTACACTATAGTCTGTTGATTCTGTATAACAAGATGGACAGGGAAACACATTTACACTATAGCCTGTTGATTCTGTATAACAAGATGGACAGGGAAACACATTTACACTATAGCCTGGTGATTCTGTATAACAAGATGGACAGGGAAACACATTTACACTATAGCCCGGTGATTCTATATAACAAGATGGACATGGAAACACATTTACACTATAGCCTGTTGATTCTGTATAACAAGATGGACAGGCAAACACATTTACACTATAGCCTGGTGATTCTGTATAACAAGATGGACAGGCAAACACACTAACAAAATTAGCGAATTGTTGATAATCTAAAAAACGATTTCCTTTACATTTATTTGCTTTAAGAATTTCAGTATTATAACAAGAACTTTCATTTAATTTTAAAAATGATGGTGTGTTAGGGATGATTTCTGGTACTTTTTCAATATTAATTGTATTTACTATTTCATCTTCACTATCGCTTACTGACTCCTGACTCTGGTGTACTAGGACTAATACTCGAGTCTTTTTATCCCAGCTCTAGGCGTCATTTTTTTAATATGTTGGTTACCTTGAAATTTACTTTCTTTCGGATGACGTGGTTACTTTTTGAAATAACATGACATTACCAAGTGAAAAATAATTAAAAAGCATGTCGTCCAAATTGATGTATCGACTATTTAATGCATGCATTTCGTATTCAGGAATCTCTACAGTAATAAGTCATTTTTAATGTAAATAATACAATTTAAAGTCGATTGAAAATTGTGTAGGGGTGAGGCTGTTTGGAATTACTGTTTAAATTTCGTAGACATCATTTTAATATCATAGATATATATCTTTGGTACTTATACTTATACATTAGCAAGTCCTCTGTAAGAATGACAACATGACATGAACACCTTACAGCTATCATATGCAACATCCACAATGTATACTTGACGTCCTTGGACAGATAAGTTAAATGCCATTCAGCCATATAATAGGGCAAAGTATTAGTTTGTGTTGCAACACGATCCAATCCATGAATTATTTTATTTCATTATTAAATTGCCGCAAATTTTTATATAGATAGAATAATAAATAGGAATCATTAAGAGAAAGAAAAATAGGGAAGAGAAGTTAATTAAAAAAAAAAAAATGAAAAAGTGAGATAATTCAGAATAAAGAGTATGACTGAAAATCTATGTAAAAATAAAAGAAATGAAAGGTAAACAACTTATCTAGTATAAAATATTTCTGAGCTGCTATTAAGTTTGTGCTCTTGGGCAGCTTCTAAGGAAACTCTGCTAATGGTCACTTACATCTCAGTTTCCCATAACAAATGTTCAGTTTATCTTCTTTTCAATGTGTATCCGTAAGTTGCGTAAAACTGACTATATATTGGGGGAATCCATCAAAGATATATTCATAATATGAAATAGATGCATTGTTTATCACGTCCTTATAACGTATTAAAGCTCATCAGCTAAATCCACTACAAATTACTCATTAGAACGTTCAATGATGTGCGCCTAATAGGCTCAGATAAAACTAATCTGTTTCTAAGCTTCAACATATTTAATTAATTTGTTGATAACAAATCCACATCCACCTAGCATCAAATTATGTTAAAAGAACATTATAAAAGAACAATAACTCTTATACTCCTGGTAAACAACAAGAACAATAACTCTTATACTCCTGGTAAACAACAAGAACAATAACTCTTATACTCCTGGTAAACAACAAGAACAATAACTAATATACTCCTGGTAAACAACAAGAACAATAACTCTTATACTCCTGGTAAACAACAAGAACAATAACTCTTATACTCCTGGTAAACAACAAGAACAATAACTCTTATACTCCTGATAAACAACAAGAACAATAACTATTATACTCCTGGTAAACAACAAGAACAATAACTCTTGTACTCCTGGTAAACAACAAGAACAATAACTCTTATACTCCTGGTAAACAACAAGAACAATAACTCTTATACTCCTGGTAAACAACAAGAACAATAACTCGTATACTTCTGATTAACAACAGGAACAATGTAAACAATAAGAACAATAACTCGTATACTCCTGCGTAACAATAGGAACAATAACTCGTATACTTCTGATTAACAACAGGAACAATGTAAACAATAAGAACAATAACTCGTATACTCCTGCGTAACAACAGGAACAATAACTCATATACTTCTGATTAATAACAGGAACAATAACTCTTATACTCCTGCCCCAGTAATGCAACACATCTATGACGACTGCAGACGATAATAACAAGCGAACTATACACATCGTTGTCAGTGCCGAGTAAGTAATACACACACACACACACACACACACACATATATATATATATATAAAATTACAAAAGAAAAGATGCTCATTGTAAGGAGTTAAGCACAATACACACCCTCTACCCCACCCCTTCAGTTCATTGTATTAAATCTAACGATCTTGGTCAAATTTAAATATAACATATTTATCTGTTTCTTAATCTTAGAACTTTAGTGATTAAATTGTAAGAATATTTCGGAGATATTAGTGTTACCAATAATACATGTTAAGGACATTTTATAAAAATAAAAACATTAATCATACAGCCTATTGTGTTGTAAAGCTCCATTAAGCCCCCGAGGGCTCATCGGGGCAGATGAAGTAGAGAATTCATAAAATTCATTTCATCTGTTTCAGTAACCTCGATAAATAAAGGGATTGTGTCGTTAGCAGTTTCCCATAACAAATGTTCAGTTTATCTTCTTTTCAATGTGTATCCGTAAGTTGCGTAAAACTGACTATATATTGGGGGAATCCATCAAAGATATATTCATAATATGAAATAGATGCATTGTTTATCACGTCCTTATAACGTATTAAAGCTCATCAGCTAAATCCACTACAAATTACTCATTAGAACGTTCAATGATGTGCGCCTAATAGGCTCAGATAAAACTAATCTGTTTCTAAGCTTCAACATATTTAATTAATTTGTTGATAACAAATCCACATCCACCTAGCATCAAATTATGTTAAAAGAACATTATAAAAGAACAATAACTCTTATACTCCTGGTAAACAACAAGAACAATAACTCTTATACTCCTGGTAAACAACAAGAACAATAACTCTTATACTCCTGGTAAACAACAAGAACAATAACTAATATACTCCTGGTAAACAACAAGAACAATAACTCTTATACTCCTGGTAAACAACAAGAACAATAACTCTTATACTCCTGGTAAACAACAAGAACAATAACTCTTATACTCCTGATAAACAACAAGAACAATAACTATTATACTCCTGGTAAACAACAAGAACAATAACTCTTGTACTCCTGGTAAACAACAAGAACAATAACTCTTATACTCCTGGTAAACAACAAGAACAATAACTCTTATACTCCTGGTAAACAACAAGAACAATAACTCGTATACTTCTGATTAACAACAGGAACAATGTAAACAATAAGAACAATAACTCGTATACTCCTGCGTAACAATAGGAACAATAACTCGTATACTTCTGATTAACAACAGGAACAATGTAAACAATAAGAACAATAACTCGTATACTCCTGCGTAACAACAGGAACAATAACTCATATACTTCTGATTAATAACAGGAACAATAACTCTTATACTCCTGCCCCAGTAATGCAACACATCTATGACGACTGCAGACGATAATAACAAGCGAACTATACACATCGTTGTCAGTGCCGAGTAAGTAATACACACACACACACACACACACACACACATATATATATATATATAAAAATTACAAAAGAAAAGATGCTCATTGTAAGGAGTTAAGCACAATACACACCCTCTACCCCACCCCTTCAGTTCATTGTATTAAATCTAACGATCTTGGTCAAATTTAAATATAACATATTTATCCGTTTCTTAATCTTAGAACTTTAGTGATTAAATTGTAAGAATATTTCGGAGATATTAGTGTTACCAATAATACATGTTAAGGACATTTTATAAAAATAAAAACATTAATCATACAGCCTATTGTGTTGTAAAGCTCCATTAAGCCCCCGAGGGCTCATCGGGGCAGATGAAGTAGAGAATTCATAAAATTCATTTCATCTGTTTCAGTAACCTCGATAAATAAAGGGATTGTGTCGTTAGCAGTTTCCCATAACAAATGTTCAGTTTATCTTCTTTTCAATGTGTATCCGTAAGTTGCGTAAAACTGACTATATATTGGGGGAATCCATCAAAGATATATTCATAATATGAAATAGATGCATTGTTTATCACGTCCTTATAACGTATTAAAGCTCATCAGCTAAATCCACTACAAATTACTCATTAGAACGTTCAATGATGTGCGCCTAATAGGCTCAGATAAAACTAATCTGTTTCTAAGCTTCAACATATTTAATTAATTTGTTGATAACAAATCCACATCCACCTAGCATCAAATTATGTTAAAAGAACATTATAAAAGAACAATAACTCTTATACTCCTGGTAAACAACAAGAACAATAACTCTTATACTCCTGGTAAACAACAAGAACAATAACTCTTATACTCCTGGTAAACAACAAGAACAATAACTAATATACTCCTGGTAAACAACAAGAACAATAACTCTTATACTCCTGGTAAACAACAAGAACAATAACTCTTATACTCCTGGTAAACAACAAGAACAATAACTCTTATACTCCTGATAAACAACAAGAACAATAACTATTATACTCCTGGTAAACAACAAGAACAATAACTCTTGTACTCCTGGTAAACAACAAGAACAATAACTCTTATACTCCTGGTAAACAACAAGAACAATAACTCTTATACTCCTGGTAAACAACAAGAACAATAACTCGTATACTTCTGATTAACAACAGGAACAATGTAAACAATAAGAACAATAACTCGTATACTCCTGCGTAACAATAGGAACAATAACTCGTATACTTCTGATTAACAACAGGAACAATGTAAACAATAAGAACAATAACTCGTATACTCCTGCGTAACAACAGGAACAATAACTCATATACTTCTGATTAATAACAGGAACAATAACTCTTATACTCCTGCCCCAGTAATGCAACACATCTATGACGACTGCAGACGATAATAACAAGCGAACTATACACATCGTTGTCAGTGCCGAGTAAGTAATACACACACACACACACACACACACACATATATATATATATATAAAATTACAAAAGAAAAGATGCTCATTGTAAGGAGTTAAGCACAATACACACCCTCTACCCCACCCCTTCAGTTCATTGTATTAAATCTAACGATCTTGGTCAAATTTAAATATAACATATTTATCTGTTTCTTAATCTTAGAACTTTAGTGATTAAATTGTAAGAATATTTCGGAGATATTAGTGTTACCAATAATACATGTTAAGGACATTTTATAAAAATAAAAACATTAATCATACAGCCTATTGTGTTGTAAAGCTCCATTAAGCCCCCGAGGGCTCATCGGGGCAGATGAAGTAGAGAATTCATAAAATTCATTTCATCTGTTTCAGTAACCTCGATAAATAAAGGGATTGTGTCGTTAGCACAACGCCTGGCCGCAGTATGTAATTAAAAGTTAAAACGGTAAAAAAAATGATGAAATAATAAATAATTTGATAGTTTGTTCTTTAATACTTGAATTTTGTCTTGGCTTGCAAATGAAGAATATTATATTCTCTTCGGTTCATTGCTGTTATTCTTAGAAAACTAAGATGATGGTTTATGACCAATGTTTTTTTACAAATAAAACTGCTTATTTTACGGACATAAGTTAATCCACAGATTCAATTTGTGTGAGCTAAATTTAACTTAAAAAAGTATTTACTCCTGCTTTAATAGCAAAACTAATTGGGGACAAGAGAATTACACCCTTTTCTTAATTACTAAAAAAACAAAAAAAAAGTGAAGATGTGAGCATTTATCGTTAGAGTAATTGGTGGCACCACTTTAAGACTAAAGATGTGAGCATTTATCGTTAGAGTAATTGGTGGCACCACTTTAAGACTAAAGATGTGAGTATTTATCGTTAGAGTAATTGGTGGCACCACTTTAAGACTAAAGATGTGAGCATTTATCGCTAGAGTAATTTGTGGCACCACTTTAAGACTAAAGATGTGAGCATTTATGGTTAGAGTAATTGGTGGCACTACTTTAAGACTAAAGATGTGAGCATTTATGGTTAGAGTAATTGGTGGCACCACTTTAAGACTAAAGATGTGAGCATTTATCGTTAGAGTAATTGATGGCACCACTTTAAGACTAAAGATGTGAGCATTTATTGTCAGAGTAATTGGTGGCACCACTTTAAGACTAAAGATGTGAGCATTTATGGTTAGAGTAATTGGTGGCACCTGTAACAATAGCTTTAGATAGGTCTATACAATTTTAGAACCACTGTCCAAACTCATGGGTCCATGATACAGTCATATGTTTTGATAACTAGAATTCCAGCGGTTGATCTTTGTTTAGAGTAAAATTGGTTGTCACCACAGGTTATGACCCCCCAGAGGTAAGTGACGATAGATGTAATTAGGCAGACAAAGGAATACTAGCCCATAGTGAGTTTTTAGCCGCACCAATCCCGAGGCTGGAATAAGAGTAATTAATATGTAGATGAGTTAGAAAGGATGTTAGGTAACCAATCAAAAGTTCTGGGCGTTTGGGGCACGTGATAATTCACCAACACATAAATAGAGATGTAACTGAGATTTCGAGAGACCTACGAGAGACATCGACAGACCGACAGTTCGACAGACTGACGATAGAGACATCCGGACACCAGTTGTAGAGATAGTTAGAAGAGAGGTTAGTGGAGAAATAATAGAGGCACAAGCTATCAAGTTATTGAGTTTTACAGTACACAGTCAAAGTCTATTTTATTGAAGTATGTCTGCTAATCCTTTCGGGGATCCAGGATACTAAGTGTCAAAGTATGTCTGCTAATCCTTTCGGGGATCCAGGATACTAAGTGTCAAAGTATTGTCAGATAATTCCTTTCGGGGAACCTGGAATACTACGTGTTATATTGTGTACGAAGATTTGTGAATACTGCTGCACATACGTTCATACTACATATGTTTTCTTATTGTTGAATAAATATAATTGAATCGTGGAACTTTGCCTCATTGATTGGTGTGTTGTTTGAGAGTGCAATGAGACTGAACGCTACTTAAGATTATAAACCAGTTATGATATCGGCAGCTACATAAAACCAGTATAGTTATCTGAAGCAGCAGTGAGGAACACACAGTGTTACCTTGGAGAAGCATTATATCAACAAGTACATAACACTATATATAACAAAAATATAGTGTTACAGCACCACTTTAAGACTAAAGATGTGAGCATTTATCGTTAGAGTAATTGATGGCACCACTTTAAGACTAAAGATATGAGCATTTATCGTCAGAGTAATTGGTGGCACCACTTTAAGACTAAAGATGTGAGCATTTATTGTCAGAGTAATTGGTGGCACCACTTTAAGACTAAAGATGTAAGCATTTATTGTCAGAGTAATTGGTGGCACCACTTTAAGACTAAAGATGTGAGCATTTATAGTCAGAGTAATTGGTGGCACCACTTTAAGACTAAAGATGTGAGCATTTATTGTCAGAGTAATTGGTGGCACCACTTTAAGACTAAAGATGTGAGCATTTATTGTCAGAGTAATTGGTGGCACCACTTTAAGACTAAAGATGTGAGCATTTATTGTTAGAGTAATTGGTGGCACCACTTTAAGACTAGAATCAAGGACACTTTGACATATTTAACTTAGTCTGAATTCAGATTGTTTGTCAGCTGTGGAAGCTGTAGAATCCATAACCTTTGCAAGAGAAATGGGTTTAAATTAGTGTTGTTTTAGTCCCAGGTCATATTTTAGTTTCAGTTTTTATTTCGTTTTTTCTGTTATAATTTTAGTTTTCGTCTAGTTTTAGTCGTGCTTCTAATTTTAGTTTTAGTTTTAGTTAACGTTGACGAAAAGTCAACATTTTCGTTAACGAAGGTTTTAGTTTTAGTTTTCGTGAACGAAAGCAACACTATATTTTAGTTTCAGTTTTTATTTCGTTTTTTCTGTAATAATTTCAGTTTTCGTCTAGTTTTAGTCTTGATGCTAATTTTAGTTTTAGTTTTAGTTCTCGTTGACGAAAAGTCAACATTTTCGTCAACGAAGGTTTTAGTTTTAGTTTTCGTCAACGAAAACAACACTAGTTTAAATATCAAAATAATCAACTGACAATTAAATTGAATTATCAACAGTTCTGGCTACATAAACGTCATAAACATATATTTACAATATTTATAATATGTCCTGGATAGTATGATATAGTGCATATGTTTCTTAAAACCTTTCCATCAACATAGTAATATTCTGCTTTTGATGAAGATACTCGACTGTCGACCTGAGAGTCCTGGGTTCGATCCTCGGTGAAGCCCACGTCATTTTCCCAGGTACAGTTTGGTACAGGTCCCCATAGATATGAACTAAATACACGATGTGTAGATTTACATATTGTACAAGTAATTAGATGAACACACAGTCATATCATACACACGTAGTTGTGTGATTATACGTATGTAGCCCTGTCTGTCTGTATTAGGGTTCGAAGTCGCGTAACGTTACGCGTAAGTTACCGTAAATTACGCGTAATTTACGGTAACGTAATTTTGGAAAATTACGCGTAAATTACGGTAATTTAAAAATGCATATTTGACGGGCATTTTTAATTGTTTCTGTCGCAATTCGTTGTGTTAACAGTGGCGATTAATTAATTACAGTGATTAGGAGTACCATCTACATCCGGCCACAAGCCTAAACAGAAGTATTCGTCTGGTAAAACAGCGTAAACCGCACAGTATATTGTTTGTTAAATCGTTTCAGTAAACATAATAAAATAAATATTTTTAATAAGGAAGCCAAAGTCTGGTTAAAAATAAGACAAAATCATAAAAATTATCGATTAAGTACATAATGCCGCCATGAGATGTATGGCAAGCGGCCGCAAGCCAAACGGGGAGGTAATAAAATAAAAAAAAAAAAAAAAAAAAAGTTTTTTTAAACATTATCTACAGTACCCAGTACCGTACCCAGGATTTTTTTTTTGGGGGGGGGGGGGCTGTTCCAAGTTTTTAAAGGCAAATATTTGGCAATTTTTTATGAGTTACTATCAGCAATAACATTTTTTTTTGAGGGGGGAGCTGCAGCCCCCAGCTTCCCCCCCCCCCATCCTGGGTACGGCCTTGATTATCTATATATGTTTCAAATGTCATGAAACGTATAGAAAACATTTTACTGTGTATAGTGCTTCCGTCGATCCCGTAGACCGTATTACGCTGCGTATTGCACCCACGTCGTTTGTATTTCGCTGCGGATTGCACCAGCGTTGATCGCGTGTGCCGTCTGTTGCTGAGTTCGGCACCCATGGCGGCCGTATTTCGCGGCGCATTGCACCCGTCCCGCGTCGACCGTATTAGACGGTATTACTCAGCCAAAGATGGCTGCCGCTGATGCAGTCAGTACACGACGAAATACGTGGACGACGGGCAAATTAGTATGACCGGTAAATTACAAGTACAAACATTTGAAAACATTATTAAAAATACACCTACTAGCAATCAGTGAGCGTGAGCAACAAAAGGAACATAAATTTTCAAGTAATTGGGCATTAATGGTACGCGTAATTCTGGCGTAACTTACGCGTAAATTACGCGCGCCAGTCTTACGCGTAATTTTCGAACCCTAGTCTGTATGTGTGTAGGTGACTATGCCGTAGCAGATTAAGGTAGGGGGGGGTGGCCAGGGGCGAGGCGTGAGTGTTGCTGTTGCCGGTCACAACTCTTAGAGAAAAATGTGTTGATGTGTATATGATTTATGCAAAGCGCAAACGAGCATAGAATTTTTTTTATATTTCTGCAAAAATTATTTGACTAACAACATATATGGTATATGGTATGTATATATATATATATATATATATATATATATATATATATATACACATATACATATGTTACGGGTCCTTATAATGAAAATACTTGTAGAAGGTGTAATAATTCAGACAACACAAATTATGAAGTCAACTCTAGTGAAGTAACATCAAACAATTATTTAATTCTTGAACATAAACTGACATAAAGGTGAACTCAGGAGGCGTACAATAGCAAAATGTATCCATACATCCATCTACATCGATGCCCAAAGCTAGACTATACTAATACAGACATCCGCATCCTATGATGTCCAGAGCTCGACTGTTATTAAAAAAACCATGGGCTCCCAACTGTCGGTTTTATATACGTCATTTGTACCAAATGACGTATACACTAAAGCTCCCAATATTTACACTCAAGATGGCGGAATGACGCATAGATACTGCGGTGGGCGGAGCCTACCGAATTGCGTCATCAAGCTTAGGCTATACTATTTCTCCACAATATATATATATATATATATATATATATATATATATATATATATATATATATATATATATATATATATAAACTTGTAGTCATTTTATTATGAATGATTATGCTAAATATATTCAATAAACACATCACCAATATGTAACATTTTCTATAAACATGACTATGACCGGCAACACTCACGCCTCGTCCCTGGTGGGGGTCTCAAGGGTGGGGGGTGGGGGTGGAATCATTAATGAGCCCCGTAAAAATAGACCTAGAAAGCAAAAATAAATTCACTTTTTTAATTGACTTTTTGCAGTGGCCCTTTGAGAAGCCGGGGCCCAGGACGCGCGCCTAATGCGCCCACCGTTAGATCAGCCCTCTTTGACCGTATGGCCCTTGAGTGCAGTTTGCCATCAACAGATAACACTGAATCCACCATAGAACGTTGGCCCCTATATTAAAAACCATCATTCACCCACCACCATCTATTGTGTTCACTAAACTGGTTATCATCACATAGGTGTACTTATGTTTTGTAATAGACATTCTAATGTGCATTTCTTAAAGTATCACCAAATACGTAAAGTTCTGAAAAATCGTTAAATAATTTTTTTTTTTTAAATACATATAATTATGATTCTAGAATCCATTATAAAGCCAAAAACATGTCTTCATTGAATTCAGACCGTTCTACCACTCCTTATAATATCAGTTTGTGTTATAAACGTTAACATAAAAGAAAGGGTTTGATCCATAGATATAAGTGGTTGAAACTTGAATGAAGGTCATGACGTCACTAATCACGTGTTGCCATTAGTTACCGTGCTTCCTGCTTGCCGTTCTTGCGAAAACTTTATTGAGACGTGTTTAAAAAAACAAGCAGTTTGAACGGTTGTCAAGTGTTTGTTTGGTAGCAACGCTTCCGCTATATGTATGTATATATTCAAATCACACTCAGGTGACAACAATCAGTCTTCAGCAGTTTCAAATTGTCTATTTGGTAAACGACCGTCAGGTAAGGTCATTATTTTACTTTTATCATTTGATTATTTCTGAAGTGAAGGATGAAAGACATCATTTATAACAAGTCTTTATCAGGGAAACTGCAGCCCAATCCAAGTTAGATCATTGGTCTGTGGAGTTAGAGGTGTGGGACTTAACTGAGAACTATTTACTAAAAAACTATCTGATGGTTAGGGAGAACAGTAACAGTAGTCAGGGCCGACTTAGGATGATTTGACCAATTGCTCTAAATAGGGCCCCAGCACTTAGCAGGGGCCCCACAATTTACACTAAGCCTTAAAATTAGAAAATAGGGGGGGGGCTCACAAGCATCCGTTAAATTGGGCCCCGCCATTTGTTAGGACGGCCCTTATAGGAGTAAAGCCGGCCGTGTTTTCCTTTTTTTTTTCTTTTTACAAAACTTTTTTGTTATGATTAATAGAATCAAAAACATCTACGTCATATGAACAAAATTACAGTAATAAGTATTTTCAATAGATGTATATATATATATATAAACTAATTTTGTAAAGCTTTTGACACCATTGTTTCTGTCATGTTGCAGAGTTGATCGAGAAAATGGCCAAACTGTTTTTGTCCGGACTGTGTTTTTTGCTGTTTGCTGGTAAAACTATCGACATCAAAATTTTTACATTAAATACGACTTTTTGGTTCATTCTTACTTATGTTTCGATTGATATATATATATATATGCATGTGAAGATTAGTTGATATTTAATAATAATTTGTTTTCTTTTCGCTGATTACATATTTTTTAATAGTATACAAAAAAAAAATAATCCAAAAAAAAAAAAAACAAACAAACAAACCCACAATACAAACCCACAATACAAACACATTTATTATAATGTGTCGGTTGATGAGCGTTAATGTGAGAAAGACATTTTTATTAATGCGTTAATTTTGATACGTTTTAAAAATCGAATAGCAGCTCTGATATATATATATATATATATTATATGCATATACCTAATACAATACATATTATATACATATACCTAATACAATACATATTATATTCATATACCTAATACAATACATATTATATACATATACCAAATACAATACATATTATATGCATATACCTAATACGAAACATATTATATACATATACCTAATACAATACATATTATATACATATACCTATACATATACCTAATATAATACATAGTATATGCATATACCTAATACAATACATAATATATACATATACCTAATACATTACATATTATATACATATTATATACATATACCTAATACATTACATATTATATACATATACCTATACATATACCTAATACATTACATATTATATACATATACCTAATACAATACATATTATATACATATACCTAATACAATACATATTATATACATATACCTAATACGATACATATTATATACATATGCCTAATACATTACATATTATATGCATATACCTATACATATACCTAATACATTACATATTATATACATATACCTAATACAATACATATTATATACATATACCTAATACAATACATATTATATACATATACCTAATACGATACATATTATATACATATACCTAATACATTACATATTATATACATATACCTATACATATACCTAATACATTACATATTATATACATATACCTATACATATACCTAATACATTACATATTATATACATATACCTAATACAATACATATTATATACATATACCTAATACAATACATATTATATACATATACCTAATACGATACATCTTATATACATATACCTAATACATTACATATTATATATATATACCTATACATATACCTAATACATTACATATTATATACATATACCTAATACAATACATATTATATAAATATACCTAATACATTACATACTATATACATATACCTAATACAATGCATATTATATACATGTACCTAATACAATACATATTATATAAATATACCTAATACAATACATATTATATACATATACCTAATACAATACATCTGTTCACAGTTTCTCTCCAAGAAGTCTCAAGTGCTACAACGTGTGTTTGCACTATCACTGCCTCAACATGCTCGTAAGTGTCCTTGATATGTTATTATTGGTTCTTTACGAGACCAATATCTTTTATTTTAATAGTAAGATTATCATTGAAACGTTTAAAAAATGCTTTTTTTAATATTAGTATTCATAATTCATTTATAACCAAATAAACTCACTATGTCATACAATTATTTACAAAAAATAATATTACTAAAATATATAACAGATCAGTAGATTATTTGATCTTTTATTTCTACTTATCTAAACAATGAATGGACAAGACAGACAGAAAGAGATGTAACTAATATTGAAGCATACCATCAACAAACTGTTCAGTTAGCTTTTTAAATATGTCAATATATTTATAGATCTCTTTATTTGTTTGTTGACTTCATATTTAGCCCGATGTTCCCCATTCCCCACGTCATATTTAACATCATATTTTATCACACGTTTAACCTCATGTTTTATCACACGTTTAACATCATATTTTACCCGGTATTTTACTTCGCATGTAGTGCTTATTCTACTTACATCACCTGTCTCCAAGCTGTGACACAAGCTAACAATTGCACCACTATTGAAGTAAGCGCCGCCTCCACTGCAATATCAGCGGCTAAAACAGCGTTTTCTACCTTGGGTTGTTCAGGTAATAATAACAAAATGTATCATTCTATTGTAATATTCATTCCTGACATGCCCACTCATCCACGCTTTCACACATCCATCAACATAGCGACTTACATGATTATCTATCAATCCATCTATATATCTATTTATCTATCTATCTATCTATCTATTTGTCTGTTTGTCTGTCTGTCTGTCTGTCTGTCTATCTATCTATATATCTATTTATATCTATCTATCTGTCTGTCAGTCTGCCTGTCTATCTATCTATCTATCCATCTATCTATCCATCTATCTATTCATCTATCTATCTATTCAACTGTCTGTCGTCTTTCCATTTGTCTCACCCTTTGTGTGAATACACCCTTCTGTCTGCTTATCATTTCATCTGCACTCTTCCTATCCAATTATCTCACCACCTGTCAACCAGTCTAGCCATAAAGCTGTTCTCACCACCTGTCAGTCAGCTGTTCATTTATTAGTCAGTTTAACTTGTTTGTCAACCCATTTATCATCGTCATTTATGCAACAATAAATTGTTACTACTAAGCATTCGCCTCTCTTGTCTTACAGGTGCAGAAAACGTCAAGACACCAGTGTCTTTGATCATGCTACTTAGTACATTGACTTACTTTTACTTCGGCAAACGGTCTTAAATGAAATAAAATGATCGAAAACCTCTCCATATTTTTTTATTCTGGAAATAATTTGCTCAAACGTCATCGTTAATTACTAAAATAATTGAAAAAAGTTTAAAATTAAAAATTAAAGATTTTATAATTAACCTATTTATTATATGATTTTTTTTATGACACTGTATTACTAATTTGGTATTTTGATACAAATAAATAAAATTTACGCAAGTAAATGCTTGTATTGTTATTAATGCGATTTTGTCATTTGGCAATTATCTAGACCAGTAATTCTGAAACTTAAGGATTAGCCAAAGTGGCGTAGCGAGCTTAACTCGCGCCCGGGGCACAACAACGTTTTTGCGCCCCACCCCCTATTTGAAAACCATGTTATTTAAGTAAAATATATCATTTGGCGCCCCTTTATGAGTAGCGCCCGAGGCAGGATGCCTGTCCCCCTGTCCACCCCTCGATACGCCACTGGTTAGCGACCCACTTAGAAATGTTTTAGGTTTTCGCCACCCACGATACAAAGGAATAAAACAATTATTTTAAAAAACAGCACCAACAACACACACACACACACACACACACACACACGAAACAAAACAATTTTAAAGTAAATATATCAACATGAATATACATTGTCAACTAAAAGGATTATGGACACATTTGGAGAATCAATTCATTTCAACTCGCGCCCGGCAGTTTGAAAACAAAACGAAAATAGATTTTACATGGGAGGTAACAAACTTGTATGTACAATTACATGCGATTGTAAATCTTTATTACTCTAAGGGAAATAACAAAAGATAAGTAAAAAAAAATACGATTTTCCTCTCTTGTTATAAAAAAAAATATATTTAAATTAAAATTATAATTTTATAATTATATAGGGTAAGGCCAAAATATACATTTTCAAGCTCCAATAAAGTACAAACTAACAAGTTAGAATTGGTTAGAATATGGTAACCTATTTTATTAGCGTCTATTTTTACTTCCGATTGAATTTATAATTGTATAATCGTCCTAGGGTCATTCTATGCATAACATTATTAAAGCATAAATTAGTAGCCAATATCTAGACGCACGTTTTGATGTTGATACTTACCTGGCAAGTTTTGATTTTGATACTTACCTGGCAAGTTTTGATGTTGATACTTACCTGGCACAAAATCAAGTCAATGATAGCTGACTCCCTGACATTGCAGCAACATGTTTTTAAACGAAAGCGATGGAGGATGAATCAAGGGAGGCTATTGCATGTGCAGACTTCTTATCTATACTGGTTAGATCCCCTGTTTATAAAAAAATAAGGAGCATACATGTCCTATCCATTATGATTAAGTATTTCCTTATTTGGTATTGTTCTATCCCCTGTGATAACGCGTTGTTTAGTTACTGTGTTATTTCCTTATTTAATATAGTTCTGTCCTCTGTGATAACGCGTTATTTAGTAGTAGTTCCCTTAACCCCATAGGGGCAGATAAAGTGTAGAATTCATCTGTTTCTATAACCTCACCATATGAAGGGATTGTGTGGTTAGCACAACGCCCAGCCGCCTTTACTTCCCCAACTTAGCACAACGCCCAGCCGCCTTTACTTCCCCAACTTAAGTCAGGTACCCATTTAAAGCTGGGTGGACTTGTGGGACGACTTTTCACCAAATTTCACCTGGAAAAATTCCATGGGCCTCACCGAGGATCGAACCCAGGATGCTCAGGTCGACAGTCGAGTATCTACACCACTCGGCCATCCGTCTCACTTGTTTTATTTCCTTATTTGGTAATGTTAAAGGCTTGTAAGGTCAAGCATAGTGTCAAACAACCACGCACTGAGTGTGGCAAATATTATAAGTGCTAAAGGTATAACAGTATTTCATCCTGCTATCGTTAATGGTCAACAAATAAAATGTCTTAGAGATTCAGGTTGTACTACTGTAGTTGTGAAAAGAAGTCTGGTTAACAAAGATCAGTACATGTTAAAGAGAACACACATCAAATTAGGAGATGGCACTATAAAGTCGTGTGACGTAGCAGCCATTAAAGTAGACTCACCATGGTTAGCTGGTATATGTGAAGTTATTATACTAGATAATCCTGTATGTGATTTGATTATTGGTAATGTATCGCAAGATCACACAGAAACAATCGTAAAGAACTGGATACAAAGAAAAATAAATGAAGATGTAGAAATTAGTTGTGTCTGCATCGATGATAAGAGAACTTTCAGTACACAAACTAGCAGTACACAAGAAAGCAAATGCAATAGCTACTAAGTACTCATTCTGTTATGATAACGTGAACGCAGATTTCTGAAACATGTAAAAGATCACAAAGATCAAGTTATTGCTGTGATGACTAGGCAACAATCAAGACATAAAATACGATGCAAGAAAAATGCATTCAATCAGAACAATCAAATGCCGGATCTGTATTTGATAATTGGGACATATACAGACAATTAATGAATATGGAACTCATATGTAAACGGAGAAATTGTATACTGTCGTCGTCGTATTCATTGAGATGTTCAACGATTGTATCACACACAAATGAACGTTAATTGAATTATTGCTATTTGAGCTGACGTCACAAAACTGTTTTTAATCAACGCAAGTTATCGTTGTAGTTGCTGCTAAGTAGCAGCCTGTTATAGGTGTAAGCACACTTTGCTCAATTTTTTCGTCGTATCTAATGGCAACAGCGTATCATTGCTGTGAGCACACTTTGCTCATTTTTTCGTCGCAGTTAATGGAACAATGTATCGTTACTGTGAGCAGTCTTTGCTCATAATGTCATCCTGACAATTTTGTGAGTTGTAAAAACCACGTTGCTGTTTGCTGTACTATTCAGATTTTAAAAAAATAGAACCATAATATTCTATTTGGTTGTTGTGTCTATAAGAAACGTGACACTGTGAACACAATTTTGCCATGGACATTTATCAGTGTAGTGACTATTTTGTGTAGAGACAATTTTGTGTGGAGACTATTTTGTGTAGAGACTATTTTGTGTAGAGACTATTTTGTTTAGAGACTATTTTGTGTAGAGACTATTTTGTGTAGAGACAATTATTGATTTTTTTTGGTGCTTAACTTTTCTAATGGACCTGACGTCATTGAAGCAAGCAGTGCCGGCTTTAGGTATAGGCGATATAGGCTGCTGCCTAGAGCGGCAATATTTCAAGGAGCGGCAAATTCCAGCAAAATAAAAAAAAATTAAAAATATAACAATTAAAAATAAAATAAATAGATTTGAGAAAGTGAAGAATTAAATAAAAGAACAAAATTGATTATAATGGCGACAGCAAATATGTCACGTGGATTAACGCTCTATCGTAATTAATTACATCACTATCATGACATCATTATTTTCAAAATTATTTTCTTATTTTGCACTTAACAAAATTAGATCCAGATATAATGGACGATCCTGCTAAATGGCCAGATATAAGTGATAATATTCGTTGTTTTCTTGTTCAGCATGATCCAAAAGCAGATCAATTTTGAGTCTGGTTATCCAAAAGATGAAAGTGGGAGACAATTTTCTAATTACCACTATACACGCAAACTGGCTAAAGGAGAAACTTTAAAAAGGAAATGGTTGATGTACTCTACGTCAGCAGATAAGGTATATTGTTTTTGCTGCATAATATATAGGCTAACAGGATAAATCTGACTTAGCAACACATGGCAGTTGTGACTGGAAAAATATGTCAAGTATATTGCAGCATCGTAAAAAATCTCCAGATCATTTAACCAGTTATCATGATTGGAAATAACTAAAAATAAGGATAACAAATAATAAAACTATTGGATAAAAGAGAGGTTTTTAAAGACCGCATAGACCTTCAATTAGCTTTAACATCTGAAAACGAAGATTCAGCAGACATTAATGCAACAGAACTGTGCGATGAAATATTTGCTTTATCAAGGAGAATTACAAAAAATCAAGCCCTAGAGATATATTAGACTATCTATGTGGAATGGGCTTGGTTGCCTAGAGTCATATTAGACTATCTATGTGGAATGGGCTTGGTTGCCTAGAGTTATATTAGACTATCTATGTGGAATGGGCTTGGTTGCCTAGAGATATATTATACTATCTATGTGGAATGGGCTTGGCTGCTCTTTTTCCGAATGTGTACGTGACATTGCGAATTTTGCTTACACTCCCGATAACAGTGGCGAGTGCAGAGAGAAGCTTTTCGAAGCTCAAACTCAAACTCATAAAAACATATCTTCGTTCTACCATGTCTCAGGATCGTTTGGTTAATGTAGCTACAATAGAGAAAACGATTGCAGAAGATTTGGATCTGACCGAAGTAATTGAATAGTTTGCCTCTGCAAAAGCTAGAAAAGCATATTTTTCTTGAATTCTCTTCAATCTTTTTAATGCTTAATAAACATGACATTTGTTGTTTTTTTTTCATTCTTTTTTAACTTAGCAAAAAAAAAAAAAGCTTCAAAAAACACACTACGTGTACTGAAAACTCTTTAACTTTTATAAAGTTGCCAAATTAAAAAAAAATTTGTTATGAAGAATGAAGACCAGTAATAAAACTATAAATACATCATATTTTTATGTTCATAATTTGGATTAATTTCAAAATTAATATCATTTATAGAGTTTTCTTAGAAAAATGAAACTAAAAAGGGCGGCATTTCTCTCCTTGCCTATATCACAAAAATGTCTAAGGCCGGCACTGGAAACAAGACAGAGTGTAGTAAGAAACATGTTACACATATCTATCGTCGTCCTGATGTTGATGAGATGATGGACTACACATTTACTCAAGGAGAACCATACTTTTTATTCAAGTATTAGTTACACATTTGTTTAAAATTATTATTCGCATCTGTCTAGAGATGTAAGTGTATTTATATTTTTTTGAAGATTAACATGCATTCCATTTTGTTTTTTATTGAAAAGATGGATAATGATATATCATAATGATGTGATGCTACATACTATGGCAAGGAAGTAATTTAAATGATTTTTTTTTTAAATTGTTGATATTGCCTAAATTTCAGTGGATAATGAAATTTTTTTGGAGATAATGGGGGGGGGTGTCCTATCCCTTTTGATTACGCTTTGTTTACGTATTGTGTTATTGCCTTATTTGGTATTGTTCCATCCCTTGCTACTGTGTTATTTCCTTATTTGGTAATGTTAAAGGCTTGTAAGGTCAAGCATGTTGGATAGGTTTGGCGCGAATCGCCCACACAATGACCTCTGTGGTTTTGGCGGTAAAATGACGCACTATGCGGGGGTGATCTACCTATAAGTAGGAGACCCAGGAGACTTAAGAGGAGACCCAAGGAGACCCGAAAGAGAAGTAAAAGGGGAGACCAGTGAGATATTAGGTGTGACATGTGAACTAGGTGAACAGAACAGTGGACTAATAATTAATATAGAGTAGATACATGTGATTTATTGACTCATATCCTCAAGTGTTTATATATAGTATTCAATTGGATTATAGAATTCACATCTGTAAATATCATGCATTAAAGTTCAGTTAATTCTCTTATACTCTGTGGCGTCGTTTCACCAAAATTTGGGGGAGGGGGGGGGGCAAATAACGTCTGGTTTTCATTTTTCCATCAATTAAGTCATCAAAATCCATTGAATCAACCAATTAATTTAATTATTTTAAGAATCTTGGGGGGGGGCGCAAGGCCCCCCCAGCCCTCCCCCAAATGACGCCACTGCTTATACTAAAAGGAGTTGTGTTGTCTGATTTAAGTGGAACGCTATTGGGGGTACGAAAATAATAATCGAAAACGACTAAAACATTAAGTGTAAATCCCTATGCTTAAAATAACCGAATACGACTTTAAAACGTTGCATCTAAATCCCTATACTTGAAATAATCGAATACGACATTAAAACATTATATGTAAATCCCTATGCTTAAAATAAGCGAATATGACTTTAAACGTTATGTCTAAATCTCTAAACGTAAAACGATTCGGGAAAAGTTAATTGATCTTTAAATACTTTTCATAAGTGGATTAAAAAAACATTTAGTGCGGAAAAATACGTTGTTTTTTTTTTAAATGAAAATTATTTTAAAATGTTACTAAAATGTATACAAACTTTCTTCAAATTACACTTATTCCCGCCTCTGGGTAAAAAATAGAAAAAAAAAAGCCCCGGGCCAAACCGCCAACTTCACCCCCCCCCCTGCCTCTATTTACGCCACAGACATAATGGGAATATTATTTACAGCTTTGGTGGTAATTTACAGCTATGTTGGTAATTTACAGCTATGTTGGTAATTTACAGCTTTGGTGATAATTTACATCTTTGCTGGTAGTTTACAGCTTTGGTGGTAATTTAAAGTTTGGTGGTAATTTAAAGTTTGCTGGTAATTTACAGCTTTGGTGGTAATTTCAAGTTTGGTGGTAATTTCAAGTTTGGTGGTAATTTCAAGTTTGGTGGTAATTTCAAGTTTGGTGGTAATTTCAAGTTTGGTGGTAATTTTCTCCAGTCATAAAAGTACTCTATCACTTAAAGTATTTTTTTCAATAATATTATCGCAACCGATGACGTCATTTCGAATGAAAATCTACGGGGGAAATTACTTTCACACAACAAATATCCCGTAGAACAAACACGTCAATGGAGAGGATTTCGTTCATTGTGCGGGACATTTTAATCATCTTCTGAACTGACCTTCAGTGCTGCACTGCAGTAAGACTAACGCTGTCAGGAACAATGAAATTTTATTCCACCCCATGGTCACTCTGTATAAACACCGACGGACTTGGTCTAGCAGTTGTAAATTCTAAAACAAGTCTATATGATGTAGTTGAACAATGTACTAGCACACACTCAATTACTTAGTTTTATATACAATCTCGTTTCGGTCGATCATCTTCATTGATTTAGCTAATCACATTTTTCGGTCTTTAATTATGTTTTTTTTTTAATTAAGCCATGCACGTGCGCTGATGAACAACCAATCAGATTGACGGTCTTAAAATCATGCGACAGTTGCACTTTTACTTTTAAAGTAATTTTACTTTTTTTTTAATGTTGGTCGGTTTTTATTATTTCTGTTGTTGTTTTTATTAGTTTTCGATTTACAAGAAATGTTTTACTCTTGGAAAAAAAAAAGTGTTTATTCATTATCTACCAGGAGCGTGCACCGCATGAGGTCACTGGGAGCCACAATTCGGTGTTTTACATTGTAAACACTATCTTACAGGGCTTCGCCACAGTTAATGTGTCATAATTTTGGTGAAAATTAAACGATAGAAAACAATACTAGTTTGATTTAAGCGGTAAAAAAAGTCATCAATTCTTTATGGGTACTTGACTTTAACTTGGGGAAGTAAAAAGACGGCTGGGCGTTGTGCTAATCACACAATCCCTTCATATGCCGAGGTTATTGAAACAGATAAATTCTACACTTAGAAAGGATACATTTAGTATTACCCAAAAGTGGCTAGTAAATTAGGTAGAACCCCTTTATTCTTTCGGCTAATTTTAAATCATGCTAATAAAGTTGCAAATGGTTAAATATATACGTTCGAATTTTAAATTCAAATATGTTCAGATATAATAATTCTATATATATTGGCACTATATATATAAATTATATATATATATATATATATATATATATATATATATATATATATATATATATACACGCAGTGGCTAAGGGTCCGAAAAAAGGTCTCCGTATTTTTTTACCCGGGGTCCGAAAATTGATGTGCATGCTCGACTTTCGGGACTCCGTATTTTTAGCGATATAGTAGGCAAACCGTCCATCTCGAAAGATAATGGTAGCGCTCTAGGTTAGTCATCTAGTCGTGTTTTGAGAGCAGGTTCTTGAGTGGCTCAGCAGACCGATCCTGGACTGACAGATTCTTCCGCAGTGGCCACAAATGAAGCTGGGTGGAGGACCGAGGGCATGTTTCTGTCGTGCGGTCTTCCTTCACTGTCTTTTGGTCTCCTGCTGTTGGTTCCTTAATTGTTCACCATTTAGGATGCCTTTGTGAACAGCCTGTCGCCACCCGCTCCGGTCGTCGGCGAGCTGTTCCCAATTGTCGAGGCCGATGCCGGGTCAGTTTGAGGTCGCGTTTGCAGACATCCTTGAATCGCAGTTGCGGGCGACCAACGGGACGATGCCCGGTGGCAAGCTCGCCATATAGGATGTCCTTTGGTATGCGACCATCTTGTATTCGATGCACATGACCCAGCCAGCGTAGACGTCTTTGGCACAGAAGGAGATGTATGCTCAGTGAGCTGGCTTGTTTGAGTACAGCAGTGTTGGTGATTTTGTCCTGCCATCTGATGCCATCTAATTATATCGCTAAAAATACGGAGTCCCGAAAGTCGCGCATGCTCACATCTATTTTCGGCTCTCGGAAAAAAAATACAGTCCTTTTTTCGGTCCCGTAGCCACTGCGACCGAAAAAAAGGACTCTTGCGAAAAAATTCAAAATACAACAAAGAAATGGAACAAATACATTCAAAAATATTTAATAAGATTTTATAATAAAATATTTCAAAATAAGAAATTCCTTGTAAAAAAAAATATGTTAGCGGTCAGAGGAAAGAATTAAGTGTAATTTTTTAATCATATGATTTGAATATCAAATTTTTATTAGAAACATTGAAATATATAGTTATTCAAGAAATCAGATTTTGTAAACATTAAAAAATTTGCGTGTATTAAAAAAAAACAACGATTTAAAAATATCGTGAGGATGAAGTTGAAACTACCTCTCCGAGAAAGATTTCATGTCTTCTTGGTTTATCATGAAGTACTACAAGCACAACACTCTCATGAAGTACTACAATCACAACACTCTCATGAAGTACTACAAGCACAACACTCTCATGAAGTACTACAAACACAACACTGTCATGAAGTCCTACAAGCACAGCACTCTCATGAAGTATTCCAAGTACAACACTCTCATGAAGTACTACAAGCACAACACTCTCATAAAGTACTACAAACACAACACTGTCATGAAGTCCTACAAGCACAGCACTCTCATGAAGTTCTAAAATCACAACCCTCTTATGATGTATTACAAGCACAACCCTCTTATGATGTATTACAAGCACAACCCTCTTATGATGTATTACAAGCACAACCCTCTTATGATGTATTACAAGCACAACCCTCTTATGATGTATTACAAGCACAACCCTCTTATGATGTATTACAAGCACAACACTCTCATGATGTATTACAAGCACAACACTTTCATGATGTATTACATCTTTTTTTAAATTTGTCATTTCTAGCTATAATAGAATTTTCAAGTATAATGATTTATCCCTAATGAGTCATCAGTAATGAAATTATTTAGGTAATGAATCTATGAGCCGGATAAGATTTCTGAGATGAATATCTTGCTCTGCCGAGTTTGCTGTTTTATTATCAAATAGCATAATCCTGTCTTTACATTCATTTAACATAATTGATACTTCCCGGCTTTGTTTTTTAAGCCATGTTTTAAAATCCATTCTATTTTTTTGATTATAATCGTCAAAATGATCTCCCCCTGTGAAGACTGCAATACAATGATTTCGCACGTAAGTTTCACCAAAGTTACATTTTAAAGCAAATATAATTTCATTACAGTTATACGTAACTTGAGATGCAATATTGATTACAATAAGTACAACAGTCTTTGAATTCGGACTATCATGCAGAAGTCGTAAATTTTTTAGAATTGATTCTTGGCAATTCTGGCCTCCTTTAACTCTAATTCCTGGACAGTCAAAGACATGATATACATGACCGTTATATTCAGCTTTATGGCAGGAAATCTCTTTGGTGACAAGATTGGTGCTCTGAAAGCTTTTAAACGCTTTTCGCCTTAAAATTGAGTTTCCAAGCGCACTTTTGCCTGCTCCGATTCTTCCTACCAAGACTAGATTATACTGCTGTACGTTACTTGAATCACTATAATGAAATAATAACAATAATAATAAAAATATAATATATTTATTTATATAACTTGTGATCATAACCATTAGGAACCTTAGCTACACCATTGTTTCGGAATACGAACATAAGCTATTAAATTGTTTCGGACTACGGGCATAAGCTATTAAATTGTTTCAGATTACGAACATAAGCTATTAAATTGTTTCGGACTACGAACATAAGCTATTAAATTGTTTCGGACTACGAACATAAGCTATTAAATTGTTTCGGACTACGAACATAAGCTATAAAATTGTTTCGGACTACGAACATAAGCTATTAAATTGTTTCGGATTACGAGCATAAGCTATTAAATTGTTTCGGACTACGAACATAAGCTATTAAATTGTTTCGGACTACGAACATAAGCAATTAAATTGTTTCGGATTACGAGCATAAGCTATTAAATTGTTTCGGACTACGAACATAAGCTATTAAATTGTTTCGGATTACGAGCATAAGCTATTAAATTGTTTCGGACTACGAACATAAGCTATTAAATTGTTTCGGACTACGAACATAAGCTATTAAATTGTTTCGGACTACGAACATAAGCTATTAAATTGTTTCGGACTACAAACATAAGCTATTAAATTGTTTCGGACTACGAACATAAGCTATTAAATTGTTTCGGACTACGAACATAAGCTATTAAATTGTTTCGGACTACGAACATAAGCTATTAAATTGTTTCGGATTACGAGCATAAGCTATTAAATTGTTTCGGATTACGAGCATAAGCTATTAAATTGTTTCGGACTACGAACATAAGGTACAAAATTGACTTCAGCGGGCATACACACATTTTGAAACATATTGTTTATAAATCTGCTTCACCTCCCACCCCTTTTCTGCCCCGAGATGAATGATGCAATCACGACTTTTGTACGCCTACACATTGTTTATTCAGTCGTTCACCCCCACCTTAGTACAAATGATAAAAAAAGTAAAGTTCCCTTAACGCTAACGGGCCATCGGGGCAGATGAAGTTTAGAATTCAGCTGTTTCTGTAACCTCAGTATATGAAGGGGTTGTGTGGTAAGCACAACGCCCAGCCGCCTTTACTCCCCCAACTTTAAGTCGGGTACCCATTTAAAGCTGGGTGGACTTGGGGACTAGCACCAGGACCTGAAAAAATCCCAAGGTTCTCACTGAGATTCGAACCAGGGACCCTCGGTCGACAGTCGAGCGCTCTACAACACCCGTCCCCTAGTACAAATGATAAAATATTGTTATTTGCCACCTGCACTTGTACACCCACACAATGACCTTCACCCTCAGTTTTGGCGGGAAAACGATGAATTCAGTGTGGTTGGGACTACCTTTAATATGAACTGTGTTGTGATTCATAGGACGGACACCAACGGACAACGAGAGAAACAAACGAACAGGGACGGAGAGGACGGACAGAAGAAGTGAAGAACCCCAGGTCTGTTGATGCAGCGAGTTCGTTATCAGCACATCGCCAGCGATTGCACGTAGACTCGTTTCAACTGGATTAGTTGTACGCATAGTGGAATTGTTGTTTTGTTTTCGTCGTCTGGATTATTATAACCTGTACATTGTGAATAAATCTTATAATTCAACTAACGGACCCACGTTTTCTTTAGTGTCTACCTGGAGAGAGTTGGAAGTTCGCAACAATACTAATACGTTCGTGCCCTGAGTTTTATAATAAAAAATAAAGTTCATGCCCCGAAGCTTTAGTGTTTTAAATTAAAAGAAGGAAGAATAATAATAAAATAAACAAGTAACACCGTTCTTTAGCCGACAAATAACTTAAAAAAAAAATTATTACAATTTAAACTATTTTTTTTTCTCTATGACAAGGTAATTTCACCAATAATTTGTTAGTTTTTTAGTAAAAAAAAAATGACCAAAATATCTGAAAGAGCCAAAATTTTATTTCAAATATATGACTGGTGATTTTTTTTAAATATCACTAATATATATTTATAGATTATATAACATATCAACTTAACTTCCAGCTTAAAAACCATTTCCTCAATAATAAGCTGATTACAGTTACCAGGTCATTTCAAACAAACGTATGTGATATTTTTAAAAATCTAAGAAATCAATAAAATTAATATCTAATACTGCACGAAGCGCTCAATCCTTTATGCAACGGGATGAGTGGGTGACAATTTTGGGATGAAAATAATAGGGCCGTTGTATTAGGGCAAAATTAGTTGAACTAGGAAACCTCAAAAGGGCTTATAATGGTCAGCGTTAATATTTTTATCGAAACTGATAATACAAAATGTACATTAGCTCTATGGAAACAATACTCGAATGTTCAAGGCAAATTATAGGAGTTACCTTCCATCTCAGGCTTTAGGCTTCAAACGTCAGGCTTTTTCCTATGGCTCCGAAAAGACTGACATTGCTAAAAAAAAATGGACCGAGAGAACTTAAATCTCTGACTGGGGTCTCAAAAACCCTACATTCCAACACCGATTCCCAGGAACCTTATTTACTCTGCCAAGTCCAACCGGCGCCTCTCCACCCAAAAAAAAATCATCTTTGCCATGTGGGCTCTCAAAAAACGCCAATACTAGATCCGACGTACTTGCATACAAGGTTGATTGACTTAGAGATACCATTTTATTTCACTAACCTTCTAACACTAAACATCTTTGCCAAATCCTCCCCCCCCCCCACTTTTAACAAATTAATTATGCCTTGGGGGGGGGGTCTCAAAAAGTACCCACTAGATTAGATGTACATATATACTCACCTTAAACCACTTAAAGTTGATAGGTTACGAACAGCTAGAGAGAGAAATGATTTTCTTTTTTTAAGTTAAAAAGTTATTGAAATATAGATTTAAAGTTAGGTTTTTTTGGACTAAATATGGGTTTGCCTATATTGTGAACTAAAATGCAAGCTACAAAAAAGTATTATATTTCATTTAAAAAATTTCTTATTTCCGTCAGATTTATTTCAAATAGATGACCAATAGTGCACTCATAGTTTACCCGTAGTGAACCAAAAGTGCAGCCATACTATACCGATAGTGCACACACAGTGCACCAATTGTAATCCATACTGCACCAATAGTATAAACATAGTTTATTTATAGTGCATTGATAGATTATCCACAATGCAACCCTATTACACACATAGTACACACGCAGTACACACATAGTGCACACGCAGTGCACCCATACTGCCGAAAAAGCGAAGATCACAACAATACTTCCGTTACTCCATCTAGCCAAGTGTAGATACATGGCGATATATCTAATATCGGGCTTACAGACATGTTAACTGTATTACCTAGAAATATGTAATCACTAATTAATATATTTTTTTCATTTTACTAAATATATGGGCTTCCACTTTGCATTTATCTACATTTAACAAACACCTTTTCAAATCACATGAAATATTTCTTCGCTTAACAAATAAACACCAAAATAACAATGTTTATGCATTTTTTAAACGGGAATTTCGTAAATATTTCAATTCCCTTTATTAGCTGTCAGTTTAAACACGTAATTTGACATATATATATATATATATATATATATATATATATATATGTGTGTGTGTGTGTGTGTGTGTGTGTGTGTGTGCCTCAACATTTATATATATATATATGTATATATATATATATATATATATATATATATATATATATTTCATAAGTGTCTGTGTTGTAAACACAATGACAGATTCATTCAGTTTACCACATATTTAAAGGGAGTAAATTATGTAAGGATTATTTAAAATAAGGGTGACTATTACAAAAAAAAAAAAAATACGGTTATTCTCATTAGTGTTGTTTTCGTTTGACGAAAACTAAAACTAAAACCTTCGTTGACGAAAATGTTGACTTTTCGTCAACGAGAACTAAAACTAAAACTAAAATTAGCAGCAAGACTAAAACTAGACGAAAACTGAAATTATTACAGAAAAAACGAAATAAAAACTGAAACTAAAATATGACCTGGGACTAAAACAACACTAATTCTCATGCTTGCTCTAGCGAATTATATATATATATATATATATATATATGTATATATATATATATATATATATATATATTTATAAATAAGCACGCATATTGTTGGTTATATTCGTTTTCCTAGTCGTTTTTGGAAAGATTAACCATATACATGCATATATATATATATATATACACACACAAAATTAAGGATATGAAGCTGTAATTAGGCTCGGTAGAAAAGATGGCGATGTATATCATTATCATCTCGTTTCCGGCATGTGGTTATGAAAGTCACTTCCGTCGTACAAGAGATTTCTAGCAAGAGTAATAGTATAGTGGAGAAGGCAACATTTTAAACAAAATTTCCGTCAGTGTACGTGTCTTTCTTAATACTGCTGATAGTGAATCCCTTTCTGCCGAAAAGTTTACCCATCGTTTACATTTCTCTGATTCGCGATGTGGTTTCGGAAAGGAATGCCATTTTACACCATTCATGTGAGGGAGATAGTCATATCGGCTGTCAGACCTACATGTCCCATAACAACAGTGTTTTACATGTAACATTTTTAAAAATTTCTTTGATTAACCAACTTGACCTGGCTTTCGGCTCTATTAAAATCTTTCCAAATGATTGTTTGTACGACGGATGTGTGCGCATCGAGTTGCTCAATCATGCGCAGTCTTAAAAAAATCTATTTTTAGTAATTTTTTGTTTTTTTTTACCGAGCCTAATACGCTATTATTGATGGTAGCGTCCCTATGAATAAACTCAGCGCACTATTGTATGACGTCATTTTATAGCATTTGATTCTATCTTACCTCAGCTAAAAGCAAATAACTTACTCATATGTAGTTCCTCTGTGCCAGATTTTTCTGAGAATTGAATTTAAAACATATGTAACAAAATATTAACATTTTATAATCTTGTGTGAATTCATATTTTTAATCATTATATTAAAAGATGCACATTTAGTTTTCTTAATACAACTTTAACAATAACCATACTAATATATTATACTATAACAGAAGAAAACACGATATAACATTTTAATAGATGTAATATAATAAATATGGATACTTTTTTTGGATGGGGTATATTTAAAAGAGTTATCAAATACTAACCTTTTACTGGCATTCTTTCCTTCAATTGACTTTGTTGATTATAGACAGTGTCTTGAACTTAAAAAAAAAGACATTTTGACGACTAATAATCATACAATTTATATATAAAATTTAACATTCTCTTTTTCTGGTCAGAGTAAGTTTTTTTTTGTAAGGGGCTGCACTGTGTTTTAGCATAGCAGTTTTCATGGATTGACATGTCAGTTAAGGCCCTGGGTCCAGAAGAAAATTTTGGGTCTTCTTGAAGAAGAGGGATAAATCTAAGGTTTGAAAATTGGGCTCTGTTTGGGCCCTAAATGTTTGAGGCTCTTTTGGGGCCCTAAATATGTGAGGCTCTGTTGGGGCCCAAAATATCTGAGGCTCTGTTTGGGCCCTAAATATGTGAGGCTCTGTTGGGGCCCTAAATATGTGATGCTCTGTTGGGGCCCTCAATATTTGAGGCTCTGTTGGGGCCCTAAATACTTGATGCTCTGTCGGGGCCCTAAATATTTGAGGCTCTGTTGGGGCCATAAATATGTGAGGCTCTGTTGGTGGCCGGTGCGCCTGTCCCTAAACCCTCCCATGGCCATCTTAACTATGTTGTGTGCCTTTTGTATTTGGTGTCCGAAGCAAACTTAACAGAGTTATGGGCCATGCTAATATTGTTAGTTAGCTATTGCTGTTTTTTTTTTTCCCGCAGCCACTGCTAGCATGACAGGGTGTCATGTGCCTGACACACCCACTTTTTTTTTTTTGGCTTCGCTGAAGCATGTCAGCCATGCCTGCGGAGCGGTAGGAAGTATTTCCGATTGACCAGAATGTCAAGGCGTGGGTTTTTTTCCTGCCACATGGATAGTGTGCCTTTCCCATCTGCTCTAAATGGCAGGCTTCGACAGTGTGCTTAAGTGGGACAGAGTAGCAGGGTTTTGTGTGCCGAAAGTTGTGAATACTATATATAGGATTATCCTCATTGACAATAGTACCACAGCCGTCGCGAAAAAGTTTTTTTTTTCCTAACGATCATTCCCCCCGTTCTCCGTCCCCCACATATTATGGTTTTTCTCCTAGACAACTTTAGATAAAAGGCTAAGATCTATGTATGGATAGTATACTTTGATCTTTGTCAAAACTCTGAAAACGGAAGAAAGTATTGATATGCGTGTGTGCTGTTTGATTATTTTACAGAATACTAGCAGCAAGTACCCGGCTTTGCCCGGGTTTAAAATAAGGTTTTCTGTTTACCTTCTGTTTTCCCCCTACCCTTCCTCTCTCTCCCTCTCTCTCCCTCCCTCCGCCTCTCTCTACCTCACTCCCCCACTCTCTCCCTCCCTACCACTCTCTCCCTCACACTTTCTCTCTTTCTACCTTCCTCTATCTCTCCCCCTTTTTCCCTCCCTCCTTGCCTCCTTCCCTCTCTCTCTTCCTGACCCCTATCTCTCTTTATCTCTCCCTCCCACCCTCTCCCATCTCCCTCTCCCTCACTCCTTCTCTCTCCCCCTCTCCCTCCGCCTCCTTCTCTCCCCCTTCCTCTATCTTCTTCCATCTCTCCATCCCCGCCCCTTCTCTCTCTTTATCTCTTCCTCCCTTTCTCTTTCCCTCCCTCCCTTTCTCTCTCCCTCTCTCTAGCTTCCTTCCTTCCCTGCTTCCCTGTCTCCCTCCCTGCCCTCTCTCTCTTATTATCTCTCCCTCCCTCTCTCCAACCTTCCTTCTCTCTCCCTTCCTTCCTTTCTCCTTCCCTCCCTCCCATTCTCTTTCCCTCCCTTTCTCTCTCCCTCCCTCCCTCTCCCATCTTCCTCTTTCTCAATCTCTCTCACTTCTTCTCTCTCCACCCCTCCCTCCCTCACTTCCCCTTTCTCCCTCCCTCCTCCCTCTCTCTCACCCTCCCTGCCCATCCTCTCTCTCCCTTTATCTCTCTCCCTCCATCTCTCTCGCCCTCTCTCTCTCTCTCTCTCTCTCTCTCTCTCTATATATATATATATATATATATATATATATTATGAATTCACACTTCTTCTAAAATCCTTCTTCATTCCTTTACCTTCCTCAAACTGTACAAATCAGGGAGCATGTTAAAAACAACAATTCTTTATTTCCTTTTACGTCCCTAACCCTTTCTTCTCCGTCCGTTCAATGACACATTTACTTGGTGCGCGAATACAGGGAATGCCCTGTGCATTGATACAATTTGAATACAATGACATTTGAAGCACCCGCGCTCAAGTTCATGTATCATCGGAAAATGACGTCACAGAGGATTTTTATTTATAGCAATGGCTTTCCCATACCGTGATTACATTTATATAGTAAAATACTAAAATAATTAATCACAATTAAACTACCCATTGAGATTGAACGAAACCTGTTTCATGGCGTTACCCATGTAATTATGTGTACGTGTACCAAATTTCACTTTATTTGGTTGTCTGGATCTTCAGTTTTAAGGGAACAGACAGACAGACATACAGCAAATGCGTCTTATAGTATAGAGATAATTACGTTTCTTTACTCTTGAGTTTAGGATTGATATTTTTTTGAAGTGTTCAGCCTTCAGAGAATCTGAAAATAATCATTAATGGGTCTTTATTACCATAAGGGATACAAATTCATGAAATTCACAGCTTCTAATCAAAATATGTTTTCACTAATGAGAAAAGTGTGATGCCTAGTTTTACACTAGATGCGAAACATTTGGGGTTTCGTCATCTACGGCTGAATAACTTCCACTAGGTTGAGCAGAAGTCATGTTATTTTTGGTTTCGGAAAAATCTGATATTTACTTGATTTATTTTTTTTCACTATTTAAAAATGCAATACATTGTAAAAAAAAGTGATAAGAATTATTGATATTTTAGACTTTTTAAGTCTGTATTTAAAACCACAGAAACTATTTAAAATTGAGCAAAGATTTTTAAAGTCTGCCATGCCAACAGCTATAGCCGGACTACTCATCTGGCTGCATTGTAGACAGACACACATCAGCGCCGCAAATAAAGGTGACGTGGCAGAGACGTAACAGTATGTCACGTTAGCAGTGACGGCACACACACACACACACACACACACACGAAAAGGAAGACAGACAGAAAGAAAGAAAAAGAAAAGAAATCTTACTTTTGATCTAAAGCAGACAAACTTGAGACGAACAATATTTTAATTATATTTAACATGCTTATATTGTTTATATATAACATATTACTAATATAATAAAATGAGGTTACGGAATAACAAATCTTTACAAACATAAAAAAAGACTACGGTACTCTAACTAGTCTGTAAAATCTTGGTTCAATACCCACCTATCAAGTTGTTAAGGGTCATCAATTCTCTTTTATCAGATTCATTTGTCTTGGAAGATTTTTCTGAAAACGTTAAAAATCTATATAGTACATAGACTCCTAGATAGAAATATACTATAAGTCTGTGGGTATACTTATTTTTGTAAAAAAATGATTGAATTGAATGAATTACATTATATTAAATTTGTAAAGTATTGGCATTTTCAAACAATACAGTTGATTCTGGTGTCGCAGGTATAAGATTACTAACCAAGCTGTTCCTTTAATCGCCTTATGTCTCTCACGTGAGATTTGAAAGTACACACTGGTCTACCTGCCAAAAATGATTATAGATAATTTGTTATTAATCTGTCCATTCAGTAATAAATTCATAAGTAACCGGAAAATAAAAATCCGTATATGTCGAAGCTATTTTATTCCACCCCCATAGAAATACATTCCTGTTTCATAACTTAGAAGTTATTTTTTTTATAAATTTCTTCAAAGACCGCATCTGTATAAATAAATAAATATGATTTTGAAATCCAGAAGTGAAATTAATGACCTGCAATGAAGTTATTAATTAGTAAACAACATCATTTACTTACGTGGGGTTGTATTACCCTGGTAACCTTCAATAATTTTGCGGCAGTTATCTAAAACAATAGAAAAAAATGTTAGCAAGTTTAAGATTTCTTTAAGTTCTTATATAATTCGAATCATGAAAATCATTAACAGCTTACAATAGTAACGTAAATAATTATTTCTTAAACTAAAAAGAAGTTAAAAAATATTGCAACACATTATTGTTATCAGAAATATTTTAATATTTCAATATACTAAATGGCGGATGGTCCTTCGGTGTAGACCACTTGACTGTCGACGTAAAACTCCCGTGTTTAATCCTCGGTGAGTAGAAATGGAGTTTTTTCCATTTGAAATAAGGTGTAAAGTTCTCCTTATTTTGGGAAGTAAAGGCTGCTAGGCGTTGTGCTAACCACACAATCTCCCTTCATACACCGAAGTTACAGAAAGAGATGAATTCTACACTTCATCTGCCCCGATATTCCTTTAGGGCATATGAAACTTAACTTTTTTTTTTAATATTCCTTAACTTAAGCTTAAAAATGAAAATAACAGTGTACTTGTATTTTAACAAGCACACTAATACACACACACTCACAAACCTAATTCTGCTGTCAGATCAACAATTTGTGACTTTTTATCCGCTAGGGCACCAGCTATTTCTTCTGTAAAAGTATTTTTAATAAAGTTAATTGCTTTTGACGAACTGATAAGCAATAAAATAAAAGTAAAAAAAAAACAAGCAATTAAGCCTGTTCCATTCTGGACACAGGACGTGTTAGAGCATTTTCATATTATGTATCAGTACGTTTGTTAGCTTTCAGTAAATATTTGTAAATTTTGGAAATGTTTATAAATTCAATTGTGTAATGCATTTATTTGTAAAAAAAATTATAAAGACGTTTCTTTATATTTGAAAAAAAATTATTGTCTCTTAAATCTAACTGCAAGTGGTTTGTGGTTACTGAAATAGGACTCATAATTGAAAACATTCGAAATTATAGTCATTTAATCGTCCAAAAACTCCGTCAATTGTTGCATAGCTCTGATACTTTCAATTAAACTCAGAACACAAGCTTACTATTTCATTTGATGAGTTTTTTAATAAATCTTGGTGAAACTACGCGCTGCAGTATTTCGCACCAAATGAACGGGTTATTGAACGTACAAGGTGTATATATAATATATAAGCCCCTTAGGAGCCCTGAAGCCCGGCCCTCAGAGGTCCTATCGCGAAATGATGTACACATGGCAGGCCAAGACCTACAAAATGATATATACATCATGGGTCTAGGACTTATAGTTGCTGAGATATAGCGCTCCTTTATTAATATAGCTTATATAGTAAAAAACGGTACTAAGGCCCCTTTTACGGCCCTGAGAGGTCAGATCGCGAAATGGAAAAAAGTCATTTCTTGGCAGGCCAAGACCTACAAAATTATATATACATCATGGGTCTAAGACTTATGGTTGTTGAGATATAGGGTGATGACGGACGGACGGACGGACAGACAGACAAAACGGGGACAATAGAGCATTTTTTTTCGAAAATGCTCTAAAAATGTAGGTTCAAAGATATTTCCAAATGTGTTCTTTCGATTGTCTATGATACACCAGATTTTGTTAAATCACGAAATTTAGAGAAATAAAGAATATTAGATTAATAGAACGATTGATAGTCCGATTAATATATTGATTGATATATCAATTGATAGATTGATTGATAGACTTAGTGGTAGATTTATTGATAGATTGTTTGATTAATAGATCGATTGATGGATTTTTTTATAGATTGATTGATATATTCATTGATAGATCGATTGATAGATTGATAGATCGATTGATAGATTGATTGATATATTGGTTGATATATTGATTTATAAATCGATTGAGATAAGGATTGATCGGTTGATAGATAGATTATTAGATTGATTGATAGATCGATTGATATATCGATTGATAGATTTATTGGTTGATAGATTGATTGATATATTGATTGATTGATTGATATAATGATTGATAGTTTGATTAATATATTAATTGATATATTGATAAATACAAATATTGATAGATTGATAGCTGGAATAATAGATTGATAGATTGTATAGGCTAAATGCAATAATACAAACCCAGTTTAACTTTTAAGTTTTCCTTTTTCAATTTTTTTAATGTCACCAATCGCTGAAGATCTCCTAAAATTGAATTAACATTTGCGGAAAATTAAAAAAAAAGTTAAGGTTATTTTTTATTACATACAAAATAGGTTGTGAAACACAGCTAATTATAATACTCAAAAAAATAATATTACTCAAAAAACAACACATAATTCAATGAATTATTTATGAACTATGTAAAGCATCAACCTATCCGAATAGTGTGTTGTTTTATCTGCTACACTTTTAGCTAAAAAATGTATCTCCTATAACATTATTTTGTAAATGTTTTATTCAACAAGTTTACTGAAGGTAAGTTGTGAAATTTATGAAAGTAACGTGCTAAATTTATTCAAGTAAATTGGATTAGATAATGGAAATATTGTTAGCAATTATAAGCCATGGGTGACTTTCAATAGCTCGATTCTAGATCTAAAATGCCAAGACAATTTTAAATTAACATTTATTGTTTATTCAGCTAAATAAATTCAAGAGTCATTAAAATTGCGAAAGTAAATGTATAGAAATTACCAAAAAAAAACTTCAATTAGTGGCCAGAACAAAATAAAAGGACAGATCGTTGATATCTCAGCTCGCGTCGAATTAATAGAATCATTCGATTTATGGGGGCGTACTTTGCACACACATACACATACACACATACATACACACACATACATACACACATACCAGTGATATTTACCTTAACGAGACTAAGAATAAGAACGAAAATTATTGAAATTCGTCAACGATAACTAAAATAAGAAAAACAATAGAAATAGTAACGAAAATTATTATTGAACGAATATCGCGTGGAATATGTTCCGCCATTTGCGCCGAATTCCGTGTTTTAGAGTTGACGCATTCGTCCAGTCATTTCCGTCAAAATCCGTATTTTGTATTGTAGTAAAGCGCTAAAGCATCGCATTTCTTCACGATCGGTTACTTCCGGTTCAAAAAACTTTCGCCGGTTTATTTTTTCGATTTATATTTGTTTTGGACGAGTAAAGTTTGTTTTTGAGGACAATGAGTTCATTATCAAAGATGTTAGCTGGAAGAAAGAAGGAGAGTCTGGTGTGGGATTACTTTACATATATGGAGCAGGAAGGGAAAGTGAAATGTAAAGTTGTTATTGAGAAGACTAATAGCGAGTGTGGTGCTTTGTTGGCGGGTAAAAACAGTACAAATATGCTGTCGCATCTCCACAGATTACATAAGCAGGAGTATGAGCAGTATATTAAAGCAGCCGAGGCGATATCATTATAGACAAAAACCAAAGAAAACGACGGTCTGCAAAAATGCGACTGAGACATTGGCTAATTGCGTTCAACGTAAAATCGTATCCTGGTCAACAGAGTCGCAGAAGTATCAACAGCGTTTGTCCAGTGTGATGGACATGTTGATAGACACCTGCTATCCGGTCACAGTGGTTGACAAGCCGTCATTCAGACACATGATTAAAACACTTGATCCAAAGTTCCTTCTTCCTGGTTAGAACATTGTGTCTGATGAACAGCTGACTCATTTTTAATTTGATAGTTGATACTGGATAGCAGCAGCTATGATAGCTATTAAGTGTTTTATTAAATTAAAGCTGTTATGAATATTCAAATTCGTGAAGTTCGACTGTTCGACCCAATGGCGTAGCTAGAGTAAACGTCACCCGGGGCGGTCCGTTCAAATGTCACCCCAGTGACCCCAGTGACCCCAGTGACCCCAAACTGAATTGTTAGGTGTAGCTAAATTTTCATAAATTCTCTACCTCTAGGCTCTACTTTACTCTACTGACCGGTACGTTACTGCTTACATGTATCCAAGACAAATCCAAATCCAATACCACAAAACAAATAGTTCAAATCTAAAGATTTTTATAATGCAACATTTCACTTTCAGAACATCTAAATGCAAAACACGACAATGCACAGCCCAAAAGAATGTTCTTCGACACTATAGTTCTAGAATGAATGTCTTCTTGTTTTCATTGTGGCCAAAAGGTCAATGACATCGTTAAATTCTATATGTCTTGTAAGCTCTCGTTCAATGGACAGAACAGCCAGATCCGACAATCTCACAACGTCGACTGGCTCATGGTTGACCGGAGGCAATATTTTATAAGTTTCATTTTGAAGAGACTTCTTTCACACGATGCCACAGAAACACATATTGTCAGAAAGAATCTTAGAGTCAGCGTAAGATATGGCAATGATTCAAAAAAGTCACACTTGATGATAAACCATAGGAGTTGCAGTACAATACAATGATTGGCTTCCTACAAGTTTATTTCGGCTGCTTGTATGTGTTGCCTTAAACGTGGAATTTCTAGACAAAGGTGTTTTCCAGACAGCTCATCATAGACAGTTGTGAGCTTGGTAACCGACAACTGTATTTCTTCGTCGTTGGCACAAATAATCTGGTCTGGCTGAACGGCAGAAAAAGTGAGCAAAATATCATTCACTGCCTTTCCTCTCGTATCTAAAACCATATGAAAACGGTCAAGACAATCTAAAACTGCTCTCTTGGTCTGCTGCTGCAATGACAATCCAGCATCTCTTGCCTCCTCTCCTGGTAATCTTCTCTTCCTTATGATTCTCTTCTCTGTAGGGATATCAAGTTCTTCACATTTCGCCTGCTGGACGGCATTGTCAACAGCTTTCGTACGATGCTCTTACACAAACACCTTGAGATCCCTTAGTTTAGTTGCAACCATGTCCACAGTAATATCTGGTGTTTTCATGTACCTCTGTGCTAATTCGACTTCTTGTAAAACATCACCTCAGAAAAACAAGAACGAAATGAAAGAAAAGTCGCATATAGCTGGCAACAGATTGTGCGCAGCGCCTCTTGTCTCGACACTTTCTTCGACATCACACAGAGCTTCAGTGGCTTCCACAAACTGGTTAAACTTATGTATCACTGGCTTCACTGCATCAGCATGTGCACTCAAGCGAGTTGTGGGCAGTCTCTTCACTGTTATGCCTGTGAATTTCACTAGCATATCCCAACGATCGGTCGACAGAACAAAAAATGTGTACAGCACCCCAAGACTTCCAATAAACGTTACTTAAGACGGATTATTAGCAAACGAATGTGAGCCACAAAGGTTCAAATAATGTTTAAAACAAGGTACAAAAAATTGCCTTCGGATTAGTGTCTTTGATCTTTTGTTGCACACCACCGTGGATTCCAGCCATGCTTGCTGCATTATCGTACCCTTGACCGCGACATAACTGAGTATTCATTCCTTCGTTTTATAGTTTCTCGAGGATATCGTCAGTCAATGCAGTAGCTGTTTTACTTTTCAGAGGAAACAATCCAAGGAATGGCTTCAACTGTACCACCGCTGATGTGTACATATCTAATACCGGTTGTATGCGTTATGTGTGCGAAACGTCCGGTCACATGTCCTGTGTTGGTTAAGTTTTTATAACAATTCTATATTCAGACTATTTTCGCACCTCAGCATGGCTGAAACGTTTTGTTGGAGGTGACATAGTGTCACTCTCCATATGCTGTCACCCGGGGCGGTCCACTCCCCTCGCCCCCCCCCCTTAGTTCGACCCTCAATTATGAAAATAACAATTGAAAATATTTCAGAACTTGAATAAGAATAAGAATTGAAATTATTTTTAGAACTGAAATATACACATACACACACGCATACACATACACACATACATACACACATACACACACACATACACACATATACATACACACATACACATACTTACATACACACACATACACATAAACACACATACACACATTCTTACACATACACACATACATGCATACACACAAAAATGCATACACACACTCATACACACATACATACACACAATGACATATACACACACATACACATACGCACACACATACGCACACACATACATACACTCGCTCTTGTCCCTTTAGTGTATGTGTTTATGAAATCTGAAGAAAAAAAAAAGTAATCAAACAATCTATCCATCCAAAAAGTGAACAAAATCAGATTTTGACAAACTTACCATACTGATTTAACAGTGTCAGTTTTTCATTTTCTAATGAATCTGAAAACAAAAATGGCGAATCGGCTTTAGGAAATTCAAGCTCTGTTTTAAAATAATTTCGTTGAATTGTGTGCACCTTCAATCGTCTATAACTAATCGTTAAATATTTATTTTTTTTGAAATATCACCAGACTACCCATTGACCTTTGAAAAGAAAATTCCCCTAAAAGAGTTATCGGGGTCGGTGAGCAATATATTTCATGACCTCTTGAACGAAAATTGTGTAATAAGAAGGGACGTAATCCGCGCCCAGGTCTCTCTGGTCGACAGTAGAACACCTACACAATTTGAATATCAGTCCAACTTACCAACCTCACTTTCAACGAAACAATATTAAATTTAGCAAAACTGTCTTGAGCAAAACTTCAAAGCACAATGATCTCATTTAATGAAATCTCATCTATGTTTGTAAGACATGTATATTTCGTACAACAGCAAAATTGATTGTCACCTATTTGTGAGCATTTCAATAGCCTTCTGTAACTCATTTCAACTTTTAATAAGCTATAATTAATGACACTTACCTCTTTGATATCGCAACTTGTCAACTTTAGCTTTCAGGTAGATGACCTTTGACCTCTCTGTTAAAAAAATGAAAACTTAAATCATCGATCGACTTAAATCTATAAATAAGTAATTTCAACAATAATAACTATTTTTTTATTGCGCTTCTATCAAAGTTAAAATTTAAAGACAGTATCTTAAACAAACAGATTATCACCGCTTTAAAAAAAAGGCATCTGTATATTTAGTTTATATATATACTAGCTGTACCGTGCAAAACTTTTGCATATAGTTATATCCCCTTAGGCTTGATCGGTAGGCTATGTTATATTTAGTTTCGGGCAGATCCGATTTATTCATGATTGTATTTTAAACTGGAATACTATTGTATTAATTCTTTACTTTTGATTTAACGCACACTGGAAATGAGTATTATATATATATATATATATATATATATATATATATGTATGTATTTGCCGACCTGCTATAGATTTTAAATTGAAACAACTTGGAAATCAATCTAGATATATACAGAAACCTTAGAAAACAATCATGCTTTGAAATTCGAGCATCCGACAAATTTTTTTTTTCTGAGGTAAGTTTTAGTCCATTCTCCATACAACACTTTCTGTGAGTCATTACAACTATTTCTTTATTTCATAAAAATTATTTCTGTATGTCATAAAAATTATTTCTGTATGTCATAAAAATTATTTCTGTATGTCATAAAAATTATTTCTGTATGTCATAAAAATTATTTCTGTATGTCATAAAAATTATTTCTGTATGTCATAACAATTATTTCTGTATGTCATAAAAATTCATTCTGTATGTCATAAAAATTACTTCTGTGTGTCATAAAAATTCATTCTGTATGTCATAAAATGTATTTCTGTATAAAATAAAAAATCTTTCTGTATGTCATTACAATTTGCTCTGTGTGTCATAAAATTATTTCTGTATGTCATAACAATTATTTCTGTATGTCATAAAAATTCATTCTGTATGTCATAAAAATTTTTTCTGTGTGTCATAAAAATTCATTCTGTATGTCATAAAATGTATTTATGTATAAAATAAAAAATCTTTTTGTATGTCATTACAATTTGCTCTGTGTGTCATAAGAATGAAAGTGTAAGGTTAGGTATTTTTTTAAAAAACATTTATGGAAGCAGCTAATATTTTCTTGTTTTATATTCTTTAACTATACAAGAAACTTAGCGCATTTACCTTTTAAAACTGGGTATAATTAAAAATGTATGCCACAGCAGCGGGTGCTAGAGCAGTATTCCCCCTACCATTTTTCTTGCCTCGGACTAGTCGACTTTAAATAATTTCTCCGCTGTCCACTGAGGTGGGGTAGGGGACATGGAGGTACCGTTACTGCTCCTAACAAACCTAATTCGTGTTTTTTCTTTTGTACTCATTCATTGCTAAGGAACTTTAAAGGGCAAATAATTCGTAACCTGAATAACACCCAACAAAAATGTAAAGTGAGTGTTACAACACCCAACAAAAATGTAAAGTGAGTGTTACAACACCCAACAAAAATGTAAAGTGAGTGTTACAAAACCCAACATAAATGTAAAGTGAGTGTTACAACACCCAACATAACGAACGTTCTCGATTGTCGTCATCTAGTGCAGTCTTTTTATGCAGGCATTGTTCTGTAAAGAAGAAAAACACAAAATTTCACTTTATTTATCAACTTAGAAAAACTGCAATCTTGATCTTTCATTTAAAAAACAATTTGATATTTAGATGCCCTGGTTACTTAACTAATGACTAATCTAAAATCGAGACCGTACCAAAAAAACACAAAATTTGTACATGTGTGAACCAATATGAGTGTATTTATGAGTAAAACCGATGCAGGTCATTCAGGTGAATCTGAATTCATCTGTTTCTGAGTGAAGACAATGTAAGAATGAGATATGTGTCTGCTAGACCCAATATACCATGAATGACACGGTTTTGGGAGTCCCCATCCAAACCAATTATGTATGTGTGTATATTATATATATATATATATATATATATATATATATATATATATATATATATATATATTAGGGTGTCCCAGAAATGCTCGAAATTTTTTTTTTTAATCTTTGGTGTCTCACCCCCTGAAATGTGTCTCTTAGGTACAATGAGTGAATTGGTGAAGTTGTAGCTCATTTGAACAACATTTAGAGGTCCCCCAAGAGCTTTTAAAATTCCAGTATTAGGCCAACATAAAAATCCAGACGAATCATGGCTCAAATAATTAGCAACTTTTGCATGCCATAGTTGAATAAAATGAAGTTTAAATATACTTATATTTATCTCATTGCTACCATTAACTAGAGTTGAAATTGTGTGATTCTTAATTAGAAAATATAATAAATGCTAGAAAACATATAAAATACCTAATGTGCAAAATTTAAGCAATGTGCATATTTTTTGAAGATTAAATTTTTTTTTTAAATTAAGCATGCTAAATTGTCAGGCATCAAATCACCAAAAGTTGCTGCAGTGCTGGACAGAACGAACACCAGCATTAGAAAATCAACAATGATACTTGCATCCGCATTCAACGAAGCTGGTGTTCCGACATCTGACACATTATTTTCCAAGAGCACAATGCGTCGTCATCGCAAGCTTTGTCGTCAACAAGCTGCAGCATGTATAAAAGAAGACTATATTCCCTCAAAATCAATTGTACATTGGGATGGTAAGCTATTGCCCGATGTTACCGGACATGTTACCAACAACGGCGATCGATTACCTGTCCTGCCTTCGTCACTTGTCGATGGCACTACAAAGCTTCTTGGTGTTCTCAAGTTAGCATCCGGGTCAGGATGGGTAGCTGCTGATGCAGTATATAAACAAATCATATCGTGGAAGTGTGAATCTATGGTCATCGGCATGTTCTTCGACACTACGGCTTCCAATACTGGAAGACTCAATGGAGCTTGGACTCTGTTAGAAGTAGCCCTGGGACGTAATCTATTATGGATGGCATGCCGTCATCACATGTTAGAAGTACTCCTTTCCGATGCATTCAATGTTTGTCTTGGACCATCCGCTGGACCAGAGATTTTGTTTTTTAAGAGGTTTCGAGAAAAATGGCCAGAAATAAACCACACACCCGAAGCCAGATCCGCCCCTTTGATAATCGTGTCTGATTCGATTAAAGAATTTATTAAATGTCAACTTGAGGTCAGTCATTCATGTGATGATTATTTGGAATTTCTTCTGCTTGCTGCACAAATGGTTGGGTTGGAGGTTGATGTCAGCATTCGCAGACCTGGTGCCCTACATAGGGCAAGGTGGATGGCGAAAGCAATCTATGCATTGAAAATCGATCTATTGTTTGCAGGCAATGAAACCATCTTTCAGTTAACAGCTCGAGAATTACAAGGTAATCAGCGCTTTAATCGGTTTACCATATGTGTTTATCTTCAATCATGGTTTTCATGCAGGCTCACCGCAGATGCACCTGTGAATGATATCTTGTTGATACAGCGTTTATACGAATATGATGATGCTGTTCTTCGATCGACTGGATTGAAAATGATGGTGCGTCACTCGTGGTACTTGAGTCCGGAACTGTCGACGCTTGCATTATTTTCAACCCTTTTGTCGGACAAAGAAAAAACTGGCCTTGTTCGGACAATGCAATCAGAACGTGGACCGCATCTCATAAAAACACTTCCAAAAAGTGTTTTTGGTTTGCGTGCTTCTACCACATTTTTTTAAACATCCAACATTGATGCCAGTTTTCTAGATGTTCCTGTTGAAGCCTGGTCAGATTCACCATCTTTTAAAGTTGCAGCAGATTTTGTAAAGAATCTGGCTTGTATCAATGACTCTGCAGAGCGAAGTGTAGCATTGATACAAAATTTCAATGACAGTATCACCAAGAATGAAGAACAAAGACAATTTTTGCTCCAAGTGGTTGAAAAACATCGGAAAAATTTTGCAGAGTGAAATCGTGAACAGCTGGCTAAAATTTAAATTTGTAGAACTTTTTAAATTTTTGTCTACCCTACAGTACAAAGTACAAAATGAGTAGCAGGAATGCTTATTTGCATTGCTTATTATTATTATTTATCAAGCAGATTGACATTGATTCAAGAATTAACTTGACAAAATGAATAAAACTTTGTTTTTCATAATTTTTTACTTAAATTTCAAATTTAAAAATATAAACCATTCATGATTTATATATTTTGTTTCATTGAATATTATAAACAATACTAAGCATCAATTTGTTACTTAATATATCAGTTTCGCTTATAATGCAACATTAACGCTGTATTAGATTTGACCGCGAATGATTTTACACCAAAATCTGGAACTTTAAACCTCTTGGGTGACCTCTAAACATTGTCCAAATGAGCTGAGATTGTGCAGGTTAACTACTGTTACCATACAGACATATTCTGTGGGGTGAGACATCAACATTTCAAAACTTTATTTTTTGGGACACCCTAATATATATATATATATATATATATATATATATATATATATATAATGGAATATATAAAAGGAAATAGACTTTGGTAAGAGATGAACATCAGCGGAATGGATTCATTTGATCCATTTTCTTGTTCTTGTTTGTTTTCGTTTGAAATTTAAAATTTAATTTTTAATATCGTCTTGAATGCGAATAAAAAACATCAAATAGTTTCATAATAACTAATTTTTCATTTATAGTTGTATTTTCATTACACAGGCACTTTATCTCACTAGTGTCTTCAATAAAATTGTTTTCACATTACAAATTTTGTTTTAATATTTATATCTATATGTATGTATATATATATATATATATATATATATATATATATATATAAGTGACAGTTTGACATGGCAATGTATAATAGTATAGCAATTCTTACGCCGTATATTGACAGCATTAAGTGGATACGATACTCACCATAAAGTTCTTGCAGTTTATTCAACTTGTTCGTATTTTCAGCTGAAAATAAAATCTGCCAAGTAATAATCCATCAAATCGTCTTTGTATATTTTTTTAGAACAGTGCGAAACTAGTCCTTGGAATGATTTGTTTATTTTTAGATTGTTTAGTAACTGTTACATTAGACTTATTTAGCACGTAAATATGTAACTTACCTTCTTTAGCTTTTAGTTGACTTATGGTTTCATTCAGAGACTCCACTATCCCAGCAATGTCCGCTGATGCAAAAAGAAATTTTGTGCTAATTATCGCTCGATCAAGAATTATGTAAAGAATATAGCAGTTAAAAAAAATATTCAGGTATGAGGTGGGTATGGTATGAGTTTTGCGGACAAATATCAACCTAATAACACAGAAAATACGCTTTTATATCTTACCGTTATTCAACAAAAATCTCAAAACGTGTCTAAACTTGGCTACTAGGGACTGCAAAAAGACATTGAAACCTTCTTCGGGTGCCGTCAGCAGTAAGATATTCAGAAGGCTTTCATTTCTGTTTTTTCTTGTGCTTTTAGACCGTATGTTTTGACATTCTTCTGGAGAGATTATGCTATTTTTAACCAAGAAATCCACCAAATCATTTGCTTCGAGCACATCAAGTAGATGGTTATAACAGTTTTTAATGCATTGTTCGTCTTCAGGTTTTAAATTGCCTAGTGGCATGGCTAGAAATATAATTTATTTTCATTGTATTTTTTTTGTATTATGAAATTTATTTATTGAACACTATGAAAAGAAAAAAAATATATATATAATTCAATTATGCTATTGATGTTAATGGAAATTGATAATATCTCTTAGCGCCACCGTCAGTGCAGGTAGATAAGAATGAAGTAATGTCAAGTTGACGCTGCACACTAGGAGATATTGAGACCAGCTATGTGGACTAGCTATATGAACCAGCTATGTGGTCTTGCTATGTGAACGAGCTATGTTGACTAGCTATGTGAACTAGCTATCTGAACTAGCTATATGAACCAGCTATGTGGCCTTGCTATGTGAACCAGCTATGTTGACTAGCTATGTGGACTAGCTATGTGAACCAGCTATGTGGACTAGTTATATGAATCAGCTATGTGGTCTTGCTATGTGAACGAGCTATGTGGACTAGCTATTAGGACTAGCTTTGTGAACTAGCTATGTTAACTAGCTATAAGAACCAGCTATGTGGTCTTGCTATGTGAACGAGCTATGTGGACTAGCTATGTGGACTAGCTATGTGAACTAGCTATGTGAACTATATATATATGAACCAGCTATATGGTCTTGCTATGTGAACGAGCTATGTTGACTAGCTATGTGAACTAGCTATGTGAACTAGCTATGTGGACTAGCTTTGTGGACTAGCTCTGTTGACTAGCTATGTGGACGTAGAATATAGGCTAAAACTGGAAAACTACTAGAACTTTATAATATTTAAAAGAAGGTCCGCAAAATTTTAATGCCCTAACCAATGGTCAGTGTTATAGTAAAACAAAAAGTTCCGCAATTTTAAGGAAGAAGACTTCATGATGACTGAATTAAGCAAATATAAAAATACTGGGTTATTTTAAAGTTAAATTTAACAATCAAAGTCATTTGGCTTAACCGATTACATTTATACTATTTTGATCTCACTGTCAGAAGTTTTGTTGTTAAGACCAAAAATATGTCTTTACCTTTATCATTACTTGACCATTTCATGAAAATAGTGTATGAAAGAAAATTTCAATTTAACCTACTTAACTAAAATAATGTAAATCAGGAGAAAGAGAGAAAACACTTACCGATAACATTATTATCCACTGAAATTAGTTTGCAGAAATGATATTGAGCGACAAGAGGTGTAACAAAAGAGTAAAAGAAAACATTTTTTTAGGGTTAACTTTACAATTCTATTTAAAACTTATTTTTAAAGCTGTGTACTAAATAATTACGTTGGTTACGGGTGTCACATAGTTGAACTAATTGGCACATTGCCTCTGTGTTATAATTAATATTTGTGACGTTCTAATGGTTCCAGAAAAAGGCATGACTCTGTGCCAAGTTCTATTGCACGCGAATACATTCCAGTTGCAGACTATCCGTCCTAAACGTGTTGTAATGGATTACATGAAAACAAATAATTAATGTAGTAGGGCTGTGGATAATATCTTTCGAACTCTCTTTCCATGGGAATATGTATTCCGAAACTTGATTTTAATCCGTGATATCATTATCTTACAAATGGGAAGTGATGATAACCGTTAGTCAAACTCTTCAAGTATTTTTAAAGCCATAATTAAACTCTGAAAGAGTTTGTCTGCCCTGCTCTTCATTTATAGAGATGATTTTTAAACGTTTTACTTTATTGGCAAGTAGTCATCCCTTATATATTCAAAATTGAAAACTAAAATAAAAACAAAACTATTAACTTATTTTTTTTAAGTGTAGAGGGATAATAATAATCAAACAAACAAATAAAGGTTTTATTTTTATTTAATGTACGTGTTTATTAAAAGTACATAGATGAACAGTTGTTGTTTTTCATGTGTGTGTGTGTGTGTGTGTGTGTGTAATACAGCCTATAAACTTATTAGCGGCAAAAATAATATACAAGCCTAGAGATTGTTAACTGAAACAGTTAGTTAACTCTTATAAATTGTATCGCTTAAGGTGGTAATTAAATTATAAAGGAGGGCGTGAACAAACGGTCCATTGAACAAAACAGACCGTGGAGTTTACGTCTAGCTAATGAAATAATAGTTTGATTTGATTGATACTATTAATCAGGTTTGGTAGAGGTGGCTGGCTAAATATGTATTTTTTTTTAAATTATTTTCGTTCTGTTCTAAATCAATGGAGATCGTCAAGGTTAAAAGGTTAGGAATATTACAGGTGTGTGAAGTCCATGTAAGATTGAGATTATTACAGGTGTGTGAAGTCCCTGTAAGTTTGAGATTATTACAGGTGTGTGAAGTCCCTGTAAGTTTGAGATTATTACAGATGTGTGAAGTCCCTATAAGGATGAGATGAAATCTCTTAGATCATATCAACCACTAATGTGGACGGTTTTTTTTTATGGTGCCCTTCTTTAATCCCCCACCATAGCCGATAGTGCGATGACCATGGCGGGAGGCACCACGGGGATATAGCGAGGACTTCAGCCATGGCCTGAAATATACAAACGTGGGGGGAGGGGGACAGAGGGACTTGACTGGTAGAACCTAAGTGATTGCTAGATACACACATATTTAACAGGCTGTCGTTTATAAGAAGAACAATTTGCTTCTCTCTTTTTTTTTTGAGCAGCTGTTGCCTGCATTGTGGATATTTCAGTCTCTCTCATGGTAAGTTCCATTAACACATCTCTATGTCTCGCCTCCATTTTTAATTCAAAAGTTCGCGTGACATTCCTTCAATGGATTCGATCCAACGGGATTTGGGCGGTCGAGGAATGCGGACGTTTGATCAGGGGAATTTCATATCTTTAAAAAAAAGAACTTTGTGTTTGCATTTGTGTGTGTGTCTGTGTTTATGGGGGGGGGGGGGGGGTAAGATAGATCTTGTTTACGGTTTTACAAAAATATCACAGTTGTATTGTCTACTTGCATATGAAGCTTTTTTTGTTTCATATAATAAATGGCGTCAGTAATTCGATACATCAAATGAAAAATAAAATGCAACTCTCTCTTGTTTAAAACATCACTCACATTTCACTAACAATACTGTCCATTAAACTTATTGAATGCAGGAATGGGCTAGCTTGAAAGTCTTACCAATCATTTTATTGAGGAGCTAATTACAATCATTTTTTTTTTATATTTGAAGTATATTTTTCTTAGTTTTTTATATGTTTTTCGTAGTATCTTAAACACTAATCAAGAAAATATGTATTATGAAGGAATTGATGACTTTTATTTAACTCTGAAATAACTCAGCCAAATATATTAAAAAAAAGAAGTTTTCTTTAATATAAATATTGACCGCGGAATTTTGCGTTGACAGATTTATTGGACTTGTTCTTTGTCAAAAGATTCTTGAATATATTTATAATATGTTCACTCTTCTGCCATTTTAAATTGTATCAGTATGCCTAAGATTTAATAGAATTTGAAGAGGCATTATACGCAAAGTGCACTTTTAGATTGTAAGCTAAGTGCACTTTTAGGTTGTAAACAAAGTGCACTTTTAAATTGTAAGCTAAGTGCACTTTTAAATTTTAAGCTAAGTGCACTTTTAGACTGTAAACTAAGTGCACTTTTAGATTGTAAGCTATGTGCACTTTTTGATAGTAAGCTATGTGCGCTTTTAGATTGTACGCAAAGTGCACTTTAATATTTGCGTGTGTAATAGCGTCTAACCCTTACGCAGCTCATCATACGGAAAGTGCAGATGCGCTATGCCAGTGAAACAACTGTACGTAAGGTATCGAGGAAGATTCCCAGCACAAAAACGTGGAATAATAAATCTAGTCAATCTGATACACTATGTTGTTGTTTCTTTAATCTCTTTGTAAATTGTTGTCTGTATGTCTGTTTGTCTGTCTGTCTGTTTGTTTGTCTGTCTATCTGTTTTATATGTGAGAACCCGAATACAATGTGTGTGCGTGTGTGTGTGTGTCGTATGTGTGTGGTATATGTGTGTGGTATGTTTGTGTGTGGGGTTTTATGGTGTGTGAGTGTTGTATGGTGTGTTTGTATGTGGTATGTGTTATGTGTCTGTGATTTGTGTGTGTGGTGTGTGTAGTGTGTTTGGTGTGTGTTATATGTGTGATATGTGTGATATGTGTGTGTGTGGTGTGTGTATTATGTGTAATGTTTGGTATGTATGTATGTGTTGTTTGTGGTGTGGGTGTGTGTGGTATGGTGTGTTTGTATGTGGTATGTGCTATCTGTGTGTTTTATGTGTGTCGTATGTATGGTGTGTGTAGTGTGTGATGTGTGTGTGTGGTATATGTGTTTGTATGTGGTATGTGTTATGTGTGTGATATGTGTGTGTGGTGTGTGTAGTGTGTTTGGTGTGTGTTATATGTGTGTTTGGTGTGTGTGGTGTGTGGTATATGTGTGATATGTGTTTGTGGTGTGTGTAATATGTGTGTGTCGTTACTCAATGTCTAAGGTTCCACTAAGCGGACTCTGTATTTTTATTTTTTTTTTCGGGTTCTGTCTAATAAAGTTTAAAAATAGCAAAGCTTAGTGAATATTTGCCACGGGTCCGAATAACAATCGGATTTTATTGGGACCCGTGTCCGAATAGCCACAGCCTTATAAATTTATCTAGTTTAGTTCCAATAATCTGTTTATAATAAAATTGTTAAATACAGAAAGCGACCCTTTTGTTTTTAGTCTATTAAAAATTCGCGGTCAAATAATAATACGAAATGACGCGTTATATTTGTCGTCGTAGTAAAAAAAAAATTTTTAATTATTGATACAATTATTCTGTGAAATAAAACTGTTTTAACTTTATATTTAACAAAATAGCATGCCGTTAAATAAATTTCGAAGGGTAAACAAGATGTAAAACGAACACAAAACGATTCCCCATTAACGATTTCTTGTGGTGATGTGCGTGCACGCTATCATTTAAATGCTGTTACTGTTCTGGCGTTCGTATAACATGACAATATTTCAAAATGTAGGAGGCAAACAATCAAACAAATTTGCAATTTTAAAGCTAAAAAAAAAATTCTGCTGTAAAAAAAAACAACATTTGGGAGCCGTGGAGCCAGCAGATTTTTTCGCCTCCGGCTCCAGCAAAAGTAGCGGCTCCCGGCTCCTCGGCTCCGCAAGCCTGGTTAGCACAACGCCCAGCTGCCTTTACTTCCCCAACTAAATCTTTGGTGTCTCATCCCCTGAAATGTGGCTCTTGGGTACAATGAGTTAATTGGTGAAGTTGTAGCTCATTTGAACAACATTTAGAGGTCCCCCAAGAGCTTTTAAAATTCCAGTATTAGGCCAACATAAAAATCCAGACGAATCATGGCTCAAAATAATTTGCAGTTTTTGCATGACATAGTTGAGTAAAATGAAGTTTAAATATACTTATATTTACCTCATTGCTACCATTAACTAGAGTTGAAATTGTGTGATTCTTAATTAGAAAATGTAATAAATGCTAGAAAACATATAAAATACCTAATGTGCAAAATTTAAGCAATGTGCATATTTTTTGAAGATTTAATTTTTTTAAGCTAAGCATGCTAAATTGTCAGGCATCATATCACCAAAAGTTGCTGCAGTGCTGGACAGAACGAACACCAGCATTAGAAAATCAACAATGATACTTGCATCCGCATTCAACGAAGCTGGTGTTCCGACATCTGACACAGTATTTTCCAAGAGCACAATGCATCGTCATCGCAAGCTTTGTCGTCAACAAGCTGCAGCATGTATAAAAGAAGATTATATTCCCTCAAAATCAATTGTACATTGGGATGGTAAGCTATTTGCCACCCCCCCCCCCTAAAAAGTAATACAAAGTGCCGCCCGGTGCGGACCGCACCCACCGCCCCCCCTCCCCCAGGTACGCCACTGCTGTGAGGGGGCAATAGAATCCGATATTTTAAGTTTTTAGTCAGACAAAAATTCATATTTTTGAAGGTTTTTGTCTTGTAAGAACCGACAGAGGGCAGCTTAAAATTTGAGGGCATGCGACTAAGAGAGACACTTATGTGGGATTAGGTGTTTTATGTATGTGTCGCTACACCTTAAATATAATGGAATGACGTGATTTATTGATTGTGTCAAGCAAACGCATGACTCGAACTGTTAATTTTCTGAACGCGACCTTAATTTTTATTAAACTAATAATTTGATTAAAAACGATTAAAATTAATTTTACTTGTGTGTAAATTAGAAAAAAAAAAGATTTCTTAACCCTATTCTTGATCATGTTTTAAGACAAATATATACAGACACTATTAAGTAAAAAAAAAGAAATGGTTGGGATAAAACTATTTCAGATGGTTGGGATAAAACTATTTCAGATGGTTGGGATAAAACTATTTCAGATGGTTGGGATTAAACTATTTCAAATGGTTGGGATAAAACTATTTCAGATGGTATATGCACAAAGATTGAAAAAACTGAACCTTGCGGCTCTCCACCACTACGATACTTTTTCATCCCAAAGAGTGAAAAATGCGTTACGCTGAAAGAAGATAATCGGTATCCAAGTGGTCGAAACAGCTATCGTTCATACAGCGATTGTTTTGTACGGTGTATGGTAGCACCTGAAATGGCCTACTACCAAGGATGAAGATGACATGTCATTTAGCGTATGTCATTTAGATGTAGGTTCTCCGTACTTAGGACGTGAATAATGATAATAACAGATATCATACTGATAAACTGTTGTTTTTTTTATCTTTGTAAATTGGTGTCTGTCTGTCTGTCTGTCTGTTTTTTTTTTAATGTGAGAACCGTCATGCAAAGTCTGTGTGTGCAATTTTGGAGGTAGAATCTGAGTTAAGCCGATCAATAATCAGGTGCTATAAAAAATAGTGTAAGTGGTGTGTGTGTGTGTGTGTCTGTGTGCATGCTGTGTGTGTGTGGTGTATATGTGATGCTGTAGAGCCCTCGGCAGGTTTACTGAAGTCTAAGATTTAAAATTCACAAGAATCAGCTCAGGGACTCAGAGAGACACGTGACTCTTAACCAATTCTAACCCTTAAGCACTCTCTACTCTTTACATTTATAACGTTGAGGGGGGGGGGGGTGGGGGGTTCGGGGGGGGGGGTTCGGGGATGCCATATGAGGAAAAAAACCTTCCTCCAGATTGGCGGGTTTTCATATATTACTGTATTTCGTATTAGCCTCTTGTTACTGCACTACGCATTAGCTCCTGATTACTGCACCGCACAGTAGCCTCTTGTTACAGCACTACACGATAGCCTCTTGTTACTGCATTACACAGTAGCCTCTTGTTACTGCCCTACACAGCAGTCTATTGTTACTGCACTACAAATTAGCTTCTGATTACTGCACTGCACAGTAGCCTCTTGTTACAGCACTACACGATAGCCTCTTGTTACTGCATTACACAGTAGCCTCTTGTTACTGCCCTACACAGCAGTCTATTGTTACTGAACTACAAATTAGCTTCTGATTACTGCACTGCACAGTAGCCTCTTGTTACTGCACTAAACAGTTCCTTATTGTTACTACACTAAAAAGCAGTACTATACAGTATACTGTTTATAAATTTACGGCAACAATTTCCAATTCCAAAGAATGGCTAAAAGGAACAGGTGGTCGTGAGTTGTAAAGAGCCAAGGTTCGAGAGTCATTGATAACTCTGGGTTTTTATGAGATCCTGTGAAAATTCCACAACTCCAACCAGCTTTAAATGGGTACATGATTTTATGAGATCCTGGAAAAATTCCACAACTCCACCCAGCTTTACATCGAAAGAGCCGCATGCGGCTCGCGAGCCGTAATTTGCCGACCCCCCGTGTCCTAGTGGATACCTGCACATAAGTCAAATGGAGTTTTAGTCCAATGTACGACTAAACTCACCCCCCCCCCCTCATATTCACAGAACAATTTCTTTAAATGACTCCCATCAGCCGCACACACTTCATCAACCTCATTTGAACTCCCCCTCCCCCATTCCTATTCACCCACAATTTCCCCCCCCCCCCACCACCAACACCACACCTCGTCCTCTGATCTCCTCAACCAATCAGAGTCACGCCCCCCCCACACTGGTCAAGCAGGTCAGCCTTCATTCACTAGACAACCTCAACTTGACCTTTTAACCTTTTTCCCGATCAACCCCCCACACCACACACAATGCAATTTAAATTCGCCAACTGACCGTACACCGTTCTTTCCCCCTCCTCCCCTCCCCCCCCATTACCCTGATACTATATCACCCATGTAAAGTATATAAGCTTACATACATTGCTTTATTGCATTGTGATTGATGCCGTATACTGCTTTCAAAGAATTGGGTCACCTTCAGTGACAGTAAGTTTGTCGATTAAACTAAAATATCCAATAAACTAGGTCATTAGGTCAATGTATAATGTATTCAAGGTACATACCAATGTGTTCGTCCAATAAACTAGGTCAGGGGTCGGCAACCTTTTTGAGAAGAAAGAGACAATAGTTATAATTTACAATTTCCTCAGGTTTTAAAGAGCCACTAAAATTAATTTTCGAATATTATGGTATTTGATTAGGCTGCAATTTGACATCGAAAGAGCCGCAACTTGACATCGAAAGAGCCGCATGCGGCTCGCGAGCCGCAGGTTGCCGACCCCTGTACTAGGTCAATGTATAATATATTCAAGGTGTATACAAAGTGTTCGTCCAGTAAACTAGGTCAATGTATAATATATTCAAGGTGTATACAAAGTGTTCGTCCAGTAAACTAGGTCAATGTATAATATATTCAAGGTGTATACAAAGTGTTCGTCCAGTAAACTAGGTCAATGTATAATATATTCAAAGTGTATACAAAGTGTTCGTCCAGTAAACTAGGTCAATGTATAATATATTCAAGGTATATCTATGTGTTTATCTGAAAGTGAGCCTGAATTAAAAACAAACTAAAATTGTGCCAAAACAGAAGTAACACGATGTGCTACAATACAAGTAAGACGATGTGCTACAGTACAAGTCAGACGATGTTCTACAAAGAGTTGCCTGTCTGTCAAAAAGCAATTCAATAGACAACAATTGTTGTCGTTGTAACCAGCTGTTTAGGGCTAAACAATGTTCATATGTTGTATAACAGACGAGTGTGATGGAAGGTGTGGGTAGGGGAGACTACAAGTTGTTCTATAATCCGTTGTATGAGTTAGAGTATTTTGGTGGTACTGGTGTTGTTGGTGGTAGTGATGTTGTTGGTGGTAGTGGTTGTTGGTGGTAGTGCTGTTGTTGGTGGTAGTGATGTTGTTGGTGGTAGTGATGTTGTTGGTGGTAGTGGTTGTTGGTGGTAGTGGTGTTGTTGGTGGTAGTGGTTGTTGGTGGTAGTGGTGTTGTTGTTGGTGGAACTGGTGTTGTTGGTGGTAGTGATGTTGTTGGTGGTAGTGGTTGTTGGTGGTCGTGGTGTTGTTGTTGGTGGTGTTGTTGTTGGTGGAACTGGTGTTGTTGGTGGTAGTGATGTTGTTGGTGGTAGTGGTTGTTGGTGGTAGTGGTGTTGTTGTTGGTGGTGTTGTTGTTGGTGGAACTGGTGTTGTTGGTGGTAGTGATGTTGTTGGTGGTAGTGGTTGTTGGTGGTAGTGGTGTTGTTGTTGGTGGTGTTGTTGTTGGTGGTACTGGTGTTGATGGTGTTAGTGGTGTTGTTGTTGTTAGTGCTGTTGTTGTTGTTAGTGATGTTGTTGGTTGTAGTGGTTTTGTTGGTGGTAGTGATGTTGTTGGTTGTAGTGGTGTTGTTGGCTGTAGTGGTGTTGTTGGTGGTAGTGATGTTGTTGGTGGTACTGGTGTTGTTTGTGGTAGTGATGTTGTTGGTGGTAGTGGTGTTGCTGTTGGCAGTGATGTTGTTGGTGGTAGTGGTGTTGTTGTCGGTAGTGGTGTTGTTGGTGGTAGTGGTGTTGTTGGTGGCAGTGATGTTGTTGGTTGTAGTGGTGTTGTTGTCGGTAGTGGTGTTGTTGGTGGTAGTGGTGTTGTTGTCGGTAGTGGTGTTGTTGGTGGTAGTGGTGTTGTTGTCGATAGTGGTGTTGTTGGCGGTAAAATATTAAGAGCCAAATATGAACATTACATCAATTAAAAAAATATTGGGAGCCAAAATGAACATAACAACAAGTGAAAAAAAATTGGGAGCCAAATCTGCTTCTTTAGTAAACTTTTATTACACTAAATGTTATTACAATTGTTAATTGTCGTTTAAGTATTACCTGGCATTACCTGTATCGGACTATTGTAATGGTTTTGTTATGGCGCGCACACACACACACAAATGCACTATATTATATCAAGATGACCCAGATATCGAGAGGACATTTTTTTTTTAAATTCTTCTTACACCAATGAGAAAAATTTCATTATTAGCTACTTGCACTTGCCTTCTGTGACGAGCTTGGGAATTTTTCAAGAAATTTTTCTCCGTGTACCTTTGTATCACACCAGAGTACGCCGAAAATATACGAACGATTTCAGCCGGTAGCTCGTACATGGATTGTGTTTACGAAGATTAAATAAAATTAAACTCGATGTTCGTTACGTATTTTACAACAATATAAAATTTTAATTTCCATTCCATCTTCTAACTCAAACAAAAAAATTATACATGTTCTCAATTTATAGAAGAATTTGAATTTATCAAAATAAGATGTTATTATTTTCTTATGAAAATATTATTGCACCTTCCGTGGATATTTGTCGCAGGGCCGCAATTAAGGAGCCAAAGAGCCACATGCGGCTCTGGAGCAGCACATTGCCGACCACTGGGCTAGGTTATTTTTTTTTTTTTATTTCGAGCAAATCCGATAGTTCCATGTTTGTATTTTAAACTGGAATACTGTTGTATTAATTCCTTACTTACGATTTAACCCAGAAC
>JAGDYQ010000090.1:2678006-2862819 GCA_021962125.1 Bulinus truncatus | reverse complement strand
TCTACCAGATAAACACATATGATGGTCTGATGACAATCCCCTTATGGTGTGAGATGCCAGCTCCATCCTGGCCATGTGAAATACAAGGGACACTTTTTTTTTCTGAAAGCAAGGGGAAATAGGTAAATAGCCCTCCCCCTTCTTTTTTTCAAATATTTTCATTAATTGGTTGCATATACTTTTATTTTTCAATACAATTTTTACAATCAAAATAATATTTTTGCATTATTTGCAGATTTCAAAAACCATTCAACTCCATGAGAGTGCAATATGGAAGTGATAGAAAAAAACAAGAAGCTTGGACTGGTACCTGGGACAGCACCCTTTGCAGAAACCATTTATTGTAAAGATTTAGCTGGCAAGAAGGCAAAACAAACTAGTGTCAACATTGTTGCCAATAAGCATATCAGCAGACAAGAATAAAAAAAACAACAAAGAATGGTCTGACCACAAACTGCGAATCGAATAATGAAACGTTAGCTACCCCATTGTAAGGAAGGGAAAGTATTTTTATTTTATTCCAATTAAACATGGTAAGTAATCTATTTTTTGTTTTACAAAATTTTTTTAAATAATTAATTTATCCCCCGCCCTGCTCCATTTAGTTTTGATTATTTCACTAACACTACTAAAACTACTAACCCTTGCAATTAATGCTTAGTTTTACAGCTCTGTCAAAAACAAAATTTTTCTTTGACAGGTATTCAAGCCTAGAACCACATAAATGGGAGCAAAAAAAAAAAAGCTTGGACTGAAACTGGAGCATGTCTTTAATGAGCCAGTATATCTTAATGGTTATGAGCCAGCCAGAAGAATATTTAACCCTACATCAATGCCAGCAATGATGCTAATGACCACAACATTCAACAAGTACCTGAGCATGCAAAGACCATCCTACATTAAAAGACATATTTTACGGTGAAGTAATTTTAATTGAAATATAAAAAAAAATCTGTTTAATTTATTAAGTGAGCCTGTTAGCCAGCCTCCTATTAATTTTAAGCCTGTTCTCTACCAGATAAACACATATGATGGTCTGATGACAATCCCCTTATGGTGTGAGATGCCAGCTCCATCCTGGCCATGTGAAATACAAGGGACACTTTTTTCGGAAAGCAAGGGAAATAGGTAAATAGCCCTCCCCCCTTCATTTTTCAAATATTTTCATTAATTGGTTGCATATACTTTTATTTTTCAATACAATTTCAGCTAATCAAAAATATTTTTGCATTATTTGCAGATTTCAAAAACCATTCAACTCCATGAGAGTGCAATATGGATGTGATAGAAAAAAAAGAAGCTTGGACTGGTACCTGGGACAGCACCCTTTGCAGAAACCATTTATTGTAAAGATTTGAGCTGGCAAGAAGGCAAAACAAACTAGTGTCAACATTGTTACCAATGAGCATATCAGCAGACAAGAATAAAAAAAAACAATAAAGAATAGTCTGACCACAAACTGCAAATCGAATAATGAAATGTTAGTTACCCCATTGTAAGGAAGGGAAAGTATTTTTTTTTTATTCCAATTAAACATGGTAAGTAATCTATTTTTGTTTTACAAATATTTTTTAAATAATTAATTTATCCCCTGCCCTGCTCCATTTAGTTTGAGTATTTCACTAACACTACTAAAACTACTAACCCTTAAAATTAATGCTTAGTTTTACAGCTCTGTAAAAAACAAAATTTTTCTTTGACAGGTATTCAAGCCTAGAACCACATGAATAAGAGCAAAAAAAAAAAAAAAAAGCTTGGACTGAAACTGGAGCATGTCTTTAATGAGCCAGTATATCTTAATGGTTATGAGCCAGCCAGAAGAATATTTAACCCTCCACCAAATCCAGCAATGATGCTAATGACCACAACATTCAACAAGTACCTGAGCATGCAAAGACCATCCTACATTAACAGACATATTTTACGGTGAAGTAATTTCAATTGAAATAAAAAATAAAAATCTGTTTAATTTATTAAGTGAGCCTGTAAGCCAGCCTCCTATTAATTTTAAGCCTGTTCTCTACAACATAAACACATATGATGGTCTGATGACAATCCCCTTATGGTGTGAGATGCCAGCTCCATCCTGGCCATGTGAAATACAAGGGACAATTCTTTCTGAAAGGAAGGGAAATAGGTAAATAGCCCTCCCCCCTTCTTTTTTCAAATATTTTCATTAATTGGTTGCATATACTTTTATTTTTCAATACAATTTCTGCAAATCAAAAATAATATTTTTGCATTATTTGCAGATTTCAAAAACCATTCAACTCCATGAGAGTGCAATATGGATGTGATAGAAAAAAAAAAGAAGCTTGAATGGTACCTGGGACAGCACCCTTTGCAAAAACCATTTATTGTAAAGATTTGAGCTGGCAAGAAGGCAAAACAAACTAGTGTCAAAATTGTTGCCAATGAGCATATCAGCAGACAAGAATAAAAAAAAACAACAAAGAATGGTCTGACCACAAACTGCAAATCGAATAATGAAACGTTAGCTACCCCATTGTAAGGAAGGGAAAGTATTTTTATTTTATTCCAATTAAACATGGTAAGTAATCTATTTTTGTTGTACAAATATTTTTTAAATAATTAATTTATCCCCTGCCCTGCTCCATTTAGTTTGAGTATTTCACTAACACTACTAAAACTACTAACCCTTGCAATTAATGCCTAGTTTTACAGCTCTGTAAAAAACATTTTTCTTTGACAGGTATTCAAGCCTAGAACCACATGAATAAGAGCAAAAAAAAAAAAAAGCTTGGACTGAAACTGGAGCATCTCTTTAATGAGCCAGTATATCTTAATGGTTATGAGCCAGCCAGAAGAATATTTAACCCTCCACCAAAACCAGCAATGATGCTAATGACCACAACATTCAACAAGTACCTGAGCATGCAAAGACCATCCTACATTAAAAGACATATTTTACGGTGAAGTAATTTCAATTGAAATAAAATAAAAATCTGTTTAATTTATTAAGTGAGCCTGTTAGCCAGCCTCCTATTAATTTTAAGCCTGTTCTCTACCAGATAAACACATATGATGGTCTGATGACAATCCCCTTATGGTGTGAGATGCCAGCTCCATCCTGGCCATGTGAAATACAAGGGACACTTTTTTCTGAAAGCAAGGGAATTAGGTAAATAGCCCTCCCCCCTTCTTTTTTCAAATATTTTCATTAATTGGTTGCATATACTTTTATTCTTCAATACAATTACTGCTAATCAAAAATAATGTTTTGCATTATTTGCAGATTTCAAAAACCATTAAACTCCATTATTGTGCAATATGGATGTGATAGAAAAAAAAAGAAGCTTGAATGGTACCTGGGACAGCACCCTTTGCAAAAACCATTTATTGTAAAGATTTGAGCTGGCAAGAAGGCAAAACAAACTAGTGTCAACATTGTTGCCAATGAGCATATTAGCAGACAAGAATTAAAAAAAACAACAAAGAATGGTCTGACTACAAACTGCGAATCGAATAATGAAACGTTAGCTACCCCATTGTAAGGAATGGAAAGTATTTTTATTTTATTCCAATTAAACATGGTAAGTAATCTATTTTTGTTTTACAAATAATTTTTAAATTAATTTATCCCCTGCCCTGCTCCATTTAGTTTGAGTATTTCACTAACACTACTAAAACTACTAACCCTTGCAATTAATGCCTAGTTTTACAGCTCTGTAAAAAACAAAATTTTTTTTTGACATGTATTCAAGCCTAGAACCACATGAATAAGAGCAAAAAAAAAAAAAAGCTTGGACTGAATCTGGAGCATGTCTTTAATGAGCCAATTAATCTTAATGGTTATGAGCCAGCCAGAAGAATATTTTACCCTCCACCAATGCCAGCAATGATGCTAATGACCAAAACATTCAACAAGTACCTGAGCATGCAAAGACCGTCTTACATTAACAGACATATTTTACGGTGAAGTAATTTCAATTGAAATTAAAAATAAAAATCTGTTTACTTTATTAAGTGAGCCTGTTAGCCAGCCTCCTATTAATTTTAAGCCTGTTCTCTACAACATAAACACATATGATGGTCTGATGACAATCCCCTTATGGTGTGAGATGCCAGCTCCATCCTGGCCATGTGAAATACAAGGGACACTTTTTTCTGAAAGCAAGGGAATTAGGTAAATAGCCCTCCCCCCTTCTTTTTTCAAATATTTTCATTAATTGGTTGCATATACTTTTATTCTTCAATACAATTACTGCTAATCAAAAATAATGTTTTGCATTATTTGCAGATTTCAAAAACCATTAAACTCCATTATTGTGCAATATGGATGTGATAGAAAAAAAAAGAAGCTTGAATGGTACCTGGGACAGCACCCTTTGCAAAAACCATTTATTGTAAAGATTTGAGCTGGCAAGAAGGCAAAACAAACTAGTGTCAACATTGTTGCCAATGAGCATATTAGCAGACAAGAATTAAAAAAAACAACAAAGAATGGTCTGACTACAAACTGCGAATCGAATAATGAAACGTTAGCTACCCCATTGTAAGGAATGGAAAGTATTTTTATTTTATTCCAATTAAACATGGTAAGTAATCTATTTTTGTTTTACAAATAATTTTTAAATTAATTTATCCCCTGCCCTGCTCCATTTAGTTTGAGTATTTCACTAACACTACTAAAACTACTAACCCTTGCAATTAATGCCTAGTTTTACAGCTCTGTAAAAAACAAAATTTTTCTTTGACAGGTATTCAAGCCTAGAACCACATGAATAAGAGCAAAAAAAAAAAAGTTTGGACTGAAACTGGAGCATCTCTTTAATGAGCCAGTATATCTTAATGGTTATGAGCCAGCCAGAAGAATATTTAACCCTCCACCAAAACCAGCAATGATGCTAATGACCACAACATTCAACAAGTACCTGAGCATGCAAAGACCATCCTACATTAAAAGACATATTTTACGGTGAAGTAATTTCAATTGAAATAAAATAAAAATCTGTTTAATTTATTAAGTGAGCCTGTTAGCCAGCCTCCTATTAATTTTAAGCCTGTTCTCTACCAGATAAACACATATGATGGTCTGTTGACAATCCCCTTATGGTGTGAGATGCAACCTCCATCCTGGCCATGTGAAATACAAGGGACACTTTTTTCTGAAAGCAAGAGAATTAGGTAAATAGCCCTCCCCCCTTCTTTTTTCAAATATTTTCATTAATTGGTTGCATATTCTTTTTTTTTTCAATACAATTTCTGCTAATCAAAAATAATATTTTGCATTATTTGCAGATTTCAAAAACCATTAAACTCCATTAGAGTGCAATATGGATGTGATAGAAAAAAAAAAAAAGAAGCTTGAATGGTACCTGGGACAGCACCCTTTGCAAAAACCATTTATTGTAAAGATTTGAGCTGGCAAGAAGGCAAAACAAACTAGTGTCAACATTGTGGCAAATGAGCATATCAGCAGACAAGAATAAAAAAAACAACAAAGAATGGTCTGACAACAAACTGCGAATCGAATAATGAAACGTTAGCTACCCCATTTTAAGGAAGGGAAAGTATTTTTATTTTATTCCAATTAAACATGGTAAGTAATCTATTTTTGTTTTACAAATATTTTTTAAATAATTAATTTATCCCCTGCCCTGCTCCATTTAGTTTGAGTATTTCACTAACACTACTAAAACTACTAACCCTTGCAATTAATGCTTAGTTATTCAGCTCTGTAAAAAACAAAATTTTTCTTTGACAGGTATTCAAGCCTAGAACCACATGAATAAGAGCAAAAAAAAAAAAAGCTTGGACTGAAACTTGAGCATGTCTTTAATGAGCCAATATATCATAATGGTTATGAGCCAGCCAGAAGAATATTTAACCCTCCACCAATGCCAGCAATGATGCTAATGACCACAACATTCAACAAGTACCTGAGCATGCAAAGACCATCCTACATTAAAAGACATATTTTACGGTGAAGTAATTTCAATTGAAATAAAAAATAAAAATCTGTTTTATTTATTAAGTGAGCCTGTTAGCCAGCCTCCTATTAATTTTAAGCCTGTTCTCTACAAGATAAACACATATGATGGTCTGATGACAATCCCCTTATGGTGTGAGATGCCAGCTCCATCCTGGCCATGTGAAATACAAGGGACATTTTTTTCTGAAAGCAAGGGAAATAGGTGAATAGCCCTCCCCCCTTCTTTTTTCAAATATTTTCATTAATTGGTTGCATATACTTTTATTTTTCAATACAATTTCTGCTAATCAAAAATAATATTTTTGCATTATTTGCAGATTTCAAAAACCATTCAACTCCATGAGAGTGCAGTAGAGATAAGATAGAAAAAAAAAGAAGCTTGGACTGGTACCTGGGACAGCACCCTTTGCAGAAACCATTTATTGTAAAGATTTGAGCTGGCAAGAAGGCGAAACAAACTAGTGTCAACATTGTTGCCAATGAGCATATAAGCAGACAAGAATAAAAAAAAACAACAAAGAATGGTCTGACCACAAACTGCGAATCGAATAATGAAACGTTAGCTACCCCATTGTAAGGAAGGGAAAGTATTTTTATTTTATTCCAATTAAACATGGTAAGTAATCTATTTTTGTTTTACAAATAATTTTTAAATTATTAATTTATCCCCTGCCCTGCTCCATTTAGTTTGAGTATTTCACTAACACTACTAAAACTACTAACCCTTGCAATTAATGCTTAGTTATTCAGCTCTGTAAAAAACAAAATTTTTCTTTGACAGGTATTCAAGCCTAGAACCACATGAATAAGAGCAAAAAAAAAAAAAGCTTGGACTGAAACTTGAGCATGTCTTTAATGAGCCAATATATCATAATGGTTATGAGCCAGCCAGAAGAATATTTAACCCTCCACCAATGCCAGCAATGATGCTAATGACCACAACATTCAACAAGTACCTGAGCATGCAAAGACCATCCTACATTAAAAGACATATTTTACGGTGAAGTAATTTCAATTGAAATAAAAAATAAAAATCTGTTTTATTTATTAAGTGAGCCTGTTAGCCAGCCTCCTATTAATTTTAAGCCTGTTCTCTACAAGATAAACACATATGATGGTCTGATGACAATCCCCTTATGGTGTGAGATGCCAGCTCCATCCTGGCCATGTGAAATACAAGGGACATTTTTTTCTGAAAGCAAGGGAAATAGGTGAATAGCCCTCCCCCCTTCTTTTTTCAAATATTTTCATTAATTGGTTGCATATACTTTTATTTTTCAATACAATTTCTGCTAATCAAAAATAATATTTTTGCATTATTTGCAGATTTCAAAAACCATTCAACTCCATGAGAGTGCAGTAGAGATAAGATAGAAAAAAAAAGAAGCTTGGACTGGTACCTGGGACAGCACCCTTTGCAGAAACCATTTATTGTAAAGATTTGAGCTGGCAAGAAGGCGAAACAAACTAGTGTCAACATTGTTGCCAATGAGCATATAAGCAGACAAGAATAAAAAAAAACAACAAAGAATGGTCTGACCACAAACTGCGAATCGAATAATGAAACGTTAGCTACCCCATTGTAAGGAAGGGAAAGTATTTTTATTTTATTCCAATTAAACATGGTAAGTAATCTATTTTTGTTTTACAAATAATTTTTAAATTATTAATTTATCCCCTGCCCTGCTCCATTTAGTTTGAGTATTTCACTAACACTACTAAAACTACTAACCCTTGCAATTAATGCTTAGTTTTACAGCTCTGTAAAAAACAAAATTTTTCTTTGACAGGTATTCAAGCCTAGAACCACATGACTAAGAGCAAAAAAAAAAAAAAACTTGGACTGAAACTGGAGCATGTCTTTAATGAGCCAGTATATCTTAATGGTTATGAGCCAGCCAGAAGAATATTTAACCCTCCACCAAAACCAGCAATGATGCTAATGACCACAACATTCAACAAGTACCTGAGCATGCAAAGACCATCCTACATTAAAAGACATATTTTACGGTGAAGTAATTTCAATTGAAATAAAAAATAAAAATCTGTTTTATTTATTAAGTGAGCCTGTTAGCCAGCCTCCTATTAATTTTAAGCCTGTTCTCTACAAGATAAACACATATGATGGTCTGATGACAATCACCTTATGGTGTGAGATGCCAGCTCCATCCCGGCCATGTGAAATGCAAGGGACACTTTTTTCTGAAAGCAAGGGAAATAGGTAAATAGCCCTCCCCCCTTCTTTTTTCAAATATTTTCATTAATTGGTTGCATATACTTTTATTTTTCAATACAATTTCTGCTAATCAAAAATAATATTTTGCATTATTTGCAGATTTCAAAAACCAGTCAACTCCATGAGAGTGCAATATGGATGTGATAGAAAAAAAAAAGAAGCTTGAAAGGTACCTGGGACAGCAACCTTTGCAGAAACCATTTATTGTAAAGATTTCAGCTGGCAAGAAGGCAAAACAAACTAGTGTCAACATTGTTGCCAATGAGCATATTAGCAGACAAGAATAAAAAAAACAACAAAGAATGGTCTGACCACAAACTGCGAATCGAATAATGAAACGTTAGCTACCCCATTGTAAGGAAGGGAAAGTATTTTCATTTTGTTCCAATTAAACATGGTAAGTAATCTATTTTTGTTTTACAAATATTTTTTAAATAATTAATTTATCCCCTGCCCTGCTCCATTTAGTCTTAGTATTTAACTAACACTACTAAAACTACTAACCCTTGCAATTAATGCTTAGTTTTACAGCACTGTAAAAAACAAAATTTTTTTTTGACATGTATTCAAGCCTAGAACCACATGAATTAGAGCAAAAAAAAAAAAAAGCTTGGACTGAATCTGGAGCATGTCTTTAATGAGCCAATTAATCTAAATGGTTATGAGCCAGCCAGAAGAATATTTTACCCTCCACCAATGCCAGCAATGATGCTAATGACCAAAACATTCAACAAGTACCTGAGCATGCAAAGACCGTCTTACATTAACAGACATATTTTACGGTGAAGTAATTTCAATTGAAATTAAAAATAAAAATCTGTTTACTTTATTAAGTGAGCCTGTTAGCCAGCCTCCTATTAATTTTAAGCCTGTTCTCTACAACATAAACACATATGATGGTCTGATGACAATCCCCTTATGGTGTGAGTTGCCAGCTCCATCCTGGCCATGTGAAATACAAGGGACACTATTTTCTGAAAGCAAGGGAATTAGGTAAATAGCCCTCCCCCCTTCTTTTTTCAAATATTTTCATTAATTGGTTGCATATACTTTTATTCTTCAATACAATTACTGCTAATCAAAAATAATGTTTTGCATTATTTGCAGATTTCAAAAACCATTAAACTCCATTATTGTGCAATATGGATGTGATAGAAAAAAAAAAGAAGCTTGAATGGTACCACGGACAGCACCCTTTGCAAAAACCATTTATTGTAAAGATTTGAGCTGGCAAGAAGGCAAAACAAACTAGTGTCAACATTGTGGCAAATGAGCATATCAGCAGACAAGAATAAAAAAAACAACAAAGAATGGTCTGACAACAAACTGCGAATCGAATAATGAAACGTTAGCTACCCCATTGTAAGGAAGGGAAAGTATTTTTATTTTATTCCAATTAAACATGGTAAGTAATCTATTTTTGTTTTACAAATAATTTTTAAATAATTAATTTATCCCCTGCCCTGCTCCATTTAGTTTGAGTATTTCACTAACACTACTAAAACTACTAACCCTTGCAATTAATGCCTAGTTTTACAGCTCTGTAAAAAACATTTTTCTTTGACAGGTATTCAAGCCTAGAACCACATGAATAAGAGCAAAAAAAAAAAGCTTGGACTGAAACTGGAGCATCTCTTTAATGAGCCAGTATATCTTAATGGTCATGAGCCAGCCAGAAGAATATTTAACCCTCCACCAAAACCAGCAATGATGCTAATGACCACAACATTCAACAAGTACCTGAGCATGCAAAGACCATCCTACATTAAAAGACATATTTTACGGTGAAGTAATTTCAATTGAAATAAAATAAAAATCTGTTTAATTTATTAAGTGAGCCTGTTAGCCAGCCTCCTATTAATTTTAAGCCTGTTCTCTACCAGATAAACACATATGATGGTCTGATGACAATCCCCTTATGGTGTGAGATGCCACCTCCATCCTGGCCATGTGAAATACAAGAGACAATTTTTTCTGAAAGCAAGGGAATTAGGTAAATAGCCCTCCCCCCTTCTTTTTTCAAATATTTTCATTAATTGGTTGCATATTCTTTTATTTTTCAATACAATTTCTGCTAATCAAAAATAATATTTTGCATTATTTGCAGATTTCAAAAACCATTAAACTCCATTAGAGTGCAATATGGATGTGATAGAAAAAAAAAAAGAAGCTTAATGGTACCTGGGACAGCACCCTTTGCAAAAACCATTTATTGTAAAGATTTGAGCTGGCAAGAAGGCAAAACAAACTAGTGTCAACATTGTTCCCAATGAGCATATCAGCAGACAAGAATAAAAAAAACAACAAAGAATGGTCTGACCACAAACTGCGAATCGAATAATGAAACGTTAGCTACCCCATTGTAAGGAAGGGAAAGTATTTTTATTTTATTCCAATTAAACATGGTAAGTAATCTATTTTTGTTTTACAAATATTTTTTAAATAATTAATTTATCCCCTGCCCTGCTCCATTTAGTTTGAGTATTTCACTAACACTACTAAAACTACTAACCCTTGCAATTAATGCTTAGTTTTACAGCTCTGTAAAAAACAAAATTTTTCTTTGACAGGTATTCAAGCCTAGAACCACATGACTAAGAGCAAAAAAAAAAAAGCTTGGACTGAAACTGGAGCATGTCTTTAATGAGCCAGTATATCTTAATGGTTATGAGCCAGCCAGAAGAATATTTAACCCTCCACCAAAACCAGCAATGATGCTAATGACCACAACATTCAACAAGTACCTGAGCATGCAAAGTCCATCCTACATTAAAAGACATATTTTACGGTGAAGTAATTTCAATTGAAATAAAATAAAAATCTGTTTAATTTATTAAGTGAGCCTGTTAGCCAGCCTCCTATTAATTTTAAGCCTGTTCTCTACCAGATAAACACATATGATGGTCTGATGACAATCCCCTTATGGTGTGAGATGCCAGCTCAATCCTGGCCATGTAAAATACAAGGGACAATTTTTTCTGAAAGCAAGGGAATTAGGTAAATAGCCCTCCCCCTTCTTTTTCAAATATTTTCATTAATTGGTTGCATATACTTTTATCCTTCAATACAATTTCTGCTAATCAAAAATTATGTTTTGCATTATTTGCAGATTTCAAAAACCATTAAACTCCATTATTGTGCAATATGGATGTGATAGAAAAAAAAAAGAAGCTTGAATGGTACCACGGACAGCACCCTTTGCAAAAACCATTTATTGTAAAGATTTGAGCTGGCAAGAAGGCAAAACAAACTAGTGTCAACATTGTTGCCAATGAGCATATAGTAAAGTAGTAAAGTAAAGTTCCCTTCTTAGCCCTAACGGGCCTTCGGGGCAGATGAAGTGTAGAATTCATCTGTTTCTATAACCTCGGCATATGAAGGGATTGTGTGGTTAGCACAACGCCCAGCCGCCTTTACTTCCCCAACTTTAAAGTCAGGTACCCATTTAAAGCTGGGTGGACTTGTGGGACGACTTTGCACCAAATTTCACCTGGAAAAATTCCATGGGCCTCACCACCGGGGATCGAACCCAGGACTCTCAGGTCGACAGTCGAGTATCTACACCACTCGGCCATCCGTCCCACTAATGAGCATATAAGCAGACAAGAATAAAAAAAACAACAAAGAATGGTCTGACCACAAACTGCGAATCGAATAATGAAACGTTAGCTACCCCATTGTAAGGAAGGGAAAGTATTTTTATTTTATTCCAATTAAACATGGTAAGTAATCTATTTTTGTTTTACAAATAATTTTTAAATTATTAATTTATCCCCTGCCCTGCTCCATTTAGTTTGAGTATTTCACTAACACTACTAAAACTACTAACCCTTGCAATTAATGCTTAGTTTTACAGCTCTGTAAAAAACAACATTTTTCTTTGACAGGTATTCAAGCCTAGAACCACATGAATAAGAGCAAAAAAAAAAAGCTTGGACTGAAACTGGAGCATGTCTTTAATGAGCCAGTATATCTTAATGGTTATGAGCCAGCCAGAAGAATATTTAACCCTCCACCAAAACCAGCAATGATGCTAATGACCACAACATTCAACAAGTACCTGAGCATGCAAAGTCCATCCTACATTAAAAGACATATTTTACGGTGAAGTAATTTCAATTGAAATAAAATAAAAATCTGTTTAATTTATTAAGTGAGCCTGTTAGCCAGCCTCCTATTAATTTTAAGCCTGTTCTCTACCAGATAAACACATATGATGGTCTGATGACAATCCCCTTATGGTGTGAGATGCCAGCTCAATCCTGGCCATGTAAAATACAAGGGACAATTTTTTCTGAAAGCAAGGGAATTAGGTAAATAGCCCTCCCCCCTTCTTTTTTCAAATATTTTCATTAATTGGTTGCATATACTTTTATCCTTCAATACAATTTCTGCTAATCAAAAATAATGTTTTGCATTATTTGCAGATTTCAAAAACCATTAAACTCCATTATTGTGCAATATGGATGTGATAGAAAAAAAAAAAGAAGCTTAATGGTACCTGGGACAGCACCCTTTGCAAAAACCATTTATTGTAAAGATTTGAGCTGGCAAGAAGGCAAAACAAACTAGTGTCAACATTGTTGCCAATGAGCATATTAGCAGACAAGAATTAAAAAAAACAACAAAGAATGGTCTGACTACAAACTGCGAATCGAATAATGAAACGTTAGCTACCCCATTTTAAGGAAGGGAAAGTATTTTTATTTTATTCCAATTAAACATGGTAAGTAATCTATTTTTGTTTTACAAATATTTTTTAAATAATTAATTTATCCCCTGCCCTGCTCCATTTAGTTTGAGTATTTCACTAACACTACTAAAACTACTAACCCTTGCAATTAATGCTTAGTTTTACAGCTCTGTAAAAAACAAAATTTTTCTTTGACAGGTATTCAAGCCTAGAACCACATGACTAAGAGCAAAAAAAAAAAAGCTTGGACTGAAACTGGAGCATGTGTTTAATGAGCCAGTATATCTTAATGGTTATGAGCCAGCCAGAAGAATATTTAACCCTCCACCAAAACCAGCAATGATGCTAATGACCACAACATTCAACAAGTACCTGAGCATGCAAAGTCCATCCTACATTAAAAGACATATTTTACGGTGAAGTAATTTCAATTGAAATAAAATAAAAATCTGTTTAATTTATTAAGTGAGCCTGTTAGCCAGCCTCCTATTAATTTTAAGCCTGTTCTCTACCAGATAAACACATATGATGGTCTGATGACAATCCCCTTATGGTGTGAGATGCCAGCTCAATCCTGGCCATGTAAAATACAAGGGACAATTTTTTCTGAAAGCAAGGGAATTAGGTAAATAGCCCTCCCCCCTTCTTTTTTCAAATATTTTCATTAATTGGTTGCATATACTTTTATCCTTCAATACAATTTCTGCTAATCAAAAATAATGTTTTGCATTATTTGCAGATTTCAAAAACCATTAAACTCCATTATTGTGCAATATGGATGTGATAGAAAAAAAAAAAGAAGCTTAATGGTACCTGGGACAGCACCCTTTGCAAAAACCATTTATTGTAAAGATTTGAGCTGGCAAGAAGGCAAAACAAACTAGTGTCAACATTGTTGCCAATGAGCATATTAGCAGACAAGAATTAAAAAAAACAACAAAGAATGGTCTGACTACAAACTGCGAATCGAATAATGAAACGTTAGCTACCCCATTGTAAGGAAGGGAAAGTATTTTTATTTTATTCCAATTAAACATGGTAAGTAATCTATTTTTGTTTTACAAATATTTTTTAAATAATTAATTTATCCCCTGCCCTGCTCCATTTAGTTTGAGTATTTCACTAACACTACTAAAACTACTAACCCTTGCAATTAATGCTTAGTTTTACAGCTCTGTAAAAAACAAAATTTTTCTTTGACAGGTATTCAAGCCTAGAACCACATGACTAAGAGCAAAAAAAAAAAAGCTTGGACTGAAACTGGAGCATGTCTTTAATGAGCCAGTATATCTTAATGGTTATGAGCCAGCCAGAAGAATATTTAACCCTCCACCAAAACCAGCAATGATGCTAATGACCACAACATTCAACAAGTACCTGAGCATGCAAAGTCCATCCTACATTAAAAGACATATTTTACGGTGAAGTAATTTCAATTGAAATAAAATAAAAATCTGTTTAATTTATTAAGTGAGCCTGTTAGCCAGCCTCCTATTAATTTTAAGCCTGTTCTCTACCAGATAAACACATATGATGGTCTGATGACAATCCCCTTATGGTGTGAGATGCCAGCTCAATCCTGGCCATGTAAAATACAAGGGACAATTTTTTCTGAAAGCAAGGGAATTAGGTAAATAGCCCTCCCCCCTTCTTTTTTCAAATATTTTCATTAATTGGTTGCATATACTTTTATCCTTCAATACAATTTCTGCTAATCAAAAATTATGTTTTGCATTATTTGCAGATTTCAAAAACCATTAAACTCCATTATTGTGCAATATGGATGTGATAGAAAAAAAAAAGAAGCTTGAATGGTACCACGGACAGCACCCTTTGCAAAAACCATTTATTGTAAAGATTTGAGCTGGCAAGAAGGCAAAACAAACTAGTGTCAACATTGTTGCCAATGAGCATATAGTAAAGTAGTAAAGTAAAGTTCCCTTCTTAGCCCTAACGGGCCTTCGGGGCAGATGAAGTGTAGAATTCATCTGTTTCTATAACCTCGGCATATGAAGGGATTGTGTGGTTAGCACAACGCCCAGCCGCCTTTACTTCCCCAACTTTAAAGTCAGGTACCCATTTAAAGCTGGGTGGACTTGTGGGACGACTTTGCACCAAATTTCACCTGGAAAAATTCCATGGGCCTCACCACCGGGGATCGAACCCAGGACTCTCAGGTCGACAGTCGAGTATCTACACCACTCGGCCATCCGTCCCACTAATGAGCATATAAGCAGACAAGAATAAAAAAAACAACAAAGAATGGTCTGACCACAAACTGCGAATCGAATAATGAAACGTTAGCTACCCCATTGTAAGGAAGGGAAAGTATTTTTATTTTATTCTAATTAAACATGGTAAGTAATCTATTTTTGTTTTACAAATATTTTTTAAATAATTAATTTATCCCCTGCCCTGCTCCATTTAGTCTGAGTATTTAACTAACACTACTAAAACTACTAACCCTTGCAATTAATGCTTAGTTTTACAGCACTGTAAAAAACAAAATTTTTTTTTGACATGTATTCAAGCCTAGAACCACATGAATAAGAGCAAAAAAAAAAAAAAGCTTGGACTGAATCTGGAGCATGTCTTTAATGAGCCAATTAATCTTAATGGTTATGAGCCAGCCAGAAGAATATTTTACCCTCCACCAATGCCAGCAATGATGCTAATGACCAAAACATTCAACAAGTACCTGAGCATGCAAAGACCGTCTTACATTAACAGACATATTTTACGGTGAAGTAATTTCAATTGAAATTAAAAATAAAAATCTGTTTAATTTATTAAGTGAGCCTGTTAGCCAGCCTCCTATTAATTTTAAGCCTGTTCTCTCCCAGATAAACACATATGATGGTCTAATGACAATCCCCTTATGGTGTGAGATGCCAGCTCCATCCTGGCCATGTGAAATACAACGGACAATTTTTTCTGAAAGCAATGGAAATAGGTAAATAGCCCTCCCCCTTCTTTTTTTAAATATTTTCATTAATTGGTTGCATATACTTTTATTTTTCAATACAATTTCTTCAAATCAAAAATAATATTTTTGCATTATTTGCAGATTTCAAAAACCATTCAACTCCATGAGAGTGCAATATGGATGTGATAGAAAAAAAAAGAAGCTTGGACTGGTACCTGGGACAGCACCCTTTGCAGAAACCATTTATTGTAAAGATTTGAGCTGGCAAGAAGGCAAAACAAACTAGTGTCAACATTGTTCTCAATGAGCATATCAGCAGACAAGAAAAAAAAAAAATAACAAAAAATGGTCTGACCACAAACTGCGAATCGAATAATGAAACATTAGCTACCCCATTGTAAGGAAGGAAAATTATTTTTATTTTATTCCAATTAAACATGGTAAGTAATCTATTTTTGTTTTACAAATATTTTTTAAATAATTAATTTATCCCCTGCCCTCCTCCATTAAATTTGAGTATTTCACTAACACTACTAAAACTACTAAAAAGATTAAAAGAAATAAATAAAAATGTGTTTCCCAGTTGTCTGATTGTTCATAATGGTTTTATTGAAACATTAATTTATTACATCTGTCTACCTCAGTGTTACCTTTTGTATTATCGTTATACTAGTTTACCTTTTGTATTATCATTCTACTAGTTTACCTTTTGTATTATTGTTATGCTAGTAATCCTGGTAAAACCAAACAACTCATTTCATTGTTTTTGCTTTAGCTGTGCATGTTTACCGGATGTTCCCAGTCCAGTGCAGCACATACTCCAGACAAACTCTTTGCATCCCCTGGAGTACGCATACCACTCTTTGAGAAACACTGGTCTACCTAGTTTGCATGTACTCCTATATAGTACTGAGAATTATGTTTTTACATACAATTCTGCTTTGGTATCAGGTGATCAGGCTATTTCCTTGTTTAGCTTTAAGATGTACTCACATATGGTGCTGGGAATTATGTTCTTAATGTTTCTATAAAATTCTGCAAAGACCATGGGTTGTCAACATTTTAGACCTCATGGACCACTAAAGTCCAAAGTGTTATGTATGTGGACCACTTGTATATAGGTGTAATTAGAAGTTATCTATTTCCTGCGTACCATTTGTATATAGGTGTTATTATGAGTGTACATATATTTTCCCTAAAGCAGGTTGTTGTTGCTGCTTTTGCATATTTTCTTACATGCATTCAAGAATTATATATCAAATTTGTATCATTAATAAATGAAAAAACAATATGTGGGAAATGCTTTACACCCTCTGTTAACCAGCACAATTTTATCAGGTTCAATTATGGCCTAATCATTTTTAGGGATGCTTTTTAGTGGAAAAAATTGTTGATGGTGATAAGTAACTGCCATTGAATGCAGGTTTTTATAGATCAATATGAACAAAAATATGATGGAACATAAATAAAAAATTAGTAAATTTTGCTAGACATTAAAATTAGGTCATACATTGTGAATGAAATCAATATTTAAATATGTTTAGCCTTGATACTGAATGGTAATATAGTAATATTTATTCTGTTGAAGTTTATCAATGAAAAGGTATTAAATTGTATACATAATTATTAATATTTTATTAGATAAATGATAAGATAAAAATATAAAATAAAATAATTGATAGGCAATGATGATGAAGCTATGTTTTATCATTCTATGATTTAAAGTACAAAGAATATTTTTGAACCAAATAAAACAAGTCATTTTTATTCTGTATCAACCAGTTTAAAAAAAAAACTAAAATTTCTATTTTTGATTGGTCACGTCTGCCAGTCATCTCACAGCCTCTAGAGGTTTACACACACTTTCTTACCCCCCCCCCTCCTTTCCGCACGCCCCATTGACCATAAAACAATATAACATTTTAAATGTTAAAGAAATTAAGACTGTCAGCTCTAATCAAAGCCGGATTTTTTTATTTCAAAACGGAGGTAAATATATATATATATATATATATAAATATATATATATATATATATATATATATATATATATATATATATATATAGATATATATTTATAGATATATATTTATATATATAGATATAGATATAAGTCAGTCTTAAAATTAGATGAGTTGCTTCCCATTGATTATAAAAACAATTCAACCCCTCCCCCCTGCAGTTAATCATTATGAATACATTTACAGTTCTACTTGACTAGAGGTTTCACTAGCACAAATCTGTTTTTATTGGTAGTCAAGCCAGGCGGATTTTCGTCTACGCCCCCATGTCAATTTGCCTAGGGCCCCTAGATGAACCGTTGCCTGAGCCCCATTACCCACCCCAATACACGAGCAGGCTTTCGGAGCCGCCAAATTTTTTTCCGGCTCCGGCTCCCACAAATTTGACGGCTCCGGCACGGCTCCGGCTCCCTATTAAGATAGTATCACACGAGAAAAAAAAATTTGTAATTGCGCCACGCAAACATGCCGCTGATAAAAAGCTATGCAAATTTTGTCGCGTTCACCCCCATAGAAGGCCCGTAACGTGCGGGGGGGGGCCAAGGGGGCCTGGGCCCCCTGCGTTTTGTCTAGCCCCCATATGCTTATTGGTTCTACTTAGTAAAATGTATTACCTGCCCCCCCTTTCTATTGCCTGGCCCCTGCTGGAGAATTTTCACGCTACGGTTTAACTAAAAACAAACCATTTAATGCATCCAGAATCATATAATTATTTTCGACCGAGGTTTCACTAGTCGCCATTTTCATAAGTAATAAAAAGTAATTTCAATGATCAAATTAGCAAATAGTATAATGATACATTATTTAAAATATTTTAAAGACTTCAGTATTTATATTTATTATTTATAAATTCGAAGTGACTATTCGGACCCGGGTACCGATAAACTCCGATTTTTATTCGGACCCCGTCCCAATATAGTCTGATTGTTATTCGGACCCGTGGCAAATATGCACTTAGCTTAGCTATACATAAACTTTATTATTGTTTTTCTTTAATAATTCTTTGAATTGTATGATTTAATCGTTACTCAGTGTCTAGGGTTCCACTAAGCGGACTCTGTATTATTCTTTTTTCGGGTTCCGTCAAATAAAGTTTAAATATAGCTAAGCTTAGTGCATATTTTCCACGGGTCAAAATAACAATCGGATTTTATTGGGACCCGGGTCCGTATAGCAACAGCCTTATAAATTTATCTACTCTATTTCAGATATTCTGTTTATAATAAAATTGTTAAATACAGAAAGCGACCATTTTGTTTTTAGTCTATTACAAATTCGCGGCAGCCCCGTAGCGTAAAAATTCTACAGCAGGGGCCAGGTATTCTACAACAGGGGCCAGGCAATAGCAGGGGGGGGGCAGGTAATACATTTTACTAAGTAGAGCAAATAAGCAGAGGGGACCAGACAAAACGCAAGGGGGGGGGGCTAAGCCCCCTGGCCCCCACACACGCTACGGGCCTGATTCGCGGTCAAATAATAATACGAAATGACGCGTTCTATTTGTCGTCTTAGTAAAAATTTATTTTAAATGATTGATACAATTATTCTATGAAATAAATATGTTTTAACTTTATATATAACAAAACAATATGCCATTCAAAAAATTTTGGAGGGTAAACAAGATTTAAAACAAACACAAAACGATTCCCCGTTAAAGAATTCATGTGGTGATGTGCGTGCACGCTATCATTTTAACGCTTTCGTAAAAATAACAACATTTCAAATTGTAGGAGGCAAACAATCAAACAAATTTGGAATTTTAAAGCTAAAAGAAAAAAATTCTGCTGTGAAAAAAAAAACATTTGGGAGCCGTGGAGCCGCCAAATTTTTTCGGCTCCGGCTCCAGCAAAAAGTAGCGGCTCCCGGCTCCTCGGCTCCGGCTCCGCAAGCCTGCTCAGAGCCACTTGAGACACTTTTATAATGTTACGTGTCTCGCTCAGAGCCATTTTTGTTTCCGTTATTTAATCATTCTTGATATATTTTGAAATTGGAGCGGATATTTAAGACAGTTTTCACCATATGCGACTTGCGTTTCTCATAAAAACCATGAGTGACAGACCCCTGGTATGTTACACGTTGTGAATATAGACGCTGTTAACATAACCAAACAGTTTGACTGATTAGAAATAAAAATATTTCATCTGCCTTCTGTGGCTCAATTCATCGTCAAATTCTAAACGCACATCTTAGCTAAAGAATGAAGTGCAGAACAATAAATATGGCAGCTATGGTGTAAACTGCACACATCGATGTTCCAGCAAGTGCATGAATTCACAATGTTTTGTCGAAACTGGCCACTGCAGTGAAGGATGTTATGCTGGATTTGAGGGAGATAATTGTGGCCTAAGTTTGTATATTTTTAAATTGAATACTAAAAATGTGATATACTTGTAATATATATATATATATATATATATATATATATATATATCAGAGCACTATGGTGTGTATCAGTTATAATACGGTAAAGAAGTTATTGTTATGAGCATAAACGTAACTGTGAGTGGCTGTGACATAAAACAAAATATCAACAATTTTATTTCGGAGAGTATTACAAAATATTTTGGCATGATATTTTGAGAACTCTCCTTCCTGGTCTGAGAGACATACCATGATCCACGGGGGATGGATCATAGGGGTTCTCTAGTCAGGAAAAAACCCATTACTTGCGAGGGTGGTGGTACTGTGGTCAATGAGGACTATCCGAGACCGCAGTATTCACAGCTGGCGGAGGTGACGGATGTGGTCGGCACACAACACCCTTCCTCTCCGTCCCACTCAAGCACACCTGCGCAGCCTGCCATTTCGGGCTGAGGGTACAGGCACACTACACCCTCCCCTCTGTCCGAGTGGCAGGAAAAACCCTGTTCCTTGCCATTCTGGCCGATCGGCAGTACACACACCCTGCTGGTCTGGCAAGTTTGGGCAAGGATTAATCAGGGAAATTATGTCCCTTGACCTAGATTTATGTAGAACTGGTCACAGGCCCAATAGGTATTATCCGCATTAACAAGGGATTTTAAGACATATTCGTTTACGTGACTAATTAGAAACTAAAGCCTGTCAGTAATGGTTTCAGGGACCATAGGCAAAACGATTACAGAAATGTATAAGGGGCTTACAGCAAAAATACCTGTCTAAACAACTGTTAATAACTACTAACTACTGCATGACCAAAATGAAGTATTTCAAATACTGGATAATGTGATGGGGGTGTAAAGTTGGACTTGGAAATATATGTCAAGAATGTATGTATCATGGTCATGTTTAGTTTGGTCTAATTCATTGGACTATCATCTTGAAATTTAACAAAAATAATACCTAGACCTATATACATATATATATATATATATATATATATATATATATATATATATATATATATATATTTATATATATTAAAATATGTATTTCAAGCTATGCCATTATGAAGAATTTTGATCAAAAATGCCCTTAATTAAGTACTTTTTCGATCAAATTCCTTGATAATTACTATTCAAAGCACACCCAGCATGCCGCTGACGCGCCGACATCGGACCGCTGTAGAAAACAGACAGCGGCATGACGCTTGTTATTCGACAGTCGGTGGGCTGTCGTTCTATTAGCGGCTGCCGCAGTAGGTAGGCCTATGTCACTTGATTCTCGATAGAGGACCGACATCGACTGCTAACAGGGTTATTTCGATTTTTCAAAAATGGTCGAGAAATCGAAAGTTGAATTGTCTTGCCGGGTTTTGAATTTAAATTATATTAATGAATGAACTATTAAATTCGATTTAATGTTCATTATAAAATCTCAATTGGAATGTTAAATTGCAATATATACTACATACTGATATGTGTAAATATAGGTTAAAAATAGTCTTTTTACCTTTATTTAAACATATCACTAATATCAGTATGCGTAGTACATAATACTGACTGAAATATTTGATTTGCATTCAACAATTTCACTGAGAAACAAAACATCTTGTATTGACTGTGATAGTTTGACAAAGTGATCCCCTGCCCTTTCCACCAGATACCTGTCTCCTACTGCTCTTGACAAATAGGGTAGATCTACTATTAGTTTGTGGAACTATGCAATTTTAGACTAAGAAATATTACTGCTATAAATAATTTCACTAAAATACTGAATTGCTCATCATCTAAAATAAAAATAAAAGACATATTTAAAAAAATATGAATACACAATTAAGCAAAATATAGGGTTGTATTTATAACATACATGTTAGACTATTATACTACTAGCCTATATTTTTGTAGATCTATATTTACTATACTAAATATGTAATGTAGTCAAACATACAAATTTTTTTCATATTGTAATAAGCCTAAATTTTTGAAAGGCTGTGTTGTCCCATATTTGACCGCTAAAAAAAACATAGCTTTCCAATTTCTAAAAGTTCTTGAAAAAGAATGAGTATGTAATTTACATACTAGTGTCTGATTTCCTTAGATATGGCCTTTCTGGGAGCAAATTCTTTTGGAATATTTACCCCCAAAGTGGGCTCTTTAGCATGTTGAAAATTATCCTAAAATTTTACAAGATAAAAAAATTCATAACTTCCTTACATTTTGACATACGTAGAAAAAATTGGTATCAATGATCTTAGAATAACCCATATTCTGTCGCCAAAGTGTAATAAATTATTTGTAAAAGAAAAATCAGTTTGGGATACCTACTTAATGTATGCATCGCTCGTGTTTAAGTAAAGACGAGTTGTGCAGAGATTTAAATATATTTTGTTGAGTTGGCAGCATTTAGAATTTATTCTTTTAGTTAATATATACTTATTCACGTCCTCCATAGGTGTAAATTAAAAATTAAAATAACAACTTTTATAAAGAACAACGCACTAAAAAGTACCAAAAAAACCTCATTATAAATATTATATAAATTACCAGAGATAATAAGACGTTCATCTGATTCACAGCTGTGTACTAAGTCTAACAATCATTAACATAATGAGGTTCTCCCAATACAAGTATTGTCAGTCGAGCAGTTAATGTTCCATGTATTAAGTCTAACAATCATTAACATAATGAGGTTCTCCCAATACAAGTATTGTCAGTCGAGCAGGTAAAACTCTGTTGTGTCTAGAACATAAAACAACTTCAAAAACTAAATGAATTATTTAATGAAAATATTCTACAAAAGTTGAACGTTTTAGGCAGTTAGATATTATCAATAATATCAATTATCTTGACATCAATATTCTACAAAAGTTGAACGTCGTTTTAGGCAGTTAGATATTATCAATAATATTAATTATCTTGACATCAATATTCTACAAATGTTTAACGTTTTAGGCTGTTAGATATCATCAAAAATATTAATTATCTTGACGTCAATATTCTAACAAAAGCCACGAAGAGTAACAACATTAATACGTAGCACTGAGTCAAATATTAAAGTTTACAATACAATGAATCAAAACTATACAGTTTTGTTGCCTTGAAAGTTATAATTGATGCTTAGTAAACTAAACACTATATTGCTTTTCAATATTTGATTGGTTAATTAATATATGTTTTAAAAATAAACTGTGTATCTTTCCATTATTCTGTGTGCTATCTATATTTTATTGTTACAATATCTGAAAGATTGCAGTTATTTATTGTATTTGTTCCCAACATAAATTTTATAATTACTGTAAACTCTCTACAATACGACTCGTAATTATCCAACCTGGTACGAAATACTTGTAATAATATTAGAAAAAAAAACAAGAAATTTTGTAATCAAATAAAAAAATGTGTATAGACTATATGTGAACCACAATTTTTTGCATGCATATTCAATTAGTCTAAAGCGTGCGGTCTCCGAAACATTTCTTTGCTTCAATTATTTGATTCATCTATTATCTACTTTTATCTATTCTTTAAGTGATTCCAAGACTGATGTTTGTATTTAATTCATGTGATATGTCCTTACTTATAGGGTTATACATAGCATGGTCTACCCACCTACACAAGGATGGTCGATTGGTAAAGCGCTCAACTGTCGACCTGATGGTACCTGGTTCGATCTCCGATGAGGACCACGGAATTTTTTCAGGTCTTGGCTCAAGTTTCCGATATATCTCCCTTGGTGCCTCCATGGCCAATGCACTAACGGCTATGGTGGGCCCATAAAAACCGTCCGATGTAGGATGGAGGACATTTTCATCTCATCCTTACAGGGACTTCACACACCCACCTACATATCCCAAACTTTATTAGAATGGTCCACCCACCTACATAGCCCCAACTTTAATAGAATGGTCCAGCCACCTACATAGCCCCAACTTTATTAGAATGGTCCAGCCACCTACATAGCCCCAACTTTATTAGAATGGTCTACACACCTACATAGACCCAACTTTGTTAGAATGGTCCAGCCACCTACATAGCCCCAACTTTATTAGAATGGTCCAGCCACCTACATAGCCCCAACTTTATTAGAATGGTCCAGCCACCTACATAGCCCCAACTTTATTAGAATGGTCCAGCCACCTACATAGCCCCAACTTTATTAGAATGGTCCAGCCACCTACATAGCCCCAGCTTTAAAAGCATTTAAATTAAATATTACTCTTAGTTGTTCTTACAATGATTGCCAATATTTATATAATATTTTCAGTTAAATACAACATTTGAATGCTTTGTTATATAACGTTGATGCTTACTCCTTACACACACTAGTTTGTTGTTCATTATAATAATGAATTACTAGTAAATCGCAAATCACCCTTTGAGAAACCTTGGACCAGGAAGAAACTAATAAGATTTTAAACACATTTCCAAGAAGTTATTTACTAGTCGCGACCTGTTTGATAACATTTCCAGTGACTCTCTGAGACGTGTGTCGACCAGACCAGGAACCCCAGTTGGGGCTTGTAATTTTAGATTCAATCAGCTAGCTATGACACAACTATTGAATTCCCCCCACACACACACAATAAGATGTCGATCCCATGCTCCATAACTTATTGTTCCACACAGCTGAAGACCGCATCTGTGACGTGTATCAATAGAAGTATAAAACAAAGGCACAAAAAAATTTCTTACGTCGTTATTCGCATGAATATGTCGACTGAGAAAGTCAGTTGAGAGTGTAAGGTTGACTTGCTATAATTTTGTTGAAACAAGATTTTTTAAAATATATTTTAGACTTATGATTCGGTACAGTTAATTCTCAATCTTGTAACATCGAACATTTTACTGTTTGCTTGTATGTATGTTTATGGGAGAATGAGTGGGGGGGGGGGGATGTATCCTTGACAAACGTCCAAAGATTAAAACAACTTGAAATACTAAACGAATAGCACCAGACAAATCAAATTGTCTCATAAGTGGTAAATAGGATCTAAGAGAATTCATTTCATCCTTACAGGGACTTCACAAACAAACACCGCCACATTAGACTCAATACTTTGATTTGCGTTATTAAACAGAAAGCGGCCTTAATGCGATTTTAAGAATTTGAAAAAAAAATTTATCAATTTAGAAAAAAAAAACTAAATGGAACCTCGGGGGTCGGTGAGAAACCCTACCCCCTCCTTCCCCTGCTTTTCAAATAACACTTCTAACTAAACGAAATGTTTTGTTATGCTTACACTCAAAATTATACAACTTATGTAAAATAATGAATATATAATGTTACACAATACTATTTTAGCCAAGAGAGTATCCTTGTTTCAAACTATTCAATTAATTTTGAAACTAGTTTAAACGTATCACATTATTTTTATTTGGAAAAACCAATTAATTCCGACCTGATTGTAAAATAGATTAACTTTTTTTAAAACATAGTTACATTTTTGACGTAGATTGAATTACTCATACATTTTATGAAACTGTTAGGGATATTTAAACTATTTCTCACAATTATTCTACGTCCATCAGACATTGCTGATTAACTTAATAAAATGGTCTGGGAAAACCAAAACTTATAAATTTTATGTAAAAATTGCCTGTCAAAAACAGTTCATAAAACTTTTTTTTGGCATGACTCCAATTGTACTAAACACACAAGCCCCAACCCTCTCCAACCCCTCCGTACATTGCAATAAAATTATGGTTAACTTTTAAATTATCAACACATTACTATAAATTCAAAAAAATTTTAAAGACCAATAATCGCATATATGTTACACATCAGAGTTATGTATTTTTGTATATTTTGCATTTTTTCCAATTTGATTAGCCGCTGGGCAGAAATAAGACAATAGTACTGCCTAAATACACGTTCTGGGTCTCCTGCACTTAATGACCAATCGGGTCAAGTGCATTGCGTTTAAAATGACCTTGTAGTTGATTGTTGTGCTTGTGTGTTGTGATCGGATCGGGGGGAGGTCACAGATTGCGGTAATTGTAAGAGCCTGAACATTTCCACACGGGAGCCCTGTTACCCGCAACATTCCAAGTCTTATTTTCATTATCTCTTATACCTATAAGAGGCATTTGCTGTCAGTCTGTCTGTCTGTCTGTCTGTTCCCTTATAACTCAAGATCCAGATAACCAAATAATGTGAAATTTGTTACACATACACATAATTACTTGGGGAAGGTTATAGGACAGGTTTCGTTTCATCTCGATGGGTAGTTTAATTGTAATTATTTTTTTTTTATTTTAGTATTTTACTATATTAAAGTAATCTCGACGGCGCCATAAATAAAATTCCTCTGTGACGTCATTTCCCGATTCGAATAGAACTTGCGCGCTGGTGCTGTATTGTGCCTTTGTGATGCAAAGAATTGTTGTTGTTTTTTCATGCTCCCTGATTTGTACAGTTTGAGGAAGATAAAAGAATGAAGAAGGATTTTAGAAGAAGTGTGAAGCCATAATAATAAGTATATATATATATATATATATATATATATATATATATATAGAGAGAGAGAGAGAGAGAGAGAAAGAGAGAGAGAGAGTGAGAGAGAGAGAGAGAGAGAGAGGGAGGGAGAGAGATAAAGAGAGAGAGAGAGAGAGAGGTGGTCCCCTATTTCTAAGTCCAATAGTTTAAAAAGTATTTTTTCTAATTCCCGATCATTATATACTATAGCGACATCATGCACTGCTAATTCTAGCCTTTTATTACCAATAGAGATTGATCCGAAAGGTCATGAAATATAGGTTTTATTGCTAAAAGTACAAATTCTGGAAATCTATTTTTGTTAGCAGCATTTAAATATGTGTCTTTAGGATACCACTTACCACAATCATCATGTACCCCACTCCGATGTTTTCAGATAGCTAAAATATCTTTTTTCACCCCACCAATATTCCCAATGTTATAACGTATCACTCACCCATAATGCCCTTGTATTCTTTTATTGCTGATTTTGGTAAGCCTGCCTGCACCACCTATTCTTGTATACTTTTTTATTATTTTCTCCCTAAACTTTACACTTGCATTTTTTAACTGTATCCATTAATTTTCGTCCTATTCGCTTTTGCACGCGCCAACAACATTCTAAATTTTTTATAGCCAGACCGGGATATGGAATAGCCTCAGAAACTGTTTTATAACTTGTACAATCACCATCCCCAAGGTAACCGGTGTATTTAAGCCCATATTTGTCATTAAACCTTTTGAAAATATTTACTACTCCTTGGGCTCCCATCCTTTCAGATGAACCTATGTGGTTTTGTTCACATTCTGCATTATGATTTTCTTTCCATAGATTAAAACCTGCTTCTGTAAGTCTTTTTTTTTAGATTTGCTGCAGCTATCACAATGATTGCTGTTAATAAAAGTGTCCATTACTTTAGCAGGGCCCCCCCTGGGTTTACGGATAGAACAATTGAAACCCCATTTTTTGAAAACAAATCCGTGTCGCTGCAAAGTGCCATTGCAATTAACAGATTAGGTTTTAATTCTATAGCTGCTTTTTTTCATGGATTCATGGGAAACTGTTGCAGTTGCTTTCAAAATTTTATTTTTATAGATACTTCTAGTAGTAACACTAATTGTTGGTGGCATATTCATATTTCCTAAAAAATTTCTACCCTGCTCATAATGACATCCTATACTATACATTGCTAATTGAAACCTAACTATTGTATTTTCTTTAGAGCTATTTATTATATTAATTTATATCTGCAAGAATAGCAAATAAATGTAAATTTAGATTTTAATCCCACTCTAGATTCATTAACACTATAGTCTGGTGATTCTGTATAACAAGATGGACAGGGAAACACATTTACACTATAGTCTGTTGTTTCTGTATAACAAGATGGACAGGGAAACACATTTACACTATAGTCTGTTGATTCTGTATAACAAGATGGACAGGGAAACACATTTATACTATAGTCTGGTGATTCTGTATGACAAGATGGACAGGGAAACATATTTACACCATAGTCTGGTGATTCTGTATAACAAGATGGACAGGGAAACACATTTACACTATAGCCTGTTGATTCTGTATAACAAGATGGACAGGGAAACACATTTACACTATAGTCTGTTGATTCTGTATAACAAGATGGACAGGGAAACACATTTACACTATAGCCTGTTGATTAAATATAACAAGATGGACAGGGAAACACATTTACACTATAGCCTGTTGATTCTGCATAACAAGATGGACAGTGAAACACACTAATAAAATTAGCGAATGGTTGAAAATCTAAAAAAAACGATTTCCTTTACGTTTATTAGTTTTAGGAACTTCAGTATAATTACATGCACTTTCATTTAATTTAAAAAATGTTGGTGTGTTAGTGATGATTTCTGGTACTTTCTAATATTAATTGTATTTACTATTTCATCTTCACTATCGCTTACTGACTTCTGACTCTGGTGTACTAAGACTAATACTAGAGTCTTTTTATCCCAGCTCTAAGCGTCATTTTTTTAATATGTTGGTTACCTTGAAATTTCCTTTCTTTCGGATGACATGGTTACTTTTTAAAATAACATGACATTACCAAGTACAAAATATAAAAAGCATATTGTTTCTATTTTGATGTATCGACTATTTAATGCATGCATGAATTTTGTATTCAGGAATCCCTATAATAATAAAGTTATTTTTAATGTAAATAATACAATTTAAAGTCGATTGATAATTGTATAGGGATGAGGCTGTTTGGAATTACTGTTTAAATTTCGTATAAATCATTTTAATATCATATATATATATATATATATATATATATATATATATATATATATATATATATGGTACTGATACTTATACATTAGCAAGTCCTCTGTAAGAATGACAACATGACATGAACAACTGACAGCTATTCTTTGCAACAGCCATAGTGTATACTTGACGTCCTTGGACAGTTAACTGACAGTCAGCCATATAACAGGGCAAAGTATTCTTTTGTGTTACAACACGATCCGATCCATGAATTATTTTATTTCATTATTAAATTGCCGCAAATTTTATATAGATAGCAAAATAAATAGCAATCATTAAGAGAAAGAAAAATAGGGAAGGTGAGTTAATTAAAAAAATGAAAGGGTGAGAAAATTCAGAATAAAGAGTATGACTGAAAATCTATGTAAAAAAAAAAAGAAATGAAAGGTAAACAACTTATCTAGTATAAAATATATCTGAGCTGTTATTAAGCTTGTGCTCGTGTGCAGCTTATAAGGAAACTCTGCTAATGATCACTTACAGCTCAGTTTCCCATAACAAATGTTCAGTTTCTCTTCTTTTCAAGGTGTATCCGTTGGCAGTGTCAGTAAGTTGCGTAAAACTAAACTATATATTGGGGGAATCTATCAAAGATATATTCATAATATGAAATAGAGGCATTGTTTATCACGTCCTTATAACGTAGTATAGCTCATCAGCTAAACCCACTACAAAATACTCATTAGAACGTTCAATGATGTGTGCCTAATAGGCTCAGATAAAACTAATCTCTTTCTAAACTTCAACATATTTAATTAATTTGTTGATAACAAATCCACATCCACCTAGCCTCAACTTATGTTAAAAGAACCTGATAAACAACAAGAACAATAACTGTTATATTATACTCCTGATAAACAACGACAACAACAATAACTCTTATACTCCTGCGTAACAACAGGAACAATAACTCGTATACTTCTGATTAACAATATGAGCTATAACTCTCATAAGCCTGATTAACAACAAGAACAATAACTCTTATACTCCTGATAAACAACAACAAGAACAATAACTCTTATACTCCTGCCCCAGTAATGCAATACATCTATGACGTCTGCAGACAATAGTAACAAGCGAACTATACAAATCGTTGTCAGTGCCGAGTAAGTAATATCTATAATTACAAAAGAAAAGATGTTCATTGTAAGGAGTTAGGCACAATACACTCCCTCTAACCCACCCCCTTCAATTCATTAGAATAAATCTAAAGATCTTGGTCAAATTTAAATATAACATCTTTATCTGTTTCTTAATCTTAGAACTTTAGTGATTAAATTGTAAGAATATTTCGGAGATATTAGTGTTATCAATAATAAATGTTAAGGACATTGTATAAAAATAAAACATTAATCATACATATTGTGTTGTAAAGCTCCATTAAGCCCCCGAGGGCTCATCGGGGCAGATGAAGTGTATGATTCATTTCATCTATTTCATTAACCTCGGCATATGAAGAGATTGTGCAGTTGGCACAACGCCTAGCCGCAGTATGTAATTAAAACGGTGAAAAAATGATGAAATAATAAATAATTTGATAGTTAGTTCTTTTTTACTTGAATTTTGTTTTGGCTTGCAAATGAAGACTGATTTACTCGATTGTTATATTCTCTTCGATTCATTGATGTTATTCTTAGAAAACTAAGATGATGGTTTATGGCCAATGTTTTATTTTTACAAATAAAACTGCTTATTTAACGGACATAAGTTAATCCACAGATTCAATTTGTGTGAGCTAAATTTAATTTAAAATAAGTATTTACTCCTGCTTTAATAGCAAAACTAATTTGGGACAAGAGAAAAAAACCTTTTCTTATTTACTAAAAAACAAAAAAAAGTGAAGATGTGAGCATTTATTGTAAGGGTAATTGGTGGCACCACTTTAAGATATATAATATATATATTTAAATTTGTAGTCATTTTATTATGAATGATTATGCTAAATATATTCAATAAACACAGTACCATTATGTAACATTTTCTATAAACATGACTATGACCGGCAACACTCACGCCTCGTCCCTGGTGGGGGTCTCATGGGTTGGGAGGGGGGTGGAATCATTAATGAGCCCCGTATAAATAGACCTAGAAAGCAAAAATAAATTCACTTTTTAATTGACTTTTTTGCGGGGGCCCTTTGAGAAGTCGGGGCCCAGGACGCGAGCCTAATGCGCCCACCGTTATGTCCACCCTCTTTGACCGTATGGCCCTTAAGTTCAGTTTGCCATCAACAGATAACGCTGAATCCACCATAGAACGTTGGCCCCTATATTTAAAACCACCACCCAACCACCACCATCTATTGTGTTCACTAAACTGGTTATCATCACATAGGTGTACTTATGTTTTGTAACAGACATTGTAATGTGCATTTCTTAAATTATGACCAAGTACGTAAAGTTCTAAAAAATCGTTAATTTAATTATTTTTTTTAAATACATATAATTATGATTCTAGAATCCATTATAAAGCCAAAAAAAATGTCTACATTGAATTCAGACCGTTCTACCCTTATAATATCAATTTGTGTTATAAACGGTAACATAAAAGAAAGGGTTGAATCCATAGATATAAGTGGTTGAACCTTGAATGAAGGTCATTGCGTCACTAATTACGTGTTGCCATGAGCTACCGTGCTTCCTGCTTGCTGTTCTTCGCGGAAACTTTATTGCGACGTGTTTAAAAATCAAGCAGTTTGAACTGTTGTCAAGTATTTGTCTGGTAGCAACGCTTCCGCTATATGTATGTATATATTCAAATCACACTCAGGTGACAACAATCAGTCTTCAGCAGTTTCAAATTGTCTATTTGGTAAACGACCGTCAGGTAAGGTCATTATTTTACTTTTACCATTTGATTATTTCTGAAGTGAAGGATGAAAGACATCATTTATAAAAAGTCTTTATCAGGGAAACTGCAGCCAAATCCAAGTTAGATCATTGGTCTGTGGAGTTTGAGGTGTGTGACGTAGCTGAGAACTATTTACTAAAAAACTATCTGATGGTTAGAGAGAACAGTAGTCAGGGCCGACTTAGGATGATTTAACCCATTGCTCTAAATAGGGCCCCGCACTTAGCAGGGGCCCCGCAATTTACACTAAGCCTTAAAAGTAATAGTTGTTATTGTCAAAAAAAAAAAGAAAGGGGGGGGGTGGGGCTCACAAGCATCCGTTAAATTGGGCCCCGCCATTTGTTAGAACGGCCCTAATAGGAGTAAGGCAGGCCGTGTTTTAATTTTTTTTTATTTTTACAAAACTTTTTTTTATTATAGAAACAACATCTACGTCATATGAACAAAATGACAGTAATAAGTATTTTCAATATCTATATATATATATAAACTCATTTTGTAAAGCTTTTGACACCATTGTTTCTGTCATGTTGCAGAGTTGATCGAGAAAATGGCCAAATTGTTTTTGCCCGGACTGTGTTTTTTGCTGTTTGCTGGTAAAACTATCGACATCACAATTTTTAAATTTAACACTTACGAATTTTTGTTTCATTCTTAATTATTTTTCGATTCAAATATATATATATATATATATATATATATATATATATATATATATATATATATATGTATATTTATATGGAGATTAGTTTATATTTAATAAAAATTCGTTTTCTTTTCGCTGATTACATTTATTTAAATTGCAATAGAAAAAAAAATAAAAAAAAAAAAACCAAATACAAACAATACAAACAATACAAACAATACAAACAATACAAACAATACAAACAATACAAACACATGTATTATAATGTGTCGGTTGATGAACGCCAATGTGAGAAAAACATTTTTATTAATGCTTTGATTTTGATAAGTTTTAAAAATCGAATAACAGCTCTTATATATATATATATATATATATATATATATATATATATATATATATATATATATGTGTATATATATATATATATACATATTATATACATAATACATTACATATTATATACATATACCTAATACAATACATATATTCACAGTTTCCCTCCAAGAAGTCGCAAGTGCTACAACGTGTACTTGCCCCCTCAACACTGCCACAACATGCTCGTAAGTGCTCTTGATATGTTATTCTTGGTTTGTTTTTTTTTGAAGACTGATATCTTTTTTTTTTAAAAAAATAAGATTGTCATTAAAAAGCTGACATTTTTTTTTAACTTAAAATTCACTATAAATTTAAAACCAAACAAACTTACTATGTCATACAATTATTTACATAAAAATATAACAGATCAGTAGATTATTTATTTATGTATTTCTACGTATCAAAAAAAATGAATGAGAGAGAGGGAGAGACAGAGAGAGAGAGACAGACAGACAGACAGGCAGACAGACAAACAGACAGACAGGCACAAAAGATATACCGACTAAATAACAATACAATAAGGCAAAACAGACAAGATATACAGACAGACAAGACGGTGTCACGGGTTGTGAGTAATTTGTCGAAACCATTCCCCACTTTGCTCCGACCCTTGACTCACCCGTATACGTATATAATACGATGTATGGTAGTATACGTTGCAGTACTCCCACCCCCTCCCTTCCTACTCCACCCACCCCCGTAATTGCGTCATACCACAGGTGCTGGGATGAAAAGCCGCATCCCGATCAGGGAGCCGACGGCATAGAAAAATTGACCGAGAAATGTGAATATGCACCTCTGTTGACCGCTCGGCCACTGGACCCCCCGATGCGGCTATCTACAAAGGGAGAATCCCGCTCAGAAGTTCAGCTACGCTCGGCTTTTGTCAGTATGTCGTACACCCCCCCCCCCGTCCCAACAAGCCAAGGATACCCTCATAGGGGTCCTCGAAAGACGGACAAGGCAACCAGACACACAGACACGACAGACAAAATGGACTAGACAGACAGAAAGAGATGTAACTAAAATTGAAGCATAACATTAACAAAATGTTCAGATAGCTTTTTAAATATGTCAATATAGATATTTATAGATCTCACTACTTGTTTGTCGACTTCATATTTAGCCCGATATTCCCCATTCCCACGACATATTTAACATCATATTTTACCACAAGTTAAACATCATACTTTACCACAAGTTTAACATCATATTTTATCACAAGTTAAACATCGTATTTTACCACAAGTTAAACATCATATGTTACCACAAGTTAAAAATCATATTTTACAACAAGTTAAACATCATATTTTACCCGGTATTTTACTTCGCATGTAGTGCTTATTCTACTTACATCACCTGTCTCCAAGCTGTGACACAAGCTAATGGTTGCACCTTTGCTCAAGAAACCACATTCTCCTCTTTAATATCAGCGGCTAAATTAGCGTCTTCTACCTTGGGTTGTTCAGGTAATAATAAAAAGATGTATCCTTCTATTGTAATATTCATTCCCGACATGCCCACTCATCCACGCCTTCACACACCCATCAACATAGCGACTTACATGCTTTTCTATCTATCTATCTATCTATCTATCTATCTATCTATCTATCTATCTATCTATCTATCTATCTATCTATCTATCTATCTATCTATCTATCTATCTATCTATCTATCTATCTATATACCTATATATATATCTATCCATTCTTCTATCTATCTATCTATCTATCTAATCTATCTATCTTTTTATCCATATATCCATATACATCTATCCATTCATCCATCCATCTATCTATCTATCTAACTAACTAACTATCTATCTATCTATCTATCTATCTATCTATCTATCTATCTATCTATCTAACTATCTATCTATCTATCTATCTATCTATCTATCTATATACCCATATATATCTATCCATTCATCTATCTATCTATCTATCTAATCTATCTATCTTTTTATCCATATATCCATATACATCTATCCATTCATCCATCCATCTATTTATCTATCTATCTATCTATCCATATATCGAAGTATCTATTTTTCTATCTTTCTATCTATCTATCTATCCATCTATCAACCTGTCAGTCTGCCTGTCTATCTATCTATCTATCTATCTATTTATCTATCTATCTATCTATCTATCTATCTATATATATATATATATTTATATATTTATATATCTGCCTGTCAGTCTGCCTGTCTATCTATCTATCCATCTATCTATCATTCTATCTATCCATCTATCTATCTATTCAACGGTCTGTCGCCTTTCCTTTTGTCTAACCCTCTGTGTGAATACACCCTTCTGTCTGCGTATCATTTCATCTGCACAGTTCCTATCCAATTATCTTACCATCTGTGAATCTGTCTAGCCATAAAGCTGTTCTCACCACCTGTCAGTCAGCTGTTCATTTATTATTCAGTATAACTTGTTTATCAACCCATTTATCATCGTCATTTATGAAACAAAAAATTTCTACTACTAAGCATTCGCCTCTGTGTCATACAGGTGCAGAAAACGTCAAGACACCAGTGTCTTTGATCATGCTACTTAGCACATTGGCTTACTTTTACTTCGGCAAACGGTCTTAGATGAAATAAAATGAACGAAAACCTCTACACATGTCTTTTTCTGGAAATAATTTGCTCAAACATCATCGTTAATTACTAAAACAATTGAAAAAAGTTTAAAATTAAAAATTAAAGATTTTATAATTAACCTGTTTATTATAAGAATTTTTTTTATGACACTGTATTACTAATTTGGTATTTTGATACAAATAAATAAAATTTACACAAGTAAATGTTTGTATTGTTATTGATGTCATTTTGTCATTTGGTAATTATCTAGACCAGTATTTCTGAAACTTATGGATTAGCGTAAGTGGCTTAGCGAGCTTAACTCGCGCCCGGGGCACGATACCTTTTTCAGCGCCCCACCCCATATTTGAAAACCATATTATTTAAGTAAAATATATCATTTGGCGCCCCTTTATGAGTAGCGCCCGGGGCATGATGCATGCACCCTGCCCACCCCTCGCTACGCCACTGGTTAGCGACCCACTTAGAAATGTTTTAGGTTTTCGCCACCCACGATACAGAGGAATAAAACAATTATAAAACAACAACAACAACAACACACACACACACACACACATACACACACACACACACACAGACACAAATACGAAACAAAACAATTTTAAAGTAAATATATCGACATGTATTAAAAATATTATGAACACATTTGGAGAATCAATTCATAACAACTCGCGCCAGACAGTTTGAAAACAAAACGTAAATAACCCCACTTATCTTGACAGAGAGTAAAAGATTTTACAAGGGAGGTAACAAACTTGCATACGGTTGTGAATCTTTATAACTCTAAGGGAAATAACAAATAATAAATTAGTAAAAAAAATACGATTTCCCTCTCTTGTTATAAAAAATTATATTTAAATTAAAATTATAATTTTATAATTATATAGGGTAAGCCCAAAATATACATTTTCAAGCTCCAATAAAGTACAAACTAACAAGATAGAATTGGTTAGAATATGGTAACCTATTTTATTAGCGTCTATTTTTACCTCCGATTGAATTTATAATTGTTTAATCGTCCTAGGGTCATTGTATGTATAACATTATCAAGGCATAAATTAGTAACCAATATCGAGACGCGCGTTTTTATGTTGATACTTACCTGGCAAGTTTTTATGTTGATACTTACCTGGCAAGTTTTTATGTTGATACTTACCTGGCAAGTTTTGATGTTGATACTTACTTGGTGTCAGGGTGTATGATTTATGGTATTTTATTGTGATGTACTTGTACTGGAGGCGTTGTGGTAGCTCAAGGACAATGCTCAGTCTTACACCACTTCTTCATAAAGTAAACAAGGCCGGTTGCTGATTCATTATTTATTACATTATAACAAAGACATTGAAGATATTATATTAACTGCACTTATTGAAGACATTATGTCAAATACAAATTGACCTTCTTTAAAGGCACTAACGACTATCAACTAACACTACAACTTCATAACTCTAGATCAAAGTCTGACTTACTAGCACTGCATCTAAAACATAACTTACTTCTACCACGACCAAAATATATCTCAATAATTTTTGTCTCCAAGTAAAATAAATCTCTATGTGACCTCAAATAGCAACCAATACGTCACATAGTAAATATTACACCCAAACACACTTCATAGTGCGGTGCGCAAACTCAAGATTAATAAAAATAGATTTGCACCAATCCTTCGTACTCTACACTTGGCACAGAATCAAGTAAATGATATTTGATAGCTGACATGTTTTTAAACGAAAGAAATGGAGGATACTTCACGGGAGGCTACTGCATGTGCTGACTTCTTATCGTTTTTTTTTAAACTGGTTATATCCCCTGTTTATAAAAAATAAGTAGCATACGTGTCCTATCCATTATGATTAAGTATTTCCTTATTTGGTATTGTTCTATCCCCTGTGATAACGCGTTGTTTAGTTACTGTGTTTTTTTCTTTAATTGGTATTGTTCTATCCCCTGTGATAAATCCTTATTTAATTACTGTGTTATTTCCTTATTTGGTAATATTAAAGGCTTGTAAGGTCACGCATAGTTTCAATCAACCACGCACTGAGTTTGGCAAATATTATAAGTGCTAAAGGTATAATAGTATTTCATCCTGCTATCGTTAATGGTCAACAAATAAAATGTCTTAGAGATTCACGTTGTACTACTGTAGTTGTGAACAGAAGTACATGTTAAAGAGAACACACATCAAACTAGGATATTGTACTATAAAGTCGTGTGACGTAGCAACCATTAAAGTAGACTCACCATGGTTAGCTGGTATATGTGAAGCTATTATACTAGATAATCATATATGTGATTTGATTATTGGTAATGTACAGGGAGTATCGCAAGATCACACAGAAACAATCGTAAAGAACTGGATACAAAGAAAAAGAAATGAAGATGTAGAAATTTGTTGTGTCTGCATCGATAAAAAGAGAACTTTCATTAATGACAACTGCATACATGACAAACCACAAAGCTCATTATTAGAGCAAAAATGGAATGAAACAGAAGAAATATGTTGCTTCATACAATGCTTGGAAGACAATATAGACAAATCAACCACTGAAGATAAAAAGATTATGCTTCTTAGAAATAGACTAGCAGTACACAAGAAAGCAAATAAAATAGCTACTGAGTACTCATACTGTTATGATAACATGAATGCAAATTTCTGCAATAAAAGAAACATGTAAAAGATCACAAAGATCAAGTTATAGCTGTGATGACTAGGCAACAAACAAGACATAAAATACGATTCAAGAAAAATGCATTCAAACAGAACAATCAAATACCAGATCTGTTTTCTAGAATGATAATTGGGACATATACAGACAATGAATGAATATGGACTACTACTTAAAGACTCATATGTAAACGGAGATATTTTTTTATACTGTCGTCGTCGTAGTCATTGAGAAGTTCAACGATTTTATCACACACAATTGAACGTTAATTGAATTATTGCTGTTTGAGCTGACGTCACAAAACTGTTTTTAATCAACGCAAGTTATCGTTGTCGTTGCTGCTAAGTAGCAGCCTGTTATAGCTGTAAGCACACTTTGCTCAATTTTTTCGTCGTATCTAATGACAACAGCTTATCATTGCTGTAAGCAAGCTTTGCTCATTTTTTCGTCGCAGTTAATAGAGCAATGTATCGCTACTGTGAGCAGTCGTTGCTCATATTGTCATCCTGACAATTTTGTGAGTTGTAATAACCACGTTGCTGTGTGCTGTACTATCCAGATTTTAAAAAAAATATATAACCATTATATTCTATTTGGTTGTTGTGTCTATAAGAAACGTGAGACTGTGAACACAATTTTGCCATGGACATTTATCAGTGTAGTGACTATTTTGTGTAGAGACTATTTTGTGTAGAGACTATTATGTGAAGAGACTATTTTGTGTAGAGACTATTATGTGAAGAGACTATTTTGTGTAGAGACTATTATGTGAAGAGACTATTTTGTGTAGAGACTATTTTGTGTAGAGACTATTTTGTGTAGAGACTATTTTGTGTAGAGACTATTATGTGAAGAGACTATTTTGTGTGGAGACTATTTTGTGTGGAGACTATTTTGTGTAGAGACTATTTTTTGTAGAGACTATTTTGTGTAGAGACTATTTTGTGTAGAGACTATTATGTGAAGAGACTATTTTGTGTGTAGACTATTTTGTGTGTAGACTATTTTGTGTAGAGACTATTTTGTGTGGAGACTATTTTGTGTAGAGACTATTTTGTGTAGAGACTATTTTGTGTAGAGACTATTATGTGAAGAGACTATTTTGTGTGGAGACTATTTTGTGTGGAGACTATTTTGTGTAGAGACTATTTTTTGTAGAGACTATTTTGTGTAGAGACTATTTTGTGTAGAGACTATTATGTGAAGAGACTATTTTGTGTGTAGACTATTTTGTGTAGAGACTATTTTGTGTAGAGACTATTTTGTGTGGAGACTATTTTGTGTAGAGACTATTTTGTGTGGAGACTATTTAGTGTAGAGACTACTTTGTGTAGAGACTATTATTGATATTTATGTTGTGCTTAACTTTTCTAATTGACCTGACGTCATTGAAGCAAGACGGAGTGTAGTAAGAAACATTTTACACATATCTACCGTCGTCCCGATGTTGATAAGATGATGGACTACACATTTACTTAAGGAGAACCATACTTTTTATTCAAGTATTAGTTACACAATTGTTTAATATTACTATTGGCATTATTGTATTTATATATTTTTTTGTAGATTACCATGTATTACATTTTGTTTTTCATTGAAAAGATGGAGAAATAATTAATAATGATATATCATAATGATGTGATGCTATAAACTATGGCAAGGAAGTAATTTTAAATGTTTTTTTTTAAATTGTTGATATTGTTAAAATTACATTAGATACTGAAATTTTTTAGGGGATAATGGGGGGTGTCCTATCCCTTATGATTACGCTTTGTTTACTTATTGTATTATTGCCTTATTTGGTATTGTTGCATCCCTTGTGACCACGCATTGTTTAATTACTGTGTTATTTCCTTATTTGGTAACGCTAAAGGCTTGTAAGGTCAAGCATGTTGGATAGGTTTGGCGCGAATCGCCCACACATTGACCTCTGTGGTTTTGGTGGGAAACTGACGTAATATGCGGGGGTGATCTACCTATAAATAGGTGACCCATGAGACTTAAGAGGAGACCCAAGGAGACCCGAAAGAGAAGTAAAAGGGGAGACCAGTGAGATATTAGGTGTGACACGTGGACTACGTGAACAGTGCAGTGGAGCAATGTTCCCTCTAAGCTGAGCGCGTGAGCAATCGCTCACACATATTCAGAGCGTCGCTCATGCTACACGTACGATCGCTCACTCCGACGGACGAAATCGCTTACATCGCTCACAAATTTTGGCCTCAAACAAAAATGTCGCTCAGAGACAAAATTTCTTGCTCACTTCATACCACACCTTAGAGGGAACATTGCAGTGGAGTAATAATTGATACAGAGTAGATACATGTGATTTATTGACTCATCTCCTCAAGTGTTTATATATATATATATATATATATATATATATATATATATATAGTATTCAATTGGATTCTCATATTCTCATCTCTAAATATCATGCATTAAAGTTCAGTTAACTTCTCTTATACTCAGTGGCGTCGTTTCACCAAAATGTTGGGGAGGGGCGGGGGCAAATAGCATCCGGTTTTCATTTTTCCATCAATTAAGTCATCAAAATTCATTGATTTAACCAATTAATTTAATTATTTTAAGAATCTTCGGGGGGGGGCATACGGCCCCCCAGCGCCTCCCCCGCAAATGACGCCACTGCTTATACTAAAAGGAGTTGTGTTGTCTGATTTAAGTGGAACGCAAGTGGGGTACGACACCAATATTTAAAATCATCGAAAACGACTTTAAAACATTAAGTGTAAATCCCTTTGCTTAAAATAACCGAATACGACTTTAAAGCGTTGCATCTAAATCCCTATACTTAAAATAATCGAATATGACATTAAAACATTATATGTAAATCCCTGTGTTTAAAATAATCGAATACGACTTTAAACGTTATGTCTAAATCTCTAAACTTAAAACGATTCGGGAAAAGTTAATTGATGTTTAAATACTTTTCATAAGAGGATTAAAAAACATTTAGTGGGGAAAATACCTTTTTTTTTAAATGCAAATTATTTAAAAATGTTACGAAAATGTATACAAACTTTCTTCAAATTTCACATGTTGCCGCCTCTGGGTAAAAAGTAGAAAAAAAAACAAGAAAAGCCCTGGGACGAACCGCCAACTTCACCCCCCCCCCTCTATTTACGCCACTGACATAATGGGAATATCATTTACAGCTTTGTTGGTAATTTACAGCTTTGGTGGTAATTTAAAGTTTGGTGGTAATTTACTTTTTTTCTCCATTCATGAAAGTCTCTATCACTTAAAGTATTTTTTTTTCAATAATTGTATCGCAACAGATGACGTCATTTCAAATGAAAATCTACGGGGGAAATTACGTTTCACACAACAAAGATCCCATGGTTCAAACACGTCGATGTAAAGGATTGCGTTCATTGTGCGGGACAACATTATATTCATCTACTGAACTCACCTCCAGTGCTGCACTACAGTAAGACTAATACTATCAGGAACATTGAAATTTTATTCCACTCCATTGTCACTCTGTTTAAACACCGACGGACTTTGTTTAAATTCTAAAACAAGTCTATATGATGTAGTTGAACAATGTACTAGCACTTTCTGAAACACTTAGTTTTATATACAATCTCGTTTTTGTCGACCATCTTCATTGATTTATCTAATCACATTTTTCGGTCTTTAATTATGTTTTTTTTTTTTAAATTAAGCCATGCACGTGCAGCTGATGATCATCCAATCAGATTGACGGTTATAAAATCATGCGACAGTTGCACTTTTACTTTTAAAGTAATTTTACTCTTTTTTTTTTAATGTTGGTTGGTTTTTATTATTTTGTTGTTGTTTTTATTACTTTGCGATTTACAAGAAATGTTTTACTCTTGGAAAAAAAAAGTGTTTATTCATTATCTACCAGGAGCGGGCACGCATGTGGTCACTGGGAGTCACATTTCGGTGTTTTACATTGTAAACACTATCTTACAGGGCTTCGCCACAGTTAATGTGTCATAATTTTGGTGAAAAAGAAGGGATTAAAAGATAGAAAACAATACTAGTTTGAATTAAGCGGTACAAAAGTCATCAATTCTTTAATGGGTACCTGACTTAAAGTTGGGGGAGTAAACGCGGCTGGGCGTTGTGCTAACCACAATCCCTTCAAATGCCGAGGTTATTGAAACTAGATGAATTCTACACTTAAAAAGGATACATTTAGTATCACCTAAAAGTGGCTAGTACATTAGGTAGTACCCCTTAATTCTTTCGGCTAACTTTAAATCATGCTAATAAAGTTGAAAATTTTAAATATATACGTTCGAATTTTAAATTCAAATATGTTCATATATAATAATTATATATATACACACACACACACGCAGTGGCTACGGGTCCGAAAAAAGGACTCCGTATCTTTTTTCCCCGGGGTCCGAAAATTGATGTGCGCATGCGCGACTTTCGGGACTCCGTATTTTTAGCGATATAATGTTAAAAAAAAAAAAAGAAATTCTGCAAATGTCTATACAAATTAAGTTCTCAGCTTATATAACATTTATTTTTTTAAAATAATTACGGCTTTGAATTATTTTAAATTACAAAATAAGGATATAGGCCTAAAACTAGGTCAAAAGGAAGTGAAAACATAACCGAGCATTTTTTTTTCTAATTATACTTAAAAATTGTAGCTTAGTTTGTGTGATGTGCTGGTGGAATGAATTAGGAGCTTGTGGTTGAATTACTTTTATGCAGACTATCCAGGTTCGTTTCCTGACAGAGACATTTTTTTTTTTTCACTTTTTTTTTTTTAGAATGTATCCTTTTAGTTGTCAGGATATATGTCTAAGACTAAGAGTAAAGATGTGCGTATGCACGGCAGTTATTCTTTATTACTTTTTTCGGGTCTGCTCAAGCCTGATAAAGTCGGAGGAAAACGATAGTATTCAAACTACAAAAGTTAACGAATAAAACAAAAAATAATGCGCTAAATTAGTATCTATCTCACCTCCCCCCCCCCCCAGAAAGCTAACACTCGTTAATTCGTCTCCGTCAGTATTTGGTTCAAATCTCGGTTATAAATGCTTCCCCATCCCCTCTATTTTCGTTTCTTAATCTTATTATTATTTAGTAAATTTGAAATATGTAGGCTACTCTGAATTTTTTAAAGTGTGACGCATACATGATGGTAAGGAAAAAAAAAATTGTATTTTTTTTTAAGTTATGAAATAGTTAAAAATCTAATTAGTTGTTGTTTCTTTTTTCTTACAACATCCTAAAAGATAAATTATTTAAAATAAAAAAAAATGTCAAAGAGATCTAATTAGTTACTTTTCATTAAAACAACTACAATGATACATTCTGAAAAAAAAAACAATAAAAAAATGCCTCTGAGAGGAATCGAACATGGATATAGTCAGCATAAAAGTGAGTCACGGACAAATGGCTTAACCATTGTGGCAGCACGTCACACAACATGCTTCAATTTTAATGCATTATTACAAAGAAAATTGCTCGGTTATGGTTTCACTCCCTTTTGACCTAGTTTTAGGCCTATATTCTTATTTTGTAAATTAAAATAATTCAAAGCCGTATTTATTTCAAAAAAAATTATAAAAGCTGAGAACATAATTTGTATAGAATTTTGCCAAATTTTCTTTTTTAATAATTATATCGCTAAAAATACGGAGTCCCGAAAGTCGCGCATGCGCACATCTATTTTCGGCTCTCGGGGGAAAAAAAACAGTCCTTTTTTCGGTCCCGTAGCCACTGCGACCGAAAAAAAGGACTCTTGCGAAAAAATTCAAAATACAACAAAGAAATGGAACAAATACATTCAAAATATTTAATATGATTTTATAATAAATTATTTCAAAATAAGAAATTCCTTGTAAAAAAATGTATTAGCCGTCAGAGAAAAGAATTAAGTGTATTTTTTAATCATATGATTTGAATATCAAATTTATATTAGAAACATTGAAATATATAATTATTCAAGAAATCAAATTTTGTAAACATTAAAAAATTTGCCTGTATTAAAAAAAAACAACGATTTAAAAATATCGTGAGGATGAAGTTGAAACTACCTCTCTGAGTGAGTGATTTCAGGTCTTCTTGGTTTATCATGAAGTACTACAAGCACAACACTGTCATGAAGTACTACAAGCACAACACTGTCATGAAGTATTCCAAGCACAACACTCTCATGAAGTACTACAAGCACAACACTCTCATGAAGTACTACAAACACAACACTGTCATGAAGTATTCCAAGCACAACACTCTCATGAAGTACTACAAGCACAACACTCTCATGAAGTACTACAAACACAACCCTGTCATGAAGTATTCCAAGCGCAACAATCTCATGATGTATTACAAGCACAGCACTCTCATGATGTATTACACCCTCTTTAAATTTGTCATTTGTAACTATAATGATGAGTCATCAGTGATGAAATTTTTGAGATAATGAATCTATGAGCCAGGTAAGATTTCTTAGATAAATATCTTGCTCTGCTGGGTTTGCTGTTTTATTATCAAATAGCATAACCCTGTCTTCACATTCATTTAACATAATTGCTACTTCCCCGCTTTGTTTTTCAAGCCAAGTTTTAAAATTCATTCTATTTTTTTGATTATAATAGTCAAAATGATCACCCCCTGTAAAGACTGCAATACAATGAGTTCTCACGTAAGTTTCACCAAAGTTACATTTTAAATCAGATATAATATCGTTACAGTTGTACGTAACTTGAGATGCAATATTGATTACAATAAGTACAACAGTCTTTGAATTCGGACTATCATGCAGAAGTCGTAAATTTTTTAGAATTGATTCTTGGCAATTCTGGCCTCCTGTAACTCTAATTCCCGGACAGTCAAAGACATGGTATACATGACCATTATATTCAACTTTATGACAGGAAATCTCTTTGGTGACAAGATTGGTGCTCTGAAAGCTTTTAAACGCTTTTCGCCTTAAAATTGAGTTTCCAAGCGCACTTTTGCCTGCTCCGATTCTTCCTACCAAGACAAGATTATACTGCTGTACGTTACTTGAATCACTATAATGAAAAAATAACAATAATAATAAAAATAGAATATATTTATTTATATAACTTGTGATCATAACCATTAGGAACCTTAGCTACACCATTGTTTCGGATTACGAGTATAAGCTAATAAATTGTTTCGGAATACGAACATAATCTATTAAATTGTTTCGGACTACGAACATTAGGCACAAAATTGACTTGAGCGGGCATATACACATTTTGAAACATATTGTTTATAAATCTGCTTCACCCCCCCCCCCTTTTTCTGCCCCGAGATGAATGATTCAATAACGACTTTTGTACGTCTACACATTGTTTATTCAGTCGTTCAAATAGTACAAATGATACATAAAAAGTAAAGTTCCCTTAACCCTAACGGGCCATCGGGGCAGATGAAGTTTAGAATTCATCTGTTTCTGTAACCTCAGCATATGAAGGGGTTGTGTGGTAAGCACAACGCCCAGCCGCCTTTACTCCCCCAACTTAAAGTTGGGTACCCATTTAAAGCTGGGTGGACTTGGGGACTAGCACCAGGACCTGAAAAAAATCCCAAGGTTCTCACTGAGATTCGAACCAGGGACCCTCGTTCGACAGTCGAGCGCTCTACTCCACCCGTCCCCTAGTACAAATGATAAAATATTGTTATTTGCCACCTGCACTAGAACAAAACACACAATGGCCTTCACCCTCAGTTTTAGCGGGAAAACGATGGATTCAGTGTGAGTGGGACTACCCTATGAAAGGAAGTGTGCTGTGATTCATAAAACGGACACTCACGGACAACGATAGAAACAAGTCGAACAGGGATGGAGAGGACGGACAGAACAAATGGAGAACCCCAGGTCTGTTGATGCCGCGAGTTCGTTATCAGCACATCACCAGCGATAACACGTAGATTCGTTTCAACTGTAATAGTTGTGCGCATAATGGACTTGGTTGTTTTGTTTTCGACGTCTGGACTATTAAAATCTGTACATTGTAGACTGTGAATAAATCTTATAATTCAACTAACGGACCCACGTGTTCTTTAGTGTCTACCTGGAGAGAGTTGGAAGTTCGCAACAATACTAATACGTTCGTGCCCTGAGTTTTATTATAAAAAATAAAGTTCATGCCCCGAAGCTTTAGTGTTTTAAATTAAAAGAAGGAAGAATAATAATAAAATAAACAAGTAACACTGTTCTTTAGCCGACAAATAACTTTAAAAAAAGATTATTACAATTTAAACTATTTTTTTTTCTCTATGACAAGGTAATTTCACCAATAATGTGTTAGTTTTTTAGTAAAAAAAAATGACCAAAATATCTGAAAGAGCCAAAATTTTATTTCAAATATATGACTGGTGATTTTTTAAATATCACTAATATATATTTATAGATTATATAACATATCAACTTAACTTCCAGCTTAAAAACCATTTCCTCAATAATAAGCTGATAACAGTTACCAGGTCATTTCAAACAAACGTATGTGATATTTTTAAAAATCTAAGAAATCAATAAAATTAATATCTAATACTGCACGAAGCGTTCAAACCTTTATGCAACGGGATGGGTGGGTGACAATTTTGGGATGAAAATAATAGGGCCGTTGTATTAGGGCAAAATTAGTTGAACTAGGAAACCTCAAAAGGGCTTATAATGGTCAGCGTTAATATTTTTATCGAAACTGATAATACAAAATGTACATTAGCTCTATGGAAACAATACTCGAATGTTCAAGGCAAATTATAGGAGTTACCTTCCATCTCAGGCTTTAGGCTTCAAACGTTAGGCTTTTTCCTATGGCTCCGAAAAGACTGACATTGCTTAAAAAAAATGGACCGAGAGAACTTAAATCTCTGACTGGGGTCTCAAAAACCCTACATTCCAACACCGATTCCCAGGAACCTTATTTACTCTGCCAAGTCCAACCGGCGCCTCTCCACCCAAAAAAAAATCATCTTTGCCATGTGAGCTCTCAAAAAACGTCAATACTAGATCCGATGTACTTGTATACAAGGTTGATTGACTTAGAGATAGCATTTTATTTCACTAACCTTCTAACACTAAACGTCTTTGCCAAATCATCCTCCCCCCCCCCACCTTTAACAAATTAATTATGCCTTGGGGGGGGGGGGTCTCAAAAAGTACCCACTAGATTAGATGTACATATACACTCACCTTAAACCACTTAAAGTTGATAGGTTACGAACAGCTAGAGAGAAATGATTTTCTTTTTTTAAGTTAAAAAGTTATTGAAATATAGATTTAAAGTTAGGTTTTTTTGGACTAAATATGGGTTTGCCTATATTGTGAACTAAAATGCAAGCTACAAAAAAGTATTTATATTTCATTTAAAAAATTTCTTATTTCCGTCAGATTTATTTCAAATAGATGACCAATAGTGCACTCATAGTTTACCCGTAGTGAACCAAAAGTGCAGCCATACTACACCGATAGTGCACACATAGTGCACACACAGTGCACCAATTGTAATCCATACTGCACCAATAGTATAAACATAGTTTACCTATAGTACATTGATAGATCATCCATAATGCAACCCTATTACACACATAGTACACACGCAGTACACACATAGTGCACACGCAGTGCACCCATACTGCCGAAAAAAGGAAGATCATAACAATACTTCCGTTACTCCATCTAGCCAAGTGAAGATACATGGTGATATATCTAATATCGGGCTTACAGACATGTAAACTGTATTACCTAGAAATATGTAATCACTAATTGATATATTTTTTCATTTTACTAAATATATGGGCTTCCACTTTGCATTTATCTACATTTAACAAACACCTTTTCAAATCACATGAAATATTTCTTCGCTTAACAAATAAACACCAAAACAAAATGTTTATGCATTTTTTAAACCGGAATTTCGTAAATATTTCAATTCCCTTTATTAGCTGTCAGTTTAAACACGTAATTTGACATATATATATATATATATATATATATATATATATATATATATGTGTGTGTGTGTGTGTGTGTGTGTGTGTGTGTCTGTGTGCCCCAACATATATATATAATCATATATATATATATATATATATATATATATATATATATATATATATTTAATAAGTGTCTGTGTTGTAAACACAATGACAGATTCATTCAGTTTACCACACATTTAAAGGGATTAAATTATGTAAGGATTATTTAAAACAAGGGTGACTATAAAAAAAAATACGGTTATTCTCATGCTTGCTCTGGGGAATTATATATATATATATATATATATATATATATATTTATAAATAAGCACGCATATTGTTGGTTATATTCGTTTTCCTAGTCGTTTTTGGAAAGATTAACCATATGCATGTATATATATATACATATACACACAAAATTAAGGATATGAAGCTCTAATTAGGCTCGATAGAAAAGATGGCGATGTATATCATTATCATCTCGTTTCCGGCATGTAGTTATGAAAGTCACTTCCGTCGTACAAGAGATTTCTAGCAAGAGTAATAGTATAGTGGAGAAGGCAACATTTTAAACCAAATTTCCGTCAATGTACGTGTCTGTCTTAATACTGCTTATAGTGAATCCATTTCTGCCGAAATGTGTATCCACCGTTTACATTTCTCTTATTCGCGATGTGGTTTCGGAAAGGAATGCCATTTTACACCATCCATGTGAGGGAGATAGTCATATCGGCTGTCAGACCTACATGTCCCATAACAGCAGTGTTTTACATGTAACATTTTTAAAAATTTCTTTGATTAACCAACTTGACCTGGCTGTCGGCTCTGTTAAAATCTTTCCAAATGTTTGTTTGTACGACGGATGTGTGCGCATCGAGTTGCCCAATCATGCGCAGTCTTAAAAAATTCTATTTTTAGTAATTTTTTTTTTTTTTTTTTTACCGAGCCTAATACGCTATTATTGACGGTAGCGTCCTTATGAATAAACTCAGCGCAGTATTCTATGACGTCATTTTATAGCATTTGATTCTATCTTACCTCAGCTAAAAGCAAATAACTTACTCTTATGTAGTTCCTCTGTGCCAGATTTTTCTGATAATTGAATTTAAAACATATGTAACAAAATATTAACATTCTATAATCTTGTGTGAATTCATATTTTTAATCATTATATTAAAAGATGCACATTTAGTTTTCTTAATATAACTTTAACAATACCCATACTAATATATTATACTATAACAGAAGAAAACATGATATAACATTTTTAATAGATGTAATATAATAAATATGGATACTTTTTTTGGATGGGGTATATTTAAAAGAGTTATCAAATACTAACCTTTTACTGGCATTCTTTCCTTCAATTGACTTTGTTGATTATAGACAGTGTCTTGAACTTTAAAAAACAGACATTTTGATGACTAATAATCATACAATTTATATTTAAATTTAACATTCTCTTTTTCTGGTCAGAGTAATGTTTTTTGGAATGGGCTGCACTGTGTTTTAGCATAGCAGTTTTCATGGATTGACATGTCAGTTAAGGCCCTGGGTCCAGAAGAAAATGTTGGGTCCTCTCGAAGAAGAGGGATAAATCTAAGGTTTGAAAATTGAGCTCTAAATATTTGAGGCTCTTTTGGGGCCCTAAATATTTGAGGCTCTGTTGGGACCCTATATATGTGAGGCTCTGTTGGGGCCCTAAATATCTGAGGCTCTGTTTGGGCCCTAAATATGTGACGCTCTGTTGGGGCCCTAAATATTTGATGTTGTGTTGGGGCCCTAAATACTTGATGCTCTGTTGGGGCCCTAAATATTTGAGGCCCTGTTGGGGCCCTAAATATGTGAGGCTCTGTTGGTGGCCGGTGCGCCTGTCCCTAAACCCGCCCCTGGCCATCTTAACTTTGTTGTGTGCCTTTTTGTATTTGGTGTCCGCAGCAAACTTAACAGCGTTACGGGCCATACAAATATTGTTAGTTAGTTATTGCTGTTTTTTTTTCCCGCAGCCACTGCTAGCATGACAGGGTGTCATGTGTCTGACACACCCACTTTTTTTTTGGGCTGCGCTGAAGCATGTCAGCCATGCCTGCGGAGCGGTAGGAAGTATTTCCGATTGACCACAATGGCAAGGCGTGGGTTTTTTTCCTGCCACATGGATAGTGTGCCTTTACCATCTGCTCTAAATGGCAGGCTTCGACAGTGTGCTTAAGTGGGACAGAGTAGCAGGGTTTTGTGTGCCAACCACATCGGTCACCGCCGCAAGCTGTGAATACTATATATAGGATTATCCTCATTGACAATAGTACCACAACCGTCGCGAAATTTTTTTTTTCCCTAACGATCATTCCCCTCGTTCCCCATCCCCCACATATTATGGTTTTCCTCGTAGACCACTAGGCTAGGATCTATGTATAGATAGTAGACTTTGATCTATGTCAAAACTCCGAAAACGGAAGAAACTATTGATAGGCGTGTGTGCTGTTTGATTATTATATAGAATACTAGCAGCAAATACATCCCTACCCCCTCCCTACCCCCTCCCTACCCCTCTCTCCCTCACTCCCTTTCTCTTTCCCTCCCTCCCTTTCTCTCTCCCTCACTCCCTCCCTCTATCTCTCCCCCTTCCTCCCTCCCTACTTCCCTCCTTCCCTCTCTCCCTTCCTGACCCCTATCTCTCTTTATCCCTCCCTCCCTCTCCCATCTCCCTCTCTCTCCCTCACTCCTTATCTCTCCCCCTCTCCCTCCGCCTCCCTCTCCCCCTCCCTCTATCTCCCTCCTTCCATCTATCCTTTCTCGCCCCCTTCTCTCTCTTTATCTCTTCCTCTCTTTCTCTTTCCCTCCCTCCCTTTCTCTCTCCCTCTCTCCCTTCTCTCTCCCTTCCCTCCTTCCCTGATTTCTTCTCTCCCTCCCTGCCCCCTCTCTCGTATTATCCCTCCCTCTCTCTCCAACCTTTCTTCTCTCTCCCTCCCTCTCTCCTTTCCTCCCTCCCTCTCCCATCTTCCTCTCTCTCAATCTCTCTCCCACTTCTTCTCTCCACCTCTCTTCCCCTTCCTCCCTCCCTCCTTTCTTCTCTCTCACCCTCCCTGCCCCTCCTCTCTCTCTTTATCTCTCTCCCTCCCTCTCTCTCGCTCTCTCTCTCTCTCTCTCTCTATATATATATATATATATATATATATAATATATATATATATATATTATTATTATTATGAATTCACACTTCTTTTAAACCCCTTCTTCATTCCTTTACCTTCCTCAAACTGTACAAATCAGGTAGCATGAAAAAACAACAATTCTTTATTTCTTTTTACGTCCCTAACCCTTTCTTATCCGTCCGTTCAATGACACATTCACTTGGTGCGCGAATACAGGGAATGCCCTGTGCATTGATACAATTTGAATACAATAACATTTGAAGCACCCGCGCGCAAGTTCATGTATCATCGGGAAATGACGTCACAGAGGATTTTTATTTATAGCAATGGCGTTCCCATATCGTGATTACATTAATATAGTAAAATACTAAAATAATTAATTACCATTAAACTACCCATTGAGATGGAACGAAACCTGTTTCATGGCGTTTTTCATGTAATTATGTGTACGTGTACCCAATTTCACATTATTTGGTTGTCTGGGTCTTCAGTTTTAAGGGAACAGACAGACAGACATACAGCAAATGCGTCTTATAAGTATAGAGATAATTACGTTTCTTTACTCTTGAGTTTAGGATTGATATTTTTTTGAAGTGTTCAGCCTTCAGAGAATCTGAAAATAATCATTATTGGGTCTTTATTACCATAAGGGATACAAATTCATGAAATTCACAGCTTCTAATCAAAATATGTTTTCACTAATGAGAAGAGTGTGATGCCTAGTTTTACACTAGATGCGAAACATTTGGGGTTTCGTCATCTACGGCTGAATAACTTCTACTAGTTTGAGCAGAAGTCATGTTATTTTTGGTTTCGGAAAAATCTGATATTTACTTGATTTCTTTTTTTCACTATTTAAAAATGCAATACAGTGTAAAAAAAACCTAATAAGAATTATTGATATTTTAGACTTTTTAAGTTTATCTTTAAAACCACAGAAACTATTTAAAATTGAGCCAAGATTTTTAAAGTCTGCCATGCCAACTGCTATAGCCGGACTACTCATCTGGCTGCATTGTAGACAGACACACATCAGCGCCGCAAATAAAGGTGACGTGGCAGACACGTAACAGTATGTCACGTTAGCAGTGACGGCACACACACACACACACACACACACACGAAAAGGTAGACAGACAGAAAGAAAGAAAAAGAAATCTTACTTTTGATCTAAAGCAGACAAACTTGAGACGAACAATATTTTAATTATATTTAACATGCTTATATTGTTTATATATAACATATAACTAATATAATAAAATGAGGTTACGGAATAACAAATCTTTACAAACATAAAAAAGACTACGGTACTCTAACTAGTCTGTAAAATCTTGGTTCAATACCTACCTATCAAGTTGTTAAGGGTCATCAATTCTTTTTTATCAGATTCATTTTTCTTGGAAGATTTTTCTGAAAACGTTAAATATCTATATAATACCTAGACTCCTAGATAGAAATATACTTTAAGTCTGTGGGTATACTTATTTTTGTAAAAAAAATGATTGAATGCAATGAATTACAATATATTAAATTTGTAAAGTATTGGGATTTTCAAACAATACGCTTGATTCTGTTGTCGCAGGTATAAGATTACTAACCAAGCTGTTCCTTTAATCGCCTTATGTCTCTCACGTGAGATTTGAAAGTACACACTGGTCTACCTGCCAAAAATGATTATAGAGAATTTGTTATTAAACTGTCCATTCAGTAATAAATTCATAAGTAACCGGAAAAAAAAAATCCGTATATGTCGAAGCTATTTTATTCCACCCCCATAGAAATACATTCCTGTTTCATAACTTAGAAGTTATTTTTGTATAAATTTCTTCAAAGACCGCTTCTGTATAAATAAATAAATATGATTTTGAAATCCAGAAGTGAAATCAATGACCTGCGATGAAGTTATTAATTAGTAATCAACATCATTTACTTACGTGCAGTTGTACTACCCTGGTAAGCTTCAATAATTTTGCGGCAGTTATCTGAAACAATAGCAAAAAATGTTAGCAAGTTTAAGATTTCTTAAAGTTCTTATATAATTCGAATCATGAAAATTATTAACAGCTTACAATAGTAACGTAAATAATTATTTCTTAAACTAAAAACAAGTTAAAAAATATTGCAACACATTATTGATATCAGAAATATTTTAATATTTCAATATACTAAAGGGCGGATGGTCGTTCGGTGTAGACCACTTGACTGTCGACGTAAAACTCCCGTGTTTAATCCTCGGTGAGTAGAAATGGAGTTTTTTTCCATTTGAAAACAGGTGTAAAGTTCTCCTTAAGTTGGGGAAGTAACGGCGGCTGGGCGTTGTGCTAACCACACAATCCCTTCATACACCGAAGTTACAGAAACAGATGAATTCTACACTTCATCTGCCCCGATATTCCTTTAGGGCATATGAAACTTAACTTTTTTTTTTAATATTCCTTAACTTAAGCTTAAAAATGAAAAAACAGTGTACTTGTATTTTAACAAGCACACTAATACACACACATACACAGACCTAATTCTGCTGTCAGATCAACAATTTGTGACTTTTTATCCACTAGGGTACCAGATATTTCTTCTGTAAAAGTTTATTTAATAAAGTTAATTGCATTGACGAACTGATAAGCAATTAAGTAAAAGTCAAGAAAAATATTTCTTTAGGTGCTAAGATATTTCCAAATGTGTTCTTTCGATTGTCTATGATACACCAATTTTTGTTAAATCACGAAATTTAGAGAAATAAAGAATATTAGATTGATAGATCGATTGATAGATTGATTAATATATTGATTGATGTATCAATTGATAGATTGATTGATAGACTGATTGATAAATTTATTGATAGATTGTTTGATTAATAGATCGATTGATACATTTATTTATAGATTGATTGATATGTTCATTGATAGATCGATTGATAGATCAATTGATCGATTGATAGATAGATATATTATTAGATTGATTGATAGATCGATTGATATATCAATATATAGATTGATTGGTTGATAGGTTGATTGATATATTGATGTATTAATTGATATATGATTGATATATGATTGATATATGATTGATATATTGATTGATATATTGATAGATACCAGTATTGATAGACTGATAGCTGGAATGATAGATTGATAGATTGTATAGGCTAAATGCAATAATACAAACCCAGTTTAAGTTTTAAGTTTTCCTTTTTCAATTTTTTTAATGTCACCAATCGCTGAAGATCTCCTAAAATTGAATTAACATTTGCCGAAAATAAAAAAAAAAAGAGTTCAGGTTATTTTTTATTACATACAAAAATAGGCTGTGAGACACAGCTAATTATAATACTCAAAAAAAATAATATTACTCAAAAAACAACACATAATTCAGTGAATTTTTTATGAACTATGTAAAGCTTCAACTTATCCGAATAGTGTGTTGTTTTATCTGCTACACTTTTAGCTAAAAAATGTATCTCCTATAACATTATTTTGTAAATGTTTTATTCAACAAGTTTACTGAAGGTAAGTTGTGAAATTTATGAAAGTAAAGTGTTAAATTTATTCAAGTAAATTGGATTAGATAATGGAAATATTGTTAGCAATTATAAGCCATGGGTGACTTTCAATAGCTCGATTCTAGATCTAAAATGCCAAGACAATTTTAAATTAACATTTATTGTTTTTTCAGCTAAATAAATTCAAGAGTCATTAAAATTGCGAGAGTAAATGTATAGAAATTACCAAAAAAAAAAACTTCAATTAGTGTCCAGAACAAAATAATAGGACAGATCGTTGATATCTCAGCTCGTGTCGAATTAATAGAATCATTCGATTTATGGGGGCGTACTTTGCACACACTTACACATACACACATACATACACATACACACATACACACACATACATACACACATACCAGTGTAATTTACGTTAACGAGACTAAGAATAAGAACGAAAATTATTGAAATTCGTCAACGATAACTAAAATAAGAAAAACAATTATTATGAGAACGGTAATAGAATAGAAATAGTAACGAAAATTATTATTGAACGAATATCGCGTGGAATATGTTCCGCCATTTCCGCCGAATTCCGTGTTTTAGAGTTGACTCATTCGTTCAGTCATTTTCGTCAAAATCCGTATTTTGTATTGTAGTCAAGCGCTAAAGCATCGCATTTCTTCATGATCGGTTACTTCCGGTTCGAAAAACTTTCGCCGGTTTATTTTTTCGATTTATATTTGTGATTTATTTTGGACGAGTAAAGTTTGTTTCTGAGGACAATGAGTTCATTATCAAAGATATTAGCTGGACGAAAGAAGGAGAGTCTGGTGTGGGATTACTTTACATATATGGAGCATGAAGGGAAAGCGAAATGTAAAGTTGTTATTATGAAGACTAATAGCGAGTGTGGTGCTTTGTTGGCGGTTAAAAACAGTACAAATATGCTGTCGCATCTCCACAGATTACATAAGCAGGAGTATGAGCAATATGTTAAAGCAGCCGAGGCGATATCATTATAGACAAAAACCAAAGAAATCGACGGTCTGCAAAAATGCGACTGAGACATTGGCTGATTGCGTATCCTGGTCAACAGAGTCGCAGAAGTATCAACAGCGTTTGTCCAGTGTGATGGACATGTTGATAGACACCTGCTATCCGGTCACAGTGGTTGACAAGCCGTCATTCAGACACATGATTAAAACACTTGATCCAAAGTTCCTTCTTCCTGGTTAGAACATTGTGTCTGATGAACAGCTGACTCATTTTTAATTTGATAGTTGATACTGGATAGCAGCAGCTATCTATATGATAGCTATTAAGTGTTTTATTAAATTAAAGCTGTTATGAATATTCAAATTCGTGAAGTTCGACTGTTCGACCCAGTGGCGTAGCTAGAGTAAACGTCACCCGGGGCGGTCCATTCAAATGTCACCCCAGTGACCCCAAACTGAATGGTTAGGTGTAGTTAAATTTTCATAAATTCTCTACCTCTAGGCTCTACTTTACTCTACTGACCGGTACGTTACTGCTTACACGTATGATCCATGACAAATCCAAATCCAATACCACAAAACAAATAGTTCAAATCTAAAGATTTTTATAATGCAACATTTCACTTTCAGAACATCTAAATGCAAAACACGACAATGCACAGCCCAAAACAATGTTCTTCGACACTATAGTTCTAGAATGAATGTCTTCTTGTTTTCATTGTGGTAAACAGGTCAATGACATCGTCAAAATCTATATGTCTTGTAAGCTCGCATTCAATGCACAGAACAGCCAGATCCGACAATCTCACAACCTCGACTGGCTCATGGTTGACCGGAGGCAATATTTTATAAGTTTCATTTTGAAGAGACTTCTTTCACACGATGCCACAAAAACACATATTGTCAGAAAGAATCTTAGAGTCAGCGTAAGATATGGCAATGATTCAAAAATGTCACACTTGATGATAAATCATAGGAGTTGCAGTACAATCCAATGATTGGCTTCCTACAAGTTTATTTCGGCTGCTTGTATGTGTTACCCTAAACGTGGAATTTCTAGACAAAGGTGTTTTCCAGACAGCTCATCATAGACAGTTGTGAGCTTGGTAACAGACAACTGTATTTCTTCGTCGTTGGCACAAATAATCTGGTCTGGCTGAACGGCAGAAAAAGTTAGCAAAATGTCATTCACTGCCTTTCCTCTCGTATCTCAAACCATATGAAAACGGTCAAGACAATCTAAAACTGCTCTCTTGGTCTGCTGCTGCAATGACAATCCAGCATCTCTTGCCTCCTTTCCTGGTAATCTTCTCTTCCTTGTGATTCTCTTTTTTGTAGGGATATCAAGTTCTTCACATTTCGCCTGCTGGACGGCATTGTCAACAGCTTTCGTACGATGCTCTTACACAAACACCATGAGATCCCTTAGTTTAGTTGCAACCATGTCCACAGTAATATCTGGTGCTTGCGTGTACTTCTGTGCTAAGTCGGCTTCTTGTAAAACATCACCTCAGAAAAACAAGAACGAAATGAAAGAAAAGTTGCATATAGCTGGCAACAGATTGTGTGCAGCGCCTCTTGTCTCGACACTTTCTTCGACATCACACAGAGCTTCAGTGGCTTCCACAAACTGGTTAAACTTATGTATCACTGGCTTCACTGCATCAGCATGTGCACTCCATCGAGTTGTGGGCAGTCTCTTCACTGTTATACCTGTGTATTTCACTAGTACATCCCAACGATCGGTCGACAGAACAAAAAATGTGTACAGCGCCCCAAGACTTCCAATAAACGTTACTCAAGACGGATTGTTAGCAAAAGAATGTTTGCCACAAAGGTTCAAAGAATGATTCGAACAAGGTACAAAAAATTGCCTTCGGATTAGTGTCTTTGATCTTTTGTTGCACACCACCGTGGATTCCAGCCATGCTTACTGCATTAGCGTACCCTTGACGAGACATAACTGAATATCCAGTCCTTCGTTATCTAGTTTCTCGAGGATATCGTCAGTCAATGCAGTAGCTGTTTTACTTTTCAGAGGAAACAATCCAAGGAATGGCTTCAACTGTACTACCGCTGATGTGTACATATCTAATACCGGTTGTATGCGTTATGTATGCGAAACGTCCGGTCACATGTCCTGTGTTGGATAAGTTTTTATAACAATTCTATTTTCAAACTATTTTCGCACCGTAGCCTGGCTGAAAACATTTGTTAGAGGTGACAGTGTCACCCTCCATATGCTGTCACCCGGGGCGGTCCGCCCCCATCGCCCCCTTCCCCCCTTAGTTCGACCTTCAATTATGAAAATAACAATTGAAAATATTTCAGACCTTGAATAAGAATAAGAATTGAAATTATTTTTAGAACTGAAATATACATATACACACACGCATACACATACACACATACATACACACACACATACACACATATACATACACACATACACATACATACATACACACACATACACACACACACATACACATAAACACACATACACATACACACATTCTTACGCATACACACATACATGCATACACACAAAAATGCATACACACACTCATACACACACATACACACATAGACATACACACACACACATACGCATACGCACACACATACACACACATACACACACTCGCTCTTATCCCTTTAGTGTATGTGTTTATGAAGTCTGAAGAAAAAAAAAAGTAATCAAACAATCTATCCTTCCAAAAAGTAAACAAAATCAAATTTTGACTAACTTACCATACTGATCTAACAGTATCCGTTTTTCCGTTCGTAATGAATCTGAAAATAAAAATGGCGAATCGGCTTTAGGAAATTCAAGCTATGTTTTAAAATCATTTCGTTGAATTGTGTGCACCTTCACTCGTCTATAACTAATCTTTAAATATATTTTTTTGAAATATCACAAGACTACCCATTGACCTTTGAAAAGAAAATTCCCCTAAAAGAGTTATCGGGGTTAGTGAGCAGTATATTTCATGAGCTCTTGAACTAAAATTGTGTAATAAGAAGGGACGTAATCCGCGCCCAGGTCTCTCTGGTCGACAGTAGAACACCTACACAATTTGAATATCAGTCCAACTTACCAACCTCACTTTCAACGAAACAATATTCAATTTAGCAAAACTGTCTTGAGCAAAACTTCAAAGCACAATGATCTCATGTAATGAAATGTAATCTATGTTTGTAAGACATATATATTTCGTACAACAGCAAAATTTATTGTCACCTATTTGTGAGCATTTCAATTGCCTTCTGTAACTCATTTCAACTTTTAATTTCCATTACAGCTATAATTAATGACACTTACGTTTTTGACCTCGCAACTTGTCAACTTTAGCTTTCAGGTAGATGACCTTTGACCTCTCTGTTAAAAAAATGAAAACTTAAATCATCGATCGACTTGAGTCTATAAATAAGTAATTTCAACACTAATAACTATTTTTTTATTGAGCTTCTATCAAAGTTAAAATTTAAAGACAGTATCTAAAACAAACAGATTATCACCGCTTTAAAAAAAGGCATCTGTATATTAGTTCATATATATACTAGCTGTACCGTGCAAAACTTTTGCATATAGTTATATCCCCTTAGGCTTGATCGGTAGGCTAGGTTATTCTTTGGTTTCGGGCAGATCCGATTTATTCATGATTGTATTTTAAACTGGAATACTATTGTATTAATTCTTTACTTTCGATTTAACGCACACTGGAAATTAGTATTATTATATATGATATATATATATATATGTATTGGCCGACGTGCTATAGACTTTAAATTGAAACAACTTGGAAATCAATCTAGATATATACAGAAACCTTAGAATACAATCGTGCTTTGAAATTCGAGCATCCGACAAGTTTTTTTTTTTCTGAGGTAAGTTTTAGTCCATTTTCCATACAACACTTTCTGTGAGTCATTACAACTATTTCTTTATTTCATAAAAATTATTTCTGTATGTCATAAAAATTATTTCTGTATGTCATAAAAATTATTTCTGTATGTCATAAAATTATTTCTGTTTGTCATAAAAATCTTTCTGTATGTCATAAAAATTCGTTCTGTATGTCATAAAAATTATTTTTGTAGGTCATAAAAATTATTTCTGTATGTCATAAAAATTATTTCTGTATGTCATAAAAATTCATTCTGTGTGTCATAAAAATTATTTCTGTGTGTCATAAAAATTCATTCTGCATGTCATAAAATGTATTTCTGTATAAAATAAAAATATTTCTGTATGTCATTACAATTCGTTCTGTGTGTCATAAAAATGAAAGTGTAAGGTTAGGTATTATTTTTAAAACATTTATGGAAGCAGCTAATATTTTCTTGTTTTATATTCTTTAACTATACAAGAAACTTAGCGCATTAACCTTTTAAAACTGGGTATAATTAAAATGTATGCCACAGCAGCTCTACCATTTTTCTTGCCGCGGACTAGTCGACTTTAAATAATTTCTCCGCGGTCCACTGAGGTGAGGTATGGGACAGGGAGGTACCGTTACTGCTCCTAACAAACCTAATTCGTGTTTTTTTCTTTTGTACTCATTCATTATTAAGGAACTTTAAAGGGCAAATAATTCGTAACCTGAATAACACCCAACAAAAATGTAAAGTGAGTGTTACAACACCCAACAAAAATGTAAAGTGAGTGTTACAACACCCAACACAAATGTAAAGTGATTGTTACAACACCCAACAAAAATGTAACGTGAGTGTTACAACACCCAACCTAAATCTAAAGTGTGTCTTACAACACCCAACAAAATGTAAAGTGAGTGTTACAACACCCAACAAAAATGTAAAGTGAGTGTTACAACACCCAACATAACGAACGTTTTCGATTGTCTTCATCTAGTGCAGTCTTTTTATGCAGGCATTGTTCTGTAAGAAGAAAAACACAAAATTTCACTTTATTTATCAACTTAGAAAAACTGCAATCTTGATCTTTCATTGAAAAAACAATTTGATATTTAGGTGCCGTGGTTACTTAACTAATGACTAATCTAAAATCGAGACCGTACCAAAAAAACACAAACATGTACATGTGTGAAGCAATATGAGTGTATTTATGAGTAAAACCAATGCAGGTCATTGAGGTGAATCTGAATTCATCTGTTTCTGAGTGAAGACAATGTAAGAATGAGATATGTGTCTGCTAGACCCAATCTACCATGAATGAGACGGTTTTGGGAGTCCCCATCCAAACCAATTATGTATGTGTGTATATTATATATATATATATATATATATATATATATATATATATATATATATATATTAGGGTGTCCAAGAAATGCTCGAAAATTTTTTTTTAATCTTTGGTGTCTCACCCCCTGAAATGTGTCTCTTGGGTACAATGAGTGAATTGGTGAAGTTGTAGCTCATTTGAACAACATTTAGAGGTCCCCCAAGAGCTTTTAAAATTCCAGTATTAGGCCACCATAAAAATCCAGACGAATCATGGCTCAAATAATTTGCAGTTTTCGCATGCCATAGTTGAATAAAATGAAGTTTAAATATACTTATATTTATCTCATTGCTACCATTAACTAGAGTTGAAATTGTGTGATTCTTAATTAGAAAATATAATAAATGCTAGAAAACATATAAAATACCTAATGTGCAAAATTTAAGCAATCTGCATATTTTTTGAAGATTTAATTTTTTTAAACAAAGCATGCTAAATTGTGAGGCATCATATCACCAAAAGTTGCTGCAGTGCTGGACAGAACGAACACCAGCATTAGAAAATCAACAATGATACTTGCATCCGCATTCAACGAAGCTGGTGTTCCGACATCTGACACAGTATTTTCCAAGAGCACAATGCATCGTCATCGCAAGCTTTGTCGTCAACAAGCTGCAGCATGTATAAAAGAAGACTATATTGCCTCAAAATCAATTGTACATTGGAATGGTAAGCTTTTGCCCGATTTTACCGATCATGTTACCAACAACGGCGATCGATTACCTGTCCTGCTCTCGTCATTTGTCGATGGCACTACAAAGCTTCTTGGTGTTCCCAAGTTAGCATCAGGGTCAGGATGGGTAGCTGCTGATGCAGTATATGAACATAAATCATGGAAGTGCGAATCTTTGTGCTTCGACACTACGGCTTCCAATACTGGAAGACTCAATGGAGCTTGCACTCTGTTAGAAGTAGCCCTGGGACGTAATCTATTATAGATGGAATGCCGTCATCACATGTTGGAAGTACTCCTTTCCGATGCATTCAATGTTTGTCTTGGACCATCCACTGGACCAGAGATTTTGTTTTTTAAGAGGTTTCAAGAAAAATGGCCAGAAATAAACCACACACCCGAAGCCAGATCCGCCCCTTTGATAATCATGTCTGATACGATTAAAGAATTTATTAAATGTCAACTTGAGGTAAGTCATTCATGTGATGATTATTTGGAATTTCTTCTGCTTGCTGCACAAATGGTTGGGTTGGAGGTTGATGTCAGCATTCGCAGACCTGGTGCCCTACATAGGGCAAGGTGGATGGCGAAAGCAATCTATGCATCGAAAATCGATCTATTGTTTGCAGGCAATGAAACCATCTTTCAGTTAACAGCTCGAGAATTACAAGGTAATCAGCGCTTTAATCGGTTTACCATATGTGTTTATCTTCAATCATGGTTTTCATGCAGGCTCACCGCAGATGCACCTGTGAATGATATCTTGTTGATACAGCGTTTATACGAATATGATGATGCTGTTCTTCGATCGACTGGATTGAAAATGATGGTGCGTCACTCGTGGTACTTGAATCCGGAACTGTCGACGCTTGCATTATTTTCAACCCTTTTGTCGGACAAAGAAAAAACTGGCCTTGTTCGGACAATGCAATCAGAACGTGGACCGCATCTCATAAAAACACTACCAAAAAGTGTTTTTGGTTTGCATGCTTCTACCACATTTTTTGAAACATCCAACATTGATGCCAGTTTTCTAGATGTTCCTGTTGAAGCCTGGTCAGATTCACCATCTTTTAAAGTTGCAGCAGATTTTGTAAAGAATCTGGCTTGTATCAATGACTCTGCAGAGCGAAGTGTAGCAATGATACACAATTTCAATGACAGTATCACCAAGAATGAAGAACAAAGACAATTTTTGCTCCAAGTGGTTGAAAAACATCGGAAAAATTTTGCAGAGTGTAATCGTGAACAGCTGGCTAAAATTTAAATTTGTAGAACTTTTTTTAATTTGTGTCTACCCTACAGTACAAAGTACAAAATAAATAGCAGGAATGCTTATTTGCATTGATTATTATTATTATTTATCAAGCAGATTGACATTGATTCAAGAATTAACTTGACAAAATGAAAAAACTTTGATTTACATAATTTTTTACTTAAATTTCAAATTTAAAAATATAAACCATTCAAGATTTATATATTTTGTTTCATTTAATATCATAAACAATACTAAGCATCAATATGTTACTTAATATATCAGTTTCGCATATAATGCAACATTAACGCTGTATTAGATTTGACCGAGAATGATTTTACACCAAAATCTGGAACTTTAAACCTCTTGGGGGACCTCTAAACATTGTCCAAATGAGCTGAAATTTTGCAGGTTAACTACTGTTACCATACAGACATATTCTGTGGGGTGAGACATCTACATTTCAAAACTTTACTTTTTGGGACACCCTAATATATATATATATATATATATATATATATATATATATATATATATATATATATAATGGAATATATAAAAGGAAATAGACTTTGGTAAGAAATGAACATCAGCGGAATGGATTCATTTGATCCATTTTCTTGTTCTTGTTTGTTTTCTTTTGAAATTTAAAATTTAATTTTTAATATCGTCTTGAATGCGAATAAAAAACATCAAATAGTTTCATAATAACTAATTTTTCATTTATAGTTGTATTTTCATTACACAGGCACTTTATCTCACTAGTGTCTTCAATAAAATTGTTTTCACATTACAAATTTTGTTTTAATATTATATCTATATGTGTATATATATATATATATATATATATATATATAAGTGACAGTTTGACATGGCAATGTATAATAGTATAGCAATTCTTACGCCGTATATTGACAGAATTAAGTGGATACGATACTCACCATAAAGTTCTTGCAGTTTATTCAACTTGTTCGTATTTTCAGCTGAAAATAAAATCTGCCAAGTAATAATCCATTAAATCGTCTTTGTATATTTTTTTAGCACAGTGCAAAACTAGTCCTTGGAACGATTTGTTTATTTTTAGATTGTTTAGTAACTGTTACATTAGACTTATTTAGCACGTAAATATGTAACTTACCTTATTTAGCTTTTAGTTGACTTATGGTTTCATTCTGAGACTCCACTATCCCAGCAATGTCCGCTGATGCAAAAAGAAATTTTGTGCTAATTATCGCTCGATCAAGAATTATGTAAAGAATATAGCAGTTAAAAAAAAATATTCAGGTATGAGGTGGGTATGGTATGAGTTTTGCGGACAAATATCAACCTAATGACACAGAAAATACGCTTTTATATCTTACCGTTATTCAACAAAAATCTCAAAACGTGTCTAAACTTGGCTGCTAGGGACTGCAAAAAGACATTGAAACCTTCTTCGGGTGTTGTCAGCAGTAAGATATTCAGAAGGCTTTCATTTCTGTTTTTTCTTGTGCTTTTAGACCGTATGTTTTGACATTCTTCTGGAGAGCTTATGCTATTTTTAACCAAGAAATCCACCAAATCATTTGCTTCGAGCACATCAAGTAGATGTGGTTCCACTAAGCGGACTGTGTATTATTATTTTTTTCGGGTTCTGTCTAATAAAGTTTAAATATAGCTAAGCTTAGTGAATATTTGCCACGAGTCTGGATAACAATCGGATTTTATTGGGACCCGGGTCCAAATAGCCACAGCCTTATAAATTTATCTAGTTTATTTCCGATATTCTGTTTATAATGAAATTGTTAAATACAGAAAGCGACCCTTTTGTTTTTAGTCTATTAAAAATTCGCGGTTAAATAATAATACGAAATGACGCGTTATATTTGTCGTTGTAGTAAAAATTTATTTTAAATGATTGATACAATTATTCTGTGAAATAAAAATGTTTTAACTTTATATTTAACAAAATAGCATGCCATTAAATAAATTTCGGAGGATAAACAAGATTTAAAACGAACACAAAACGATTCCCCATTAACGATTTCTTGTGGTGATGTGCGTGCACGCTATCATTTAAATGCTGTTACTGTTCTGGCGTTCGTAAAACATGACAATATTTCAAAATGTAGGAGGCAAACAATCAAACAAATTTGCAATTTTAAGGCTAAAAAAAATTCTGCTGTAAAAAAAACAAACATTTGGGAGCCGTGGAGCCGGCAGATATTTTCGGCTCCGGCTCCAGCAAAAGTAGCGGCTCCCGGCTTCTCGGCTCCGGCTCCGCAAGCCTGGTTAGCACAACGCCCAGCCGCCTTTACTTCCCCAACGAAAGTCAGGTACCCATTTAAAGTTGGGTGGACTTGTTTCCATTGTCAACTAAGTCATTTCTGGACATCTGTATCTGCATGAATATTATTAGTCTAATACTAACACCCTCTCTTAAACACTATACTAGACTGTAGACTATTTTGTATTATCCAAGTAGACTTATTTTAAATTTAAATACTGTTTTGTTAAATAATATTAGGTCTACCAGTATTTTATTCTTATTTCCTGTCCTCGATATGTGTTGACTTTGGACTTTGTAAACAACCAAAACATTAACATAACATTCTTTATTTATATATATATATATATATATATATATATATATATATATATATATATATATATATATATATATATATAGTTTTAACTTAACACTACTATTTTTTGTTGACTTTTCACTTTGTAAACAAAACAATCTTCTACTTTTGGCCTAAATTGTAGTTAATTGTAATGTCATAGAGAATTATAACAATATATATACATATATATATATATATATATATATATATATTAGGCCTACATTTTTATTCAAACTAAACATACAGTAAAACAATGAACTTTAAGCTGACTTTTTTTTTTTTGATGAAACACTTGAGATGATTTTTCGTATTGTTTGTTCAGTCCATGGTTATGGCAATGATCCCAGTCAAATTGAATGTTAAGACTTGAAGTTAGCATGTGTTTTATTGTTATACCTTACCTACTTAGCAATCTTATTTTAAATAGGCTTTTAATTTTATTACTGTTACAGGTGATAGACCAATTTCTGTGTTTTTGGAAATTTATAATCAATAATCACCTTCGCGATAACCTGATGACCCCCCCCCTTTCCCCGCCCACCTACCTCCAGTCCGACTCGTCCACCAAAAGAGAAGATAAACCGGCGCACTTTGTGTAACACCGAGAATTACGTATCATGACCTTACGTCCCATGACCTTACGTCCAGGTTGTATGTTCATTAGATTTCACGATGTATCATGACATAATCCAGTCTTTGTGTTTTTAAATACCGTTTTCAGAGTTTAAAAAAAAAATAGATGGATTCAAGTTACATTATGTAGTAATAATATCACAAATGAAATAAGTTCACATAGTGCTTAGTCGTGTTTGCCGAGTAAATGAATTTAGTAACAATGTACTAAAAAGTAAAAAGTAAACAAAAGAAAATCTATCGGGCTTACAACATGGGTTGTCAAACTAGGATGTATATGGCAATACTTACTGTCTTGCCAATACTTACTGTCTTGCCAGTACTTACTGTCACGCCATTACTTACTGTCTCGCCATTACTTACTGTCTGGCCATTACTTACTGTCTCGCCATTACTTACTGTCTCGCCATTACTTACTGTCTCGCCATTACTTACTGTCTCGCCACTACTTACTGTCTCGCCATTGGAAACTAAATAATAAAAATTCGTTCTGAATATATCCCCAACTTTAACTAGCCAGTAGAATTGAATATTCATAATTCAGGACAACAGGTCAAAGTTTAATTTAAATCTAATCCACGTATCTTTACATATAGGGCACTGCCGTTAAAATCAAACTATCTTAGCTACAGATAATAGAATGGAATCAAACTATCTTAGCTACAAATAATAGAATGGAATGCGGGGAAAAAACGTGGACAGGGGAGAGAAGAGAGGGGGTAACTAGTAATGTTTTTACTGCGTCACGTGATATGGGCCTGTGTTCTAATCAGAGCACATAGGGATCGGATGAGGGGAGCCAGTTGCGTGACAATTCTACAGCAGGGGCCAGGCATTCTACAGCAGGGACCAGGCATTCTACAGCAGGGACCAGGCATTCTACAGCAGGGACCAGGCATTCTACAGCAGGGGCCAGGCATTCTACAGCAGGGGCCACTAGCCACAATTTGAACACAGTCGTTTAGAAGTGCATCTCTGCTGGTTGACATTCTGTTAGAAATTGACGTCATTTTGTAAAGGTATTAAGTGTGCGATGTCGTACTATTTCATTTTTTAAATTTACAAGTCTAGTTAGACATATGATAGCTACGTAGTATATATATATATACTATATAACAATATATATAATATATATATATATATATATATATATTGTTAAAACTGCCTCCTTACCCTCGTCAATTACGTAATTATTTGGGAAATCCCGATACAGAGCATCGAATTTTCGGCAATTAAATGCTGTTGCGGGATTACGTGGTGAATGTTAATGAGGCCGGCAGAAAGTACAGTGGACATTGTGATTGTTAATTATTGTTGTATACAAAGGATTAAATGCTTGTGTGTTTTCTTATGATTTGGAACGGTGAGAACATTTAACAGTGTGTGTATATATATATATATATATATATATATATATATATATATATACTAATAGTTGTTATTGTAAAAAAACATTAGAATAGGGGCCTAGCAAGTATCCGTTACATTGGGCCCAACTATTCGTAAAAGCGGCCCTGAGAAAGAGAGAGTGAGAGAAGGAAACAGAGAAAGAGAGAGCTAAAGAGAAAGAGAGAGAGTGAGAGAGAGAGAGATAAGGAAAAGATAGAGGGAGAGAATGATAGAGATAGAGAGAGAGAGAGAAGGAAAAGAGAGAGAAAGAGAGAGGTAGAGAGAGTATGTATAATAGGAAGATAGGACACACTGATCAGTGAATTGGGTAAAAAGGGGGGGGGGGGGAGGTTGTGAAACTGACATATACACGTTTATTATCTCATTGTTAGACCTCACACATCTGCAGTACTACTAATCATCACTTATTGCATAGGAAGAAATGGTATTCCAAGCTGTGGGGCCCCAATTCAAGGGACGCTAGCGACTCATAAACACTATGCCAGCCATTAACGATAACGTATTAGATGCGTTTGATCATATTTTTAGCTCCCCTTGGTCGTTGGAAACAAATAACGTAACTCTGACCTACATCAGGCCCGTAGATTCGGACCCCCTTTGTGTTTTGTCAGGCCCCCTCTGCTTATTACCTCTACTTAGTAAAATGTATTACCTGCCCCCCACTGCTATTGCCCGACCCTGCTGTATAACGCCTGACCCCTGGTGTAGAATGTTAACGCTACGGGGCTGACCTATATAGATAGTGAGTTACAACAATGTTTAAGGGTGATGTAGTCAAATTAACAGAAAGCGGAGTGATTCAAACACGTCTTATATATAAGTCACATGGATACACGGAGATAATTCAATCACCTCTTATATATAAATCACATGGATACACGGAGATATTCAATCACCTCTTATATATAAGTCACATTGCTACACGGATTGAATCAATCACCTCATATATTTTTATAGCTTTAAATAATGGCCTACATAATATTTTATCAGTATGGACAATACACACATTTTGTAATGCTAAAAGAGTTAACTACTACTGTTTTTGCAAAATGACTTCCAACGGATTTTTCCTATTTTCCAATGACTGGATTTTTTTTCCTACCAAATATAGAATATTTTAGAAAAACTAATTGGAAATTCCAACGATGACAACTTAAGAAATTCCTAGAGCTTACACATCTGTCTTAGGCATATTTGAGAGATAGTCGAATGGGACATTGTGACTGAGAGTAACTAACACTCGGCTTGTCCAGGTCACTTTATTGAAGGTACCTACTACTTGTAAGTATTACAAACAAATGTAGTAATTACATGTAGTAAAATATTGTGTTAGTAAATGAAGACGCTGTTATACTAGTTGTACATTTTCTAGACAGCAGTAGTAATGGGTAAAAAATTGTGTTTGTATATCAAGTCACTGTATTGAAAGTAACTTTACACGTAATTGTCGTGTATTAGTTTGTGAGTTGTGCAGCAGAATATCTGCTGTCATAAAATTATATCATGAGCAAAAATTGAATTATTGCTGTAGTCTATATATAGTTACATAAATATTTACGTATGTAGTCATTCTGAGGTCACAAGCATATAAAGTCCAACAGTCTGTACTCTGACTATTTCAGTGGCAATTAAAGAGATGAATTGAATAAACCCATTAATAGTTAAATATTGTATTTCCACAAAAGAGTAAATCGAACAATATGTAAACACAAAAGTTAAAGACACTAGATTTACACTTAATTTAAATTAAAATGTTTAAAACAATTCAAAACATTATTTTTAAAATTTAATTATATTTTCTTTTTCAACAAAGAAATATTATGTTTCGTTATATTACTTTTATCGTTTGTTTGTTTGTTTTTTGTTAGTAGATATATTAAATAATTTTTTGTTAAAAACAACGTAACAATCTGTCTATTACAATGATTTTCAAACTTGAAGACACACTTCAACAACTATTTTTGTTTAGCAATCTAACATGAACGAAAGATAAATGTTGTAAATTGAAGAAATACTTGTTTCATATATCGATCTTAAACTAAGATAGGCTTATAGCCTATATTGATATTATACAATGAACAATTTTTATATAATATATTGAACATATTATGGGTAATTGTTTTATTATAATTACATTGTGTCATAACCGAACACACCACAGATTATGACGCACATTGCATTTTTTCTATAAAATACTAAAGTAATTTAATAAAATGTAAAATTAAATAAATAAAATAAAAATAAATATGTATCGATACTGCCTATTTGGTTGTATCAAAAGTCGATGGTGTGATGCCTATTTGACTGACTAATTAGTTACTCTCTATTTTTATTTTAATTTGACCTCTACAAATCGATAGGATATTTAAAAAAAAAAAGAAATCTGGCATTGAAATTGATCTCCATTTTTTTTTAAATATAAAGTTATATTTTTTAGAAGACAAGGTACAGACTGTAATTAACTTAGATTAAATGGTTCGTTTTAATGTTAGAATCTTCCTGGCCAATACTTGCCACATTTAATGTCTGCAACTATCAGATAGATTCCTTATGGCGTGCTAGTTATTTTTTTTTAATTTCAAAGATTTTAAACCTTTAAAGATTTATTAAATATTATAATACTTGTATCAATTTAATCTAACTTACATTTAGATACAGTTATTATTCGCAGTAATAGGTCATAATTTTTTGTAAATATCTCGTCAAAGTTGCCATGGCTATTTCTTATCGAGATCAATTTCTTTGATCGTGATTACAATTATCAAGTATCTATTAACATAATACGAAGATTTTAAATTAATGTTTTCTAGCTAATAATTTTATATTTGTCATACCCTTGTAATCAATATTGAAATAATTCTTGAATCTGTAGTTGCTAGTGCTTGAATGGGAGTATGAACTTATCAATAGCCATTATTTTTTCATTTAGGCCTACCGGCGGAGACAAACATTTTTATTAATGCTACTAAAAAATCTAAAACTTAGCAAAACACTTTTAAATAAAAGTAATATTTCAGATGCTAAATGATTTGTATTTTCTAAGCTTTACTTAAAAAAAAATGATTTTATATCATTTTAATTGATAAATCATAATGTTAATTGAAATGTTCCTCAGTTCTGACTTGAATTTCATGATTTATTTTCCAGTTTTGTTCAGTTTTCAATTTAATTTCTTTTAATTTTATGTAAATCTTTAATTGTTGATTAGTATTTAAAAAATTTATTATTTGTATAAATTATTAAATTTTTTTCAAATTTTTTTCTTTATTTCGAGAAATAACTACTCGTTCTCTATACATATTTATATTTTTGTTATAGTAAATATGAATGAACAGTGTAACTCTTGAAAAAGTAGCTTGTGTCATATTAGGTGAGGAGGAGATAGATAACTTTTATACCCCCAACCAAGTATTCCCAATTTAATTTGTAGAAAAAACAGCTTGCTTTATAAAAAAAAATTATTGAAATAAAGTTTATAATTTGACTTTTATAGATTATCAATCTCTTAATGAATAATTAAATTTTGTCAAAACCCATTAGAAGTTTCTCAGCAGCCCACAATGTGTTCATAACTGTTACTTTAAGAATCACTAACCAATTAAATATCTAAATCAGTGGTTCATAAATGTTAATTTCAAATGATACTGTTTACTTTTAATGTGTTTATTAAAACTAGTATAATATACATTTATCACTTTTAAATTTTTTTAAATTTATTAATTCGCTTAATATTATTTTTCAAAATTTATAAGTTTTAAATTGTAAAACAAAATTTTCAAATAATGCATAAAGCTTTTTAAAGAATTAAACATGTATTTTAAAAAGTGCGTCTAATTATATTTATTTAAGCACTATTGTGAGTAAATATCAAAATTTTATCTCATTAACTTTTAAAAGTATAAAAATGTTTCATTAAAATAAAATATTATTTCTTCAGGTATTTAAGTTGATTTTCATTTACTTTTTTTTTCTATTTAATTTCGTTTAATTTTATGTAAATTGTATATTTGTATTTTGGGTGTTAAAATGTGTTCAATTATTCTTATATTTCATTTTGTTTTTAGAAAACTATTTTATATTTTGTTAAATTACTTGAATTATTTTAAAAACTGTAATTTTTTTTTATTATTTAACTTCAAAAAAAAAACTGCAACAAGGAAATAAAAGAAATATTAAATTTTTATTTATTCATATGAACATATAGATTCGATATGTACAGTGTAACACTTTAAAAAGTCTCAATAGTGGGTGCGTTGGAGATGGAATACTTATTATATAATCCCCACACTGTATTTACAATTTTAATTTGTAGATCTGCAAACATTTTCTTATGTAAAATGAATAGAAAAATTCTTGTAATTAGACAATTATAGATTCACAGTCAATTAATGATGAATTACAATTTTTGTCGAAATCCAATGGAAGTTTGCAACCTACTAGTGTGTCTTTATTGTTTCTTAAGAAGCATTGGTCTATAAAATATTTAAATCACTGTGCCATAAATGTTGTTAATTAACGTACATTTTTACTTCAACTTGTTTCTACACATTCGATGAATATTTAATTATAACACAAATTATTTAAAAAAAGGAACAAGTTGTTTATAGGATGATATATGGTTTTTGAAATGTTTGCAAAAATAAACTCATTAAAGCAGTAGAAGTAAAATTAGATTATTTATATTAAGTATTTTTGAATGTATAAAAATTCTTCACTATATTAAAATTAGATATTAAACATAAAATTATAAAATGTCTTAATGACCGATCTTATAGTAGATGATTTAATATATATCAAGCAGTTTAAATAGTTTAAAGAAAAAGAATATTTTATGTAGAAAATAGTATTTTAATTAGCATGGCCTGATTTGAATTTTTCACTTTGGTTAAACTTTCATGGTTTAAAATTCAAAAACTTTTAGCTTAAAATGTTGCTTGAAACTTTTCTTAATTCTTAAAATAATTGTTCTTGAGTTTTTAGAATATTAGTTTGTTTTGAGAAATTCTGTCAAATTATTTAAATACATTAATAAACTAATTTTAAAAACATGTACACAAGTTGGCTTTAAACATGATATTGATGTGTTTTAATTTCAGTTATCAAGTCTCTTGTCATACAGTGTTACTGAACAAACTAAAAATACTCTATGAGGTAAAATATATTTTGTTCACTAATATGTGTTATTGGTGTAATATAAAACATAATATTTTAATTTTGTATTCTGATTTCTATTTAAATAAATTTGTTGTTATATTTTATGTTTTTTTTTACCCATTTCCAGGTGATCAGAAAAACTCACATGTCAGAAGTTGGGAAAATTAAATTACAAAACTACGAAAGACTTTTTATTTACTGGTAAGTGTTTTTATTACAGGAATTGTGTCTTGATCTCTACATTGTTGTAAGGAGAAGTTTTCATTCAAATATATAACTTTATATTGAGATATATTTATTGAAGTTAACTAGCCTGAGTTGGAATATTTTCAGTTGTAAACTATAATATTATTTATATGAATTATTGATTTGTTTATTTCAGATTTAAAATTGTATTACAGCTGAGGTCTAAATTCAATTGGTGGACAGTGAAACTCACAAAATGGACAATCAACTTTATGGTAAAATAATAAACATTTTATCGATATTGTTTACATTGTGATAATATAACATACATAATATGTGGACTTGATGTGACATTTTAATATTTAGCATGTTGAAATATTTTTCTATTTAACAATTGTAAGTTGATTTCTCTGTTCCAGGCGATCATGAAACTCAGGTGTCAGAAGGTGGAGAAGCTGATCTACACAAATATCTTAATGGCTGTAAGAAGAATCCAGGTCATAGACAGTTTATACCTGTTGATAGATTCACCTTAAACCATCTACCTGAAGGTCATTGTGACAAGGATCTGTTTGAACTGATCAAAGTTATAGCTGACCTGACAGTCAGAGTTGATGTTAAAATGACCAGTCCACACAGACCAGAGTTTTGGCCAGACACACAAGTTTCATATCCATTTTACAACATGAGAGACAAAACAAACTTGAGATGTGGAAGTGGGTGGGTGAGTGATGTGGACAAGTTTACAGATGGAGTTATTGATAGATATGGAGATAAACATTGGAAGAACTACACAACATGTTGGTGTAAACAATGTCAACATTCAGACACAGCCAGCCACGTGTGGTGGGAGTTTAATGTGAACACAGCCACACATGTGGTGTTTGATGACATTGAGGCCAGCCACACAACCTTGAGATTGTTTTATGATAGAGAAGACAGTCCAGTGGTCAGTGTTGATCAGGTCAGTGTTGTTGATGTAAACATTGAGAGAGACTGGTGTGTGTTGAAATATGTGACATGTGACAAAAATCTGGCAGATAAACTGAACAAGTTGAGGAGACATTGTGTTGATGTCTGGAGGAAAGTCAACTACAAATACGTTGAATCTCGAGATGTGGACAAGTTGAACTTTATAGTGTCACATCCTCATGGTTGTAGTAAACAGGTCAGTGTTGATCACTGGGTGGACAGATACGAGGTGGGTGATTTTGAAAATAAATTTACCTACACAACATGTACATGTCCAGGTAGTAGTGGAGCCCATGTTCATTGTGTGGGGTATGAAGGTGATGGTGGTGTTGGGTGGTGGGATCAACTTGTCCACAGTGGAAGTTTAAATTCTAAACTTAATTACAGCGGGGCTGGTTGGATCTTGTGAGTTGTTTGTAAACAAACAATATGGCGGTGTTGTATTTTATTTGTATGTCATTCTATTATATTATGACATCAACATAAACATTTGTTGTTTGTTTATTATTGTCATCAATATGTTTATTTGTTCTAATGTTGTTTGTTTATTATTGTCATCAATATGTTTATTTATTCTAATGTTGTTTATCTTCTGTACATTCTGTCTTGACTCAAATATTTTCAATAAAACTTCCAATTGACCAAAATTATTGTTTATCTTTGTTTATTTCTGTCAAGTCATGTTTTTGTTGATTGTTTATTACATAAGTTTGTAAATATTTACAGTAAATAAATAAACTATTACGAAATAAATGAAAATGACAAAATTAAATTATATTAATAAACAATTACATATCGAAAACAGGCACACGATCGACTGAATTTTAGCAGATAGTGTAGGCCTACAACTGAACAAATGTAAATGTACTTTGGTCAGTTTAGTATTAATAAACAATTTTTATATAATGAATCGTCAAACAATAAATTAAACTTTACGGGTTTTTTGAATTTTAGGGGAAAAAAGTATACATTACAAAAAAAAATATTACGCAAAATAATTTGACAATCAAAGGGAAATAATCATTAAATAATTTACTTGTCATAGTCAGATTTCATTTGTCTCCCACACCTTTTGTAAAATAAAATGCTTCACTAACACAGTTTGATAAATCAACAGAAACGAGGAATTTTTACACCCGGACTGGCAAAAAGTGTTCAGCTAAAAATATTTAAAAGAGAGAATGTATCCAAATTTAATTCGCATAGCCATTAAAAATGGCTCTCACACTAAATAACGACTGTGTCATTCGGACGGCTGGACGCGGCATCTCACACTAACTACTGTACTGCGTCATTCGGACGAGTGGAAGCGGCATCTCACACTAACTTTTGTACTGCGTCATTCGGACGACTGGACGCGGCATCTCACACTAACTTCTGTACTGCGTCATTCGGACGACTGGACGCGGCATCTCACACTAACTTTTGTACTGCGTCATTCGGACGACTGGACACGGCATCTCACACTAACTTTTGTACTGCGTCATTCGGACGACTGGACGCGGCATCTCACACTAACTTTTGTACTGCGTCATTCGGACGGCTGGAAGCGGCATCTCACACTAACTTCTGTACTGCGTCATTCGGACGGCTGGAAGCGGCATCTCACACTAACTTTTGTACTGCGTCATTCGGACGACTGGAAGCGGCATCTCACACTAACTTTTGTACTGCGTCATTCGGACGACTGGACACGGCATCTCACACTAACTTCTGTAATGGTCATTCGGACGACTGGACACGGCATCTCACACTAACTTTTGTACTGCGTCATTCGGACGACTGGACACGGCATCTCACACTAACTTCTGTACTGCGTCATTCGGACGAGCGGACGCGGCATCTCACACTAACTTTTGTACTGCGTCATTCGGACGACTGGAAGCGGCATCTCACACTAACTTTTGTACTGCGTCATTCGGACGACTGGACGCGGCATCTCACACTAACTTTTGTACTGCGTCATTCGGACGACTGGAAGCGGCATCTCACACTAACTTCTGTACTGGTCATTCGGACGACTGGAAGCGGCATCTCACACTAACTTCTGTACTGCGTCATTCGGACGGCTGGAAGCGGCATCTCACACTAACTTTTGTACTGCGTCATTCGGACGGCTGGAAGCGGCATCTCACACTAACTTTTGTACTGCGTCATTCGGACGACTGGACACGGCATCTCACACTAACTTTTGTACTGCGTCATTCGGACGGCTGGACGCGGCATCTCACACTAACTTTTGTACTGCGTCATTCGGACGACTGGAAGCGGCATCTCACACTAACTTCTGTAATGGTCATTCGGACGACTGGACACGGCATCTCACACTAACTTTTGTACTGCGTCATTCGGACGACTGGAAGCGGCATCTCACACTAACTTCTGTACTGCGTCATTCGGACGACTGGAAGCGGCATCTCACACTAACTTCTGTACTGCGTCATTCGGACGACTGGAAGCGGCATCTCACACTAACTTCTGTACTGCGTCATTCGGACGGCTGGAAGCGGCATCTCACACTAACTTTTGTACAGCGTCATTCGGACGGCTGTAAGCGGCATCTCACACTAACATTTGTACTGCGTCATTCGGACGGCTGGACGCGGCATCTCACACTAACTTCTGTACTGCGTCATTCGGACGACTGGACACGGCATCTCACACTAACTTCTGTACTGGTCATTCGGACGACTGGAAGCGGCATCTCACACTAACTTCTGTACTGCGTCATTCGGACGGCTGGACGCGGCATCTCACACTAACTTTTGTACTGCGTCATTCGGACGGCTGGAAGCGGCATCTCACACTAACTTTTGTACTGCGTCATTCGGACGACTGGAAGCGGCATCTCACACTAACTTCTGTACTGGTCATTCGGACGACTGGACACGGCATCTCACACTAATTTTGTACTGCGTCATTCGGACGGCTGGAAGCGGCATCTCACACTAACTTCTGTACTGCGTCATTCGGACGACTGGAAGCGGCATCTCACACTAACTTTTGTACTGCGTCATTCGGACGACTGGACGCGGCATCTCACACTAACTTTTGTACTGCGTCATTCGGACGACTGGAAGCGGCATCTCACACTAACTTTTGTACTGCGTCATTCGGACGACTGGACGCGGCATCTCACATTAACTTTTGTACTGCGTAATTAGGACGATTGGACGCGGCATCTCACACTAACTACTGTTCTGTGTAATTCGAACGACTAACGCGGTACCTTTTCTGGAACGGACATGTTGAGTATTTAACACAATTCGTTCCACTAAACTCATTTTATAAAGATAAGCCCTCTCACTATCTTGTAGGTGTTAGAATTACTTCCTCTCACCCGTCTCTTCATTGAACGGGCAATGTACTTTATTTAAATTATCAGTAATGTTCAGTTTGGTATCGAGATTTGACTATTGACTGACCAGAAGATGGAATGTGTTGGGGGGGGGGTGAGAAAAAAGTACGAGCAGCGTTTTACTGAGTCACGTGATATGTGTTTATTGTTCTGAACCTGCATGTATAGAAACAGAGTATGAAGCAGGCCCGTAGCCAGAGGGGGGCTAGGGGTAGAGCCCCCCCCCCCGTGCATGATTTGAGTTTTTTGACAAAATTTTAATAATAACGGCTATAAAACATCAATCAGTTTGTTTAATAAATCAATAATAATAAAAACTTAAAAGTTTTTATTTTGGCAATCATTAAGGCTATTTATATATACTTACTGTCGATGGGCCTGTTCGCAACCTTGTAATAGTTTTATATATTGATATCTTCTGAGGACAACTAGCAACTTAAATAAGTTAATAAAATAACATTGGCTTCTGACTTCATTTTTTTTACTTATGTATAATAAAATAATAAAGTACAAACTCCGTGATTTCTGAGTGATGTTATTTAATTTGCAATTTACTTTTTAGCAGAATTAATTTTATTTTAAATTGAATAATTGCGACTGGTCTTTTTTTTTTTTTGATAGATCTGTTCTTTGTTTTCAGTATTTTATAAGAAATATCACACAAATAGCTAAGCTTTATTCATGCTTCTTTGTCGTTCTTCCCGGGTTTTACGTTAAACAAACAGTATAATAATATAAATCAGGTATCTATTAAGTAACAATTGTGTAGCAGAACTATTGGTCAATATATATATAACAGGAATCAGAAATTGCTCAGCCTCAATAAATTTTTATCATTAAAACTCTTTACTATTTAAATTACTTTTATCAAAACTGCAACATGCCATGCATTATTAAAACGTAGTTAAAATTATATATTTCTAATTAATAGCTAAACAATCGGTTCTAAAATGCACCATTCCATATATGGAACTGCAAAAAATTTCTTGAGGAGGGGACTCACTGAGATCCTCTCCCCAAACCCCTCCTCTCCGTTCGCAAGCTTTCGGCGCTTCGCGCCTACATTTTCGCCCCCTCCCCCGAACATTTCTCCTACCCCACCAGGGGCGGATTTAGGGGGAGGGGCCGGGGGCCCATGCCCCCCCCCGTTATCACAAGTTTAGGTAATACATCATTAAATTATCGAAATATTTTTTGTTCTAAGACCAATTTTCAACAATGAAAACAGTTTTGCCCCCCCCCCCCGGGGTCAATGTTTGCCCCCCCCGTCAAAGTTGTCTAGATCCGCCCCGATCCTTTCTTCGGCACCCCCCCCCCCGAAAAAAAATTTCTTCGCCCCCCCGAAAATGTCTTCGGCCCCCCCCCCCCGATCCAATATTCCTGGCTACGGGCCTGGTAGGAAGATATAGGAGGGGGGATGTTACACGGAAGATGACAGGTGAGTGACAATAGTGGACTGTTCGCACACTGATCTTAATATTTGGTTACTGTTCTTCTGTTCAGTCAATCATGAAATATTTTGCATTATGCTCATAGGGGCTGTCCATTATTTATATCAATACATTTTTTGACGATTTTTACCTCCCTCCCCCTCCTCGTCAATCTTCCAGAGACCCCCCCCCCCAACTATAAAATTACGTCAACAATTGATTACCCCCCCCCCCCCAAAAAATAACAATAAAACGAAAAAAGTAATATATTTTAAATAGTCTAGCTTACAACTACAGCAAATTGTGAATACAAGTAAAATGTTTAGAAAAAAGTTTAATAAACTTATAACTTATGAACATATTTACAGTTTATAACTACAAAGTCTTATTCTGTACAGAAAAATGTTGTTGACACTTTACACCTTTAAATTATGAACATACTTTAAATTAATATAACACTTTAAAGACTATGTAATTACTTACAAAGACTTATTCTAACCTCAAACAGAAAAGAGATTAAAAAGTTAAACTATACATACATTTTTAATTTATCAACATATTTATTTACAAACTAATCCAAATCCTATAATCTCCTATGAGTATGTCAAATATTCCTCAATTGTTATTATTGACATATGTTATGGATGAATAATTTCTTGTGGAACCGAAACACCAGACAAGTCAACATTTTCTTCACCTAGCCATTATGCACTTACCATCATCCATGAGCAAAAATTACTATGAGCTCTCTTTGTCCTTTGACATCTACTCGCATGGGACGAACTCTTTGCATGTAACATGGCGAAGCAACAGATTTTACAGATCCGTTCAGACATTAGCAACTGAGTAGATGGACCATATATATAAATTGGAAGAATTGTGAATGCTTTTGCCGATCGAGGTAGAATGATTTCAACTTTCACAAACTGATTGAAGAAAAGAGATGGAAATCTAGGTGAGTTTATATCAGATACATCTGGTTCTTTAAGGCCCTCATTAGTTTAGCGGACTGTAATTGGTGGAGGGATAAATCTATCATCAATAATATGAAAGTGCGAGCTTCTCATCGGTTGTCAGCAAGTTAAATCACAACATTTGATAATTTGTTGAAAGTACTGACTTTTTCTTACATGGTTTTTGGCACTGAACACTCCGCCGCTGCTGGAAAATTGTCTATGCTTCCTAGCTTTCATATTTCTGTCAATGCTTTGCCAGCATATTTGAAGTATAATTTTTCCAACTCTTCATCACAATTTCGACCTTGTGCGCCAAGGTGGCTTCCAAAATATTTATGAGGCAAAATTAGTAGTAATATAGTTAGTTTAATTAAGATACTGAATGTTAGGCGAGTGTGTAACACAGGACTACAAACGCTGCTTAATTTTCATTTATTTAGTAGTTATATTCAATTAAAAAAAAAAAGTAACATTGTTGACGCCCCCCTTGTCAGCAATTGTCTCACCCCCCTCCCCCTATTTTGTTGACGTAATTAATAACCAGGTCACCGGTCGGACATAGCCAGGTCACCGGTCGGACATAACCAGGTCACCGGTCGGACATAACCAGGTCACCGGTCGGACATAACTAGGTCAGACTAAAGAAAGAATCGCCGTTGGCGTTGATCTGGCCTACACCGACCGCATCCTTGATAGTCACTTGCGGGAAGAAACTTTCAGTCTTGATTTTGGCCACGGTTATCGGATCGCTCTTTGTACTGACCGCGGCATGACGATGGAGGACAAGCCGTTAATCTTTGGACTGCTCCCCTGGGATACGGAACACGTTACTGTGAAGTTTTTAATCCCAGCTTTATTCACAGTCGAACAATTCAACCTGAAAAATAAATAATCAACTAAGACTTAAAAACATTACGTCTAAATCTTTATATTTAAAAAATCGAATACGCCATTAAAATATTATGTGTAAATCCCTATGCTTAAAATAATCGAATACGACTTTAAAATATTATGTCTAAATCTCTAAACTTAAAACGATTTGAGAAAAGTTAATTGATGTTTTCATAAGTAGATTAAAAAACATTTAGTGGGAAAAATACATTTTTTTTTATTTTTATTTGTTTTTAAAAATGACAATAATTTAAAAATGTTACTAAAATTTATCAAAGTGTCATGGTATATGGCTGGTACCCTTTCTTCAAATTACACTTATTGCCGCCTCTGGGTAAAAAAAAGAAAAAAAACAACAACAAAAGCCCCGGGACGAACCGCCATCTTCACCCCACCCCCTCTATTTACGCCACTGACATAAGTGAAATATCATTTACAGCTTTTGTGGTAATTTACAGCGTTGGTGGTACTGTACAGCTTTGGTGGTAATTTACAGCTTTGGTGGTAATTTACTTGTTTTCTCCAATGCTAACAGTAAAATCACTTTAAGTATTTTTTTGTCAATAAATTTATCGTAACCGATAACGTCATTTCAAATAAAAATCTACGGGGAGGGGGGCAAATTACGTTCCACACAACAAACACGCCGATGTAAAGGATACCCCGTGGTACAAACACATCGATGTAAAGGATACCCCGTGGTACAAACACGCCGATGTAAAGGATACCGCGTAGTACAAACACGTCGATGTAAAGGATACCCCGAAGTACAAACACGTCGATGTAAAGGATACCCCGTAGTACAAACACGTCGCTGTAAAGGATACCCCGTAGTACAAACACGTCGCTGTAAAGGATACCCCGTAGTACAAATACGTCGATGTAAAGGATACCCCGTGGTACAAACACGTCGTTGTAAAGGATACCCCGTGGTACAAACACGTCGATGTAAAGGATACCCCGTAGTACAAACACGTCGCTGTAAAGGATACCCCATGGTACAAACACGTCGATGTAAAGGATACCCCGTAGTACAAACACGCCGATGTAAAGGATACCCCGTGGTACAAACACGTCGCTGTAAAGGATACCCCGTAGTACAAACACGTCGATGTAAAGGATACCCCGTAGTACAAACACGTCGCTGTAAAGGATACCCCGTGGTACAAACACGTCGATGTAAAGGATACCCCGTAGTACAAACACGCCGATGTAAAGGATACCCCGTGGTACAAACACGCCGATGTAAAGGATACCCCATGGTACAAACACGTCGATGTAAAGGATACCCCGTAGTACAAACACGCCGATGTAAAGGATACCCCGTGGTACAAACACGTCGCTGTAAAGGATACCCCGTAGTACAAACACGTCGATGTAAAGGATACCCCGTAGTACAAACACGTCGCTGTAAAGGATACCCCATGGTACAAACACGTCGATGTAAAGGATACCCCGTAGTACAAACACGCCGATGTAAAGGATACCCCGTGGTACAAACACGCCGATGTAAAGGATACCCCGTGGTACAAACACGCCGATGTAAAATATTGTGTTCATTGTTTGGGACAACATTATATTCATCTTCTGAACTCACCTCCAGTGCTGAACTGCAGTAGGACTAACGCTGTCAGGAACATTTAAATTTTATTCCACCCCATGGTCACTCTGTATAAACACCGACGGACTTGGTCTAGCAGCTGTAAATTCTAAAACAAGTCTATATGATGTAGTTGAACGATGTACTAGCACACACTCTAGCACTTAGTTTTAAAAAACAATCACATTTTGATCGATCATTTTCATTGATTTAGCTAATTACATTTTTAGGTCTTTAATTATGATTTTTTTTTTTAATTAAGCCATGCACGTGCAGCTGTTAAACAACAAATCACATTGACGGTTTTAAAATCATGCGACAGTCGCACTTTACTTTTAAAGTAATTTTACTTTTTTTTCTTATGGTGGTTGGTTTTAATTATTTATTTATTTTTTTTTTTTTTGCGATTAACATGAAAATTTTTATTCTTGGATAATAACGTGTGTATTTATTATCTACCAGGACCGGGCACGAACGAGGTCGCTGGAACTCCAGTGTTTCATATTGTACTAAGTATTTTACAGGGCTGAGCCACGGTCAATGTACCATAAGTTGGTGAACAAAAGAGATTAAACAATAGAAACCAATACTAGTTTGATGGAAGCGGTACAATAGTCATTGAAGACCCACACGCGACTCTAACAGCCAGTCGCCCATTCCTCCATGTATATAAGACTATCACAAACCCTACTCACTATAACTTTCTCAATTGTTAAATAAATGTGTGTACATATCACAAGGTCATCTCCTCCATGTATATATGACTATAACAAACCCTATCCCATTCTCATTTGTTAAATAAATGTGTGTACATATCACAAGGTCATCTCCTCCATGTATATAGGACTATAATAAACCCTATCCCATTCTCATTTGCTAAATAAATGTGTGTACATATCACAAGGTCATCTCCTCCATGTATATAGCACTATAACAAACCCTATCCCATTCTCATTTGCTAAATAAATGTGTGTACATATCACAAGGCCATCTCCAATGTTGTTTACTGGTAGATCGCCTCAACCCCGGGCCATCATTGGCCGAACATTTGTTTACGTATTAGTATACCAGAATTTTCTTGTAGCAGTTTTAAGTTTATCGATGCATAATCCTAAGGGTTTAACTGAGTCTGTCAGGGCCTAGTCATTAGGGCTTAACTGAGTCTGTCGGGGCCTAGTCATTAGGGTTTAGCTTAGTCTGTCAGGGCCTAGTCATTAGGGTTTAGCTGAGTCTCTCAGGGCCTAGTCATTAGGGTTTAGCTGAGTCTGTCAGGGCCTAGTCTTTAGGGTTTAACTGAGTCTGTCGGGGCCTAGTCATTAGGGTTTAACTGAGTCTGTCAGGGCCTAGTCATTAGGGTTTAACTGAGTCTGTCGGGGCCTAGTCATTAGGGTTTAACTGAGTCTGTCGGGGCCTAGTCATTAGGGTTTAACTGAGTCTGTCAGGGCCTAGTCATTAGGGTTTAACTGAGTCTGTCGGGGCCTAAGCATTATGGTTTAACTGAGTCTCTCAGGGCCTAGTCTTTAGGGTTTAACTGAGTCTGTCGGGGTCCAGTCATTAGGGTTTAACTGAGTCTGTTGGGGCCTAGTCATTAGGGTTTAACTGAGTCTGTCAGGGCCTAGTCATTAGGGTTTAACTGAGTCTGTCGGGGCCTAAAACATGTTGGGACAGTTTAGCTCTGACAACAATTGTTAGCTGTCGGCTAACTCCTAGTGGTCACTCTAACTTACTCTCCCCGCCACTCTGACTTGACCGTTCCTTACTCCAATCTAGGTTTATTTTCCTGGGCCAACTCCGAGCCTCCCTCCAGATGCGTAGCGAGGTGGGTCGGGGAGGGCATCATGCCGTGGGTGCTACTCACAAAGGGACGTCAAACGGTATATTTTACATATAATATTATATGGTTTTTGAATTGGGGGGGGGGGGGCGCTAAAAAGTCTTTGTGCCCCGGGCGCGAGTTACTGCCTCTCTCTACTACAAATGAAAGCATTGTCGTCTGACTCTCTGTACAACCAATCAAAACATTGTCGTCTGCCCATTTAAACTGCCTCTCTCTACAACCAATGAAAGCATTGTCGTCTGCCCATTTAAACTGCATCTCTCTACTACCAATCAAAGCATTGTCGTCTGCCCATTTAAACTGCATCTCTCTACTACCAATCAAAACATTGTCGTCTGCCCATTTAAAACTAATAAATAGAACCCTTATGAATATACCCCCCCCCCAACTTTGGCTAGCCAGTGGAATTAAATATTCACATGTCAGAACAGCAGGTCAAAGTTTAATTTAAATCTAACTCACATATCTTTAGGCTTACACTGCTGTTAAGATGAAACTCACAGAAGGCAGAATGGTAGAAAAACAAGTGGAAGGGCAATGGTGGGAGGCGGAAGGGAGGGGGTTACTAGCACTGCTTTTACGGCGTCACGTAATATGGGTCACAGTTCTAATCAGAGCACGGGGGGGGGGGTATGATATTTATATGGTGGAGGCGGGGAGAGCTAAGTAGGGAGGGGAAGATTTTTACACGAAATGTCTTTTATATGTGACGCCTCTGTAATGACGAGATGAGACCTCTTAGATCCTATGAACCACTAATGGGACGGTTTTTGCAGTACCCATCTTTCTTCCCCCCCCCGGGCCAGCAAATTTGATAGTGCAATGATCATGGAGACACCACGGGAGATATAGTAGGTACTTGAAGTCTACACCTTGGTTGTCACAGGAGATCAAACCAGGTCGACAGCCGAACGCGTTACCACATGACCATTGCTCCTACCTTAGAACTTCAAAGTCACACACCAGGGTGCACATAATAGGTGCACAATGAAATCACTATTCTCGACATGATAAACTAACCAAAGGATCAACAATATGTTGCTCCGCCAACCCCTTGACTTGCGGATGGTGGACGTAAAAACTTGAAATTGTCTTTAATTTTTTAAAATGTTGAATATATTGCTCATCGTGTAGATAGAATAAACAAGCAATTTAAGTCTTTTCCGTTTCGGACAAAGGACATTTTAGAGCATTTTCGTGTACGCAGTGGCTACGTCTAAGCCGGACGAAATCCGTATTTTTTTCCAGGTTACAGCCATAGATTTCGCTCCACGCGTATAGGTTTTGATAAATAGAGAAGGAAGTAATCATGTTGAATAACTTTTACAAAAATTAATAATGATTACGCCCCTTTGATTAGCTTTTATTATTTGTATTTAAAATATAAGCAAAAACGGTACTTAAAACGCCCCCTTTTTCGGCCCTCAGAGGTCAAATCGCGAAATGGACCAAAGTGTTTTCTTGGCAGGCCAAGACCTACAAAATGATATATACATCATGGGTCTAGGACTTATGGTTGTTGAGATCTAGGGTGATGACGGACAGACAGACAGACAAAACGGGGACAATAGAAAATGCTCTAAAAAACTTATATGTATAAAAATATACATATAAACCCTTTCCCCCTTTCCTCATGCAGTCCAAGATGTGCTTTAATTCATTCCATTTGCTCTGATGAGATTATGATAATCTAATTCGGTACATCGATTATAAAATTAAATTGTCAGCTATTGTAATTTTGGAAGTGTAATCTGAATTAAGTCAACCAGTAGCCAGGTACAATAAAGATAATAAAACCACACAAGTCACAATTTGACCACAGTCGTTTAGAGAGTACATCTCTGCTGGTTAACAATCTGTTAGAAATTGACGTCATCTTGTAAAGGTATTAAGTTTGTCATGTCGTACTATTTCATTTTTAATGTATAAGTCTACTTAGATATATGATAGCTTCGTAGTATATGTTTGTATTTATATTATTAAATCTGGCTCCATTTAGAAAGCTATACTCCGGGATAAGGCGGGGGTGGATCCGAATCATTTGATTCTGTGGAAAGAAAACGACTTAATGCGTGAGCAATACACTAAGTATTCATTAAAAGTTTTTCAGAAACATTATATGAGAAATGAATTGAAATAAACGCAAGACCACTTGCACGTGGTGTCACTTTTTTTGCACAATAGTTTCATTTGTATGCATTGATGCATAATTTCTGCTAATTAGACCTTTGAAAAGTTGTGTAATATAAACAGCCGACATCTAGGTTACATACCTAAATCTCCTTGTTTCAGTGGCGTAGCTAGGGGGATTCCTAGGGGTCCATGATAGCGTATCCAAAAAGATGGCGGTAGTCACCATGATATTTAACTTTTTTTTTAAATATATAGGTATATAGGTATATAGGTATATTTGAAACTGAAACAGCTCCCGCACTGATTCAAGCCAAGCAGGTGAAGTAGGAGATGCAATAGAAATTTTTGTAGAGTAGTGTTTCTATAGTGTTACCCTATTGTATATTTCTCAAGTGATGATTGATGATAGTGTAATAATAATCAGATCACAGTAAGCAAGTAATCAATCTCAGACAGATTTATTGTAATTAATCGCATTGATTACGAAGTCACTCCTACTTTGTATATATAAAAAAGTAATGTTTCTTTTTTTTGCACTTTTATAGCACATCTCAAATATGAAAAGGGTAAAATAAAGTGGAGCGTATTACTGGAATAAGAAGGAAGCGAAAGTAGAGAATATAAAAAAAATAAAGGAGCGATAATGAAGTTTGTGAAGCTTTCGTCGGAGTGAACGCCTGCTTTGCCAGAATCTTCAGAGACTAATGTTTATCCAACCGAAGAAGTAGCTCAAATAAAAGACCGACACAGATGACTCACAACTTTTGATTAATACGAACTTCTCAAACTCAAATAGTTCTGTGATTGCCAAAGTTCCATCACCGAAAGAAAAAGAAGATATTGATTTCAACGATATAGGGAAATGGCCTGAAAGTATAGATTCGAATTCATGATTGCTGTTGGTACAGAGAGGCCCTGAAGTCGTTCAAAATATAAATACTGATTTCTCTGAAAAGTCCACAGTAACAAGCATTGTTCAGTCAGACATGGACTTAACAAAATAAACAATACAAAGAAGGCTGACTAGAGATTGGTTTTACCAGACATTGCAAAACGGTGAAAAAGTTTTGCGCTCTTGGTTGGCATATTCTCCTTCGAAAGCTTCATTGTTTTGTTTCTGTTGCCATTTATTCCAATGCTGCTTTTTTTTTAAATGTTGTCTATTTTTTTTTTAAGAATAACTAAATAGAGGGGCGGCATATTTACGGTCGACCCCAGGCGACGAATGCCCATGCTACGCCACTGCCTTGTTTGAACTGATTTGAATATGCTATTTGTATTAATTTTTTTTATTAAAGTTGTACTAAAAAGTGCCAACATCTACTTACGTAACTAATGGATGAGCCCTTAGGGGACGGATAGTCGAGCAGTGTAAAGCGCTCGTCAATCGACCTTTACATATCCAGATTTAAATGGATATCTGACAGGGAATTGTACTTGATACACTTGTTTTTTTAATTCATACCTGTTAAGGTCGCAGGATAAATCTGCTACCCTACAGGCATGATATTTGAGTACGCCAACTCCGTAGATATATGAACATAAATGGTTACTACGCGAGTCATGTCCAGCAACTCTTTTTGTCGAAATCAGATTTAACATTAAAAGGGCTATATCCCTTAGACCATATGTTGTGGCATTTCATGCTGATAGAAACGATGGCTAAGAATGCTCGGGATTAAAAGAACAATATTAATTTTATTATACCTGATACTCCATCGTGAACAATGGAGATGGTCCTCACTGAAATATCCGTGGCGTGAAACTCGGTCAGACTGAGGGAATCGTAAGGCGGCGGCTCATCGTAAGGGGGCGGGTTCGTTCCGTTGCGCGGGGCAGGCGCATGCTGTAGTCTTGCCAAAATGGTGGTCAGCCAAAGGGCAACCTGGTCGTTCTGTGGGAAGCTCACTGCGGGCGATGCGACCCGGTCCCTGTTACCTAAGGCTGCTCTGAGTGCGGACGAGGCTCGCCGAGACGCGGAGCTCCTACGACGGCGAATGGTGCAGATGATGATGACCAGCAGCGTCAGGACAGAGGTCGGCACGACAATGATGATGGGCAGAATGAAATCTTCGTAGTGGTCTTTGAGATCATAGTCTGGAAATAAGGGAACAAATAATAATTAATAATGATTAGCAAGCTTTTTTTTTTATTTTATCTTCGTGCATTGATACAGTGGCGCAACTAGAGATGTTGGCGTATACAGCGATAGAAAATAGTTTACAGAAACAACCAGGTCAAACCATGTAATGGTGGCCATATTTACGAGCCAAAAAGTACGCCACACACACCCATTTCTGTTGCGACACTGTTGTGATAATGCAAGCTAAAACAAAAGCGGTAATTTAATTAAACATTTTTTTTATCTTAAAAGCTGCTGAGTAAAATGCTGTTTAATAACTTTATCATAGTCAAATTGTTCAAAATCAGAATTGAATTGTTCATTATGTTCGCTTACCATGTGTAGTTTGGTGGCTCAGTTGATCGGCATTCATATCTAAGAAATTATTAATAGTCATTTACACTTACTTTAAATAGTTTAACACATGTTTACTATTTACATTTCAATATTGCTAACATATCTTACAGCTAAACATTGGTAAAAAAAAACATTTACTATTTGGCGTTGGGTAAAAAGTGTAGAGTTGAACATTGATAAAAATGAAGACCATAATTTGAATCACTGTCAGTATTTGTCACCCCCCCCCCTTTTTCCTTTCTAGTGAAATTGTTTCTATGTGAATTATTTTTACACACAGTTGTATAACTCTCTAGCTGTGTACATGTCTTCCCCATTACCAATCCGGAAATAATGGGTAGGGGGAGGGGTTTCTCCACTTCATCTAACACTGATAGATTATTGTCAATGACTGCACAACTAACGGCCTCGCTCATGTAATCAGTTTAGTTGCATATACATTTTTACAGGATGGGTGATGGATCATGGATGAATGGTGGGTGGGAAGATGGATGGATGGATGGATGGTGGGTGGAAAAATGGATGGATGGATGGTGGGTTGGAGGATGTCTGGATGATGGGGGATGGTGGGTGGGAAGATGGATGGATGGATGGATGCATGGATGATTGGGGATGGATGGCTGTATGGATGGGTGTTGGGATGATGGCTGTATGGATGAAGGGGGGGTGGATGGATTGGCAGACAGTCATATTAAAGATGGTTACACACGTGACATTCTCTTCTTTGAGTCAATAAATATACATACCACTTATATACATTTTCCAAAGCATTATATTCTTGAAATGAGTGGTATTTTGTACAAACAATACCTGCAGTTCAGATATGTTACTTTTAATTCTTTCGAAAACCAAGAAAACGTTGCTGCCTCGAGTCACTAACCTAGTCTCTAAAAAAAAAAAGTTCGATCAATTATCAACAGTGAGGCTATAGTTCAAGACTAAAATATAATTTTTAAAAGTGTTTACAAGCAACATATAGAATACAATACACTTTTTTTTCCAATATTATATTAATCGGAAAAGGTGGGAATATGATATCCAAGAACACAATAACAAAACAAAAATTGATTATTCTTTATAATGATGTAATGTGTCTTACTTTAAAAACATAAAACCATGTTGCACAAAAGGCCTGCATGGCATAGCGAAAAAATTAATGAAAACCGTCAATTTAAAAAGGTTTGGCAAACGTATAGGCCCGATGTTATCATTTTAAATATATGCGATATTCATTGTATCTTAACTACATTAATTGGCATATGCTCTGTTTAATTGTTATAATATCCTTTAAAGCAGACACTCAAATATTATTACTATTGTCGACACTAAATGTTGACTTAAACTGTGCACCAGTACAGAGGTGTAGTGAGGGGTGGGGAAGGGGGGTATCATGTCCCGGGCTCCATCTGGTATAGTTTACATATAATATTATATGGTTTTCTAATGGGGGGGGGGCGCTAAAAAGGTATTGTGCCCCGGGGGCCAGTTAAGCTCGCTACGCCACTGCACCAGTAAAAAAAAATATAGATGTGACCATGGGCGTATTCAAGGTGGCGTTCGCCCCCCCCCCTCCTACATATTGAAAAAAATGTCGTAAAGTTGTTACAATAAAACTGAACTAAATTTCCTGAAAGTTTATTACATCAAAGTATAATAACTAAACAAACAACAAATGTACCCCAAACCTAACTTCTAACAGCAGACAGTAACTAATGTGCAATTTGCTTGCTTTTTCCAATTTTTCAAAATATTCATGTTTAACAATTTCTGTCACATTTTCAGCGAAAATTCGCAGAATTCACATTATTTAATTCGTTTACGACAAGATTTAATGTATGTCAACTGCAATTTACAATGGCTGCTTTGTGGATCTTTTTTTTTTTGAATTATTGCTTGAACTGCTCCTTCTTTACTTGCCATTGTAGAACATCTGTCTTATCCTTGACCAACAAAATTTTTCATAACTAATCAGGCCCGTAGCGTACGGAGGGGGCAGGGGAGCCTGCGTTTTTGTCTGGCCCCTCTGCTTGTTTGCTCTACTTAGTAAAATTTATTTCCTGCCCCCCCCCCTGCTATAGCTTGGTCCCTGCATGTTCTTAAAAAAATCCATTCATTAAATGAATGAAACATTTCTTCTTGCTGTCATTTTTCTTAATTTTTTTAATAATAAATTTAGATTAATCAAAAAAACACCTTTGTTAAAATGTATTTTAAATGTTTACATTGTTCAGACATTGTGGTGGTAATGGCGGTGGTGATAATGGTGTCAGTTGTGGTGGTGGGATGTTTGTGGTAGCGGTAATGGTTATGGTGGTAATAATGGTCATTTATTGGTGGTGGTTGTCGTAGTTGTAATGGTGGTTGTTGTGGTGGTGGTGTTTGTGGTAGTGGTAATGGTTGTGGTGGTAATGGTGGTCATTTATTGGTGGTGGTTGTGGTAGTTGTAATGGTGGTGGTTGTGGTGTTTGTGGTAGTGTTAATGGTGATGTTGTTTGTGGTGGTGGTGTTTGTGGTAGTGTTAATGGTGGTGGTGGTAATGGTGGTCATTTATTGGTGGTGGTTGTGGTAGTTGTAATGGTGGTGGTTGTGGTGGTGGTGTTTGTGGTATTGGTAATGGTTGTGGTGGTAATGGTGGTCATTTAGTGGTGGTGGTTGTGGTAGTTGTGGTGGTGGTGTTTATGGTAGTGGCTATGGTGGTGGTGGTTGTAGTAGTGGTAATGGTGGTGTTTGTGGTGTGGTGTTTGTGGTAGTGGTAATGGTTGTGGTAATAATGGTGGTCATTTATTGGTGGTGGTTGTGGTAGTTGTAATGGTGGTGTTTGTGGTGGTGGTGGTGTTTATGGTATTGGTTATGGTGGTGGTGGTTGTGTTGTGGTTGTGGTAATGGTGGTGTTTGTGATGGTGGTGGTGTTTATGATAGTGGCTATGATGGTGGTGTTTGCGGTAGTGGTAATGGTTGTGGTGTTTATGGTTGTGGTAATGGTGGTGAAGTTTGTGGTAGTGGTAATGGTGATGGTTGTGGTGGTGATGTTTGTGGTAGTGGTAGTGGTAGTGGTAATGGTGGTGGTAATGGTGGTGGTGGTAATGGAGGTGTTGGTAATGAAGTAGGTGATAATGATGGTGGTTTTGGTGGTGGTGGTGTTTATGGTAGTGGAAATGGTGGTGGCTGTGCTGGTGATGTTTGTGGTAGTGGTAATGGTGGTGGTGGTAATGGTGGTGGTGATAATGGTGGTGGTGGTGGTGTTTATGGTAGTGATGGCGGTGGTAACGGTTGTCGGGCAACTGCTATGTAGAGAGATAGACGAGGTTTAGAATCTAGAAACAACTGGAGGGTAGGATGGGAGGATAGAAACAAATCATTGGCGGCACTGCAGTTCTAGACATTAGGTTTGACCCACTTACTGAACTCTGGGGTATCTGAGCTGTAGCTGTCGAAGCACCGCATTAAGCCTGAGTTGGAGAGTGAACACTGCCCGACATTACGAGCTCGCTGGCGAGTACAGACAAACCAAACCGTGTAATGGTAGTTGAGGGCAGAAACCGAGACGTTAAATGGGCCCTGCCGAGAGACACTCTTGTAGTCTACACTGGCTTCTGCTGCAAGGAAAAGAAGATGACAAAACATGGCCAGTCAGGTTTAATCGAAAACTATTTTCTGTCTCCATAAAATAATTAATGAATTGACCGACACATTTTAAAATAGTGTAATGTAATGGGGGATACACATGTGTTCGAAAATTTAAATAATAAAATTGGCTTCGAGAAATTAGTGTGAATGGATTTCCAAATTTCCAAATCCAGTAAATCCATTTGTCTACCGCCATATAGTGCTGGGACGTATGGTCATGTGGTCAAGCTCTCAACAGTCGACCTGAGTTCCTTGGTTCAAGTATTTGGTGAGGACCAATGGATATTTTTAGGTCATGATTAAAGTCCCCGCTATATTTCCCGTGGTGCCTCCATGGCCATTGCACTATCGGCTATGGTGGGGATGAAAGAAGGGCACCATAAAAACAGATCCATTAGTACTTTATGGGAATCTAAGATATTTCACCATACTTGCATACATACACCACAAGAGAGGAATAAAATCCTATAACAATTTTGTTAAAGATTCGTTTTGCTAGTCAGATCTTGCTACTCCGTATCTTTACCAGTCTCTTTAAAACAATAAACTCACATTCTGATAACAAGCAGATATTGCTTGGTTCGTTGGTACTCCTCGTGGTACTCCTCATTGTATTACTCATGGTACTCCTCCTAGTAGTACTTCTCATGGTACTAGTGGACATTATGGTGGTGAATCTAGAATCTGCAGAGTTTAATGTTAGACTGTTTTCTGTGGGGAAAAAAAAACAACATCATTAGCCTATTAAGTTTATTTCTGTTACCTATGTATTTATTTAATTTTTTTCTATTTATTTTAAAAATGAAAGTGTAAATTATCTTCAGTTTATAGGACCCAACACCCTCTCTTTCCTCTCTCCCCAAAAATCGATTTACTAAAGCGAAAATGACAGTCTCACACACACACACACACACATATATATATATATATATATATATATATATATATATATATATATATATTCTGCTATTTGTTTTAATTACACTTTTTAATAACTTTCTAGTTGTGTATATTTCTTGACCAGTATTAATCTGGAAAAGGGGTGTTATCATCTTTGTTTACTTGCACCAACCCATATACATTACTACATAACGGAAAGTCTAGCACCTACCTATATAATTAATACATAACAGAAAGTCTATCACCAACCCATATGCATTACTACATAACTGAAAGTCTAGCACCAACCCATATACATTACTACATAACTGAAAGTCTAGCACCAACCTATATAATTACTACATACATGACCTGCCTGACCAATCCTTATATAAGATTTAATTACAATAGAATAATTTTAATTTCCAAAATTAAAAAAGAGAGGCTAGATTAATTTACCAAAAAAAAAAAAAATAAAGATTTGCAGAAAAAAGACAGGCACACATAGAAAGACAGTCAATGACAACAGACAGACATCAAAATGAAGGGATGGAAGGATGGGCAGACAGATATATTAACGATGGCTACACACGTGACATTCTCTTCTTTGAGTCAATAAATATAAACATACCACTAATATAAATTTTCCAAAGAATTATATTCTTGAAATGGGTGGTATTGTGTAAACACAATACCTGCAGTTCAGATATGTTACTTTTAATTCTTTCAAAAACCAAGAAAACGTTGCTGCTACGAGTTTCAAGCCTGGACTCTAAAAAAAAAAACAAAGTTCAAACAATTATCAATAGTGAGGCTATAGTTCAAGACTAATGTACTAAAAAGTGCTTGCAAGCAACATATAGAATACAATAGACAATTTTTTTTTCAATATTAAATTTGGAAGAAAAACTGTGATGTAAGCTGTACTGGAAGTTAGAAGTGACTGTGATATAAGATGTACGCAAATATAGAATTTACTGTAATGTAAGGTTGCACTCGAATATAGAAGTGAAATGAGATATACTCGAATGTAGAATTGACTTCAATGTAAGTTGTATTCGAATATAGAAGAGACTGTGATGTAAGCTGAGGGTGGTGGTGGTGGTTGTAATGGTGTGGTGGTGGTGGTGGCTATAATGGTTGTGATGGTAATGGTGATCGTGTTGGTTGTGGTGGTGGTAGTGGTGATGGTAATGGTGGTGGTGGTGGCTGTGATGGTAATGGGGATCGTGTTGGTTGTGGTGGAGTGGTGGTGATGATAATGATGGTGGTGGTGGTTGTGATGGTAATGGTGATCGTGTTGGTTGTGGTGATGGTGGTGGTTGCTATAATGTTGGTGGTGGTAATGGTGGTAGTGGTGGTTGTTATGCTAATGATGGTGGTAATGGTGGCGGTGGTGGTGGTGTTTATAATGGTGGTAGTGTTGGTGGTAATGGTGGTGGTGGTAATGGTGGTGGTAATCTTTGGTGGTAATGGTGGTGGTTGTGCTGGTGATGATAATGGTGGTGGTAATGGTGGTGGTGGTGGCAATGGTGGTGGTGGTAATTGTGGTGGTAATCGTTGTGGTAATGGTGGTGGTTGTGCTGGTGATGATAATGGTGGTATTGGTAATGGTGTTAGTGGTGTAGTTAGTAGTGTTGGTATTAATGCTGGTGGGGCAAATTGATATGTGGATTTATAATTTAGAAACAGCTGGAGAATAGAGTGGAGTTATAAAAATGATTGTCAGCATTCCAGTTCTAGACATCAGGTTGACCCACTTACTGAAGTCTGGGTTATCTGAGCTGAAGCTGTCGAAGCACCTCATTAAGCCTGAAATGGATGGTAAACAGTGCCCGACATTACGAGTTCTCTGACGAGTACAGACAAGCCAAACCGTGTAATGGTAGTTGAGGGCTGAAACCGAGACATTAAATGGGCCCTGCCGAGAGACACTCTTGTAGTCTACACTGGCTTCTGCTGCAAGGAAAAGAAGATGACAAAATATGGCCAGTCAGGTTTAATCGAAAACTATTTTCTTTGGGGGGGAGGTCCATAAAATCATTAATGAATTGACCGACACATTTTAAAATAGTGTAATGTAATGGAGGATACACATGTGTTCAAAAATGTAAAATAGAATCGGCTTCGAGAAATTAGTGCGAATGGATTTCCAAATTTCCAAATCCAGTAAATCAATCCATTTGTCTACCGCCATATAGTGCTGGGACGTATGGTCATGTGGTCAAGCTCTCAACAGTCGACCTGAGTTCCTTGGTTCAAGTATTTGGTGAGGACCAATGGATATTTTTAGGTCATGATTAAAGTCCCCGCTATATTTCCCCGTGGTGCCTCCGTGGCCATTGCACTATGTGGTCAAGTTCTAGACTGTCGATCTGAGTTCCATGGGTCAAGTATTCGGTGAGGATATTTTTATGACATTATTAAAGTCCCCGCTATATCTCCCGTGCTGCCTCCATTATAATTTCACTATCTACTATGGTGGGGATGAAAGAAAGGCATCATAAAAACAGTCTCATTATTTTGTTTATATGATCCAAAAAATCTCATCTCATCCTAAAAAGGGACTTCAAACAGAGTAATAAAGCCTATAACAGTAAGTCAAAGAGTTTTGAAACTTTATGCATTTATTATTTATTTATTTTATTTAAGTTTCGTTTCGCTGCTCGGATTTTGTTACCTAGCCACAAACATTAGTTTAATATGACTCTTTTTTAACAATATACTCACATTCTGATAATAAGCAGACATTGCTTAGTTCGTGGGTAGTACTCCTCATGGTACTAGTAGACATTGTAGTGGTGTGTCTATAATTTGCCGAGTTTAATGTTAGAATGTTTTCTGTGGGGAAAAACAACAGTAGATTTACAAAGCGAAAATTAAAGTAACAAATATATATATATATATATATATATATATATATATATATATATATATATATATATATATATGATATAATAGCTGCAAGTACCCAGGTTTAAAATAAGATTTTCTGTTTACCTTCTATTTTCTCCCTCTCCCACTTCCTCTCACTCCCTCCCTCCCCTCTCCCTCTCTCTTCCTTTCTCCCCCTCCGTCTACCCCACGCTCTCCCATCTCTCTTCTTTCTCCCCTCTCCCCCTGCCTTCTCTCCTCCCCTCCCCTCTCTATCTCTCTCTCTCTCTCTCTCTATATATATATATATATATATATATATATATATATTTATATACTTATTATTATGGCTTCACACTTCTTCTAAAATCCTTCATTCCTTTCTTTACATTCCTCAAACTGTACAAATCAGGGAGCATTAAAAAACAACAATTCTTTGCAGCACAAAGGAACTATACAGCACCAGCGCGCAAGTTCTATTCTATCATCGGGAAATGACGTCACAGAGGAATTTTATTTATGGCGCCGTCGAGATTACTTTAATATAGTAAATTACTAAAATAAAAAAAAATTAATTACAATTAAACTACCCATCAAGATGAAACGAAACCTGTCCTATAACCTTCCCCATGTAATTATGTGTATGTGTAACAAATATCACGTTATTTGATTGTCTGGATCTTGAGTTATAAGGGAACAGACAGACAGACAGACAGACAGACAACAAATGCCTCTTATAGGTATAGAGATAGTAAAATACTAAAATAAAAAAAATTAATTACAATTAAACTACCCATCGATATGAAACGAAACCTGTCCTATAACCTTCCCCATGTAATTATGTGTATGTGTAACAAATATCACGTTATTTGATTGTCTGGATCTTGAGTTATAAGGGAACAGACAGACAGACAGACAGACAGACAACAAATGCCTCTTATAGGTATAGAGATAGTAAAATACTAAAATAAAAAAAAATTAATTACAATTAAACTACCCATCAAGATGAAACGAAACCTGTCCTATAACCTTCCCCATGTAATTATGTGTATGTGTAACAAATATCACGTTATTTGATTGTCTGGATCTTGAGTTATAAGGGAACAGACAGACAGACAGACAGACAGACAGACAAACAACAAATGCCTCTTATAAGTATAGATATATATATATATATATATATATATATATATATATATATATATATATATACATAGCACGGGTGCTATATCGTGCCATGTGCCATACCAACCATCCTTTGAGCTGTAAAGTGGCATAATAAAGTAATTACTTTAGCGCCTTTTTCGAGAAGTCGAATGAGCTTTTGTTTCCGTTTTGTCTGTCTGTCATCACACGAGATCTCAGCAACCATAAGTCTTGGACCCATGTTGTGTATATATTTTTTGTAGGTCTTGGCCTGCCATTCCTGCATCAAAAGTCCATTTCGCGATCTGATCTTTGTGGGCTGGGCATCAGTGTTTCTTAGGGTACCATTTTTACTATATAAGCTATATTAATAATTATGTCTTTTTCATGGCCCCATTATACACATTATACGCTGTGGTGGCGCATCAAATGAATGTGCTATTGAACGGAAGTGAAAAAAGAGGAGACACAGACGGTTGACGAGGAAAGAAATAGAGCGTTATTTTTGATACCCCTGTTTTGTTTAAGTTCGGGAAACAACAATTAACGGAGTTTTCGGACGATTAAATGACTACAATTTAGAATGTTTCAATTATGAGTCCTATTTCACTGACCACAAACCACTTGTAGATAGATTTAAGAGAAAATATTTTTTTTCAAATATAAAGAAACGTCTTTTTAATATATTTTTCAGATATATGTATTACACAATTGAATTTATAAACATTTACAAAATTTACAAAAATTTATTGAAAGATAACATACGTATTGATACATAACACGAAAATGCGCTAACACGTCCTGTGTCCAGAATGGAACAGGCTTAAGATGCTGGCTTTTTTTTTAACTTTTCATTGCATTTTTATATGGGCTTTTTTTTTTAATGCTTCGTTTTGATTTTAACATTGAGAGAATTAAGGGTAAAACGTAACGGGTAACATAAATTTGCACCCATATCTTTTACCTAATGGTGTTTAGTTTGGTTTAGTTTGTTTGCTTTGGTTTATTTGATTTGTTTGGTTGTTTGGTTTAGTTTGGTTGGTTATCGTTGACGGATAGAACGTAATTTGTGACGTATAAAATGTAGGTCATTTCTGTACATTAGGAAGGTGGCATAATCCAGCACCTAATTAACCTAACTAATCGTATTTAAAAATCCAGTTATTAAGTTGATTAGGAAGGGGTTTCACATTACATTTCCCAGGTAGATGGTCCTAAACAAGGACAACTGCTCCACAAAAGCTCCGCCTGCTACATTAAAAATGTTGTGTACAAGGAAATATATGAAATATACTTACTGGTTGCAAAAATGTGCCAATCACAGTTAACTCTTTCAATGTGATGATATTGTGCCATGCAGCTTATATTCAATGAACTGGTCGTGATATTGATTATAAGTACACTTACGGTAGTCCAATTGTGATATGTCTGAAAGATGTCTGTGACAATGAATTATTAAATTATATGAAAAGAAGAAGATATAATGAGGATTATTTGAAATAAATTAAATCTTTTAACCAATCATAAAAACAATATATAAGTATATATATATATATATATATAAATATATATATATGAGTGTGTGTGTGTGAGGAAACCGTGGATCATGTGCTTTTTGAGTGTCCCGGGCTGGCGGACCACAGGTTGGACTAATTGGGTAGCTTGCTGGTCATTGGGCTTTATGGCAGTCACCAGATGTTGGTGATCTTAAAGGCTCAACGAGAGAGTTCAGAGAGAGAGAGAGAGAGAGAGAGAGAAATAGAGAGAGAGCTAGAGAGAGAGAGAGAGAGCGAGAGACAGAGAGAGAGCTAGAGAGAGTGACAGAGAGAGAGAGGGATAGAGAGAGAGCTAGAGAGAGTGACAGAGAGCTAGAGAGAGAGAGAGAGAGCTGGAGAGATAGAGAGAGAGCTAGAGAGAGAGAGAGAGCTAGAGAGGGAGACTGAGAGCTAGAGAGAGAGACAGAGCTAGAGAGGGAGACAGAGAGCTAGAGAGAGAGACAGAGAGAGAGTGACAGAGAGAGAGAGAGCTAGAGAGAGAGAGACTGAGAGAGAGCTAGAGAGAGAGACCGAGAGAGAGAGAGTACTACGGTCTGAGCATTGTTTTGATGTCGACAAATAACATTACAGGAATGATGCTATTGAAATTGTTTCGAAAGAAAGAGAAAATGCTTACCAAAGTAAGGTCTATGTACATTTAAAGATACTCTTTTACACTGTTGCCAATAACATGTAATAAACGTTATCCACCCTTTATATGTCTGATACATCCATACTAGCCTATCGTAGCCCACCGACCAGGCAATAGGACAATCCATTCTGACAGCATTTCCCCGTGGAAGCAAGTACTGCTCATTGGAACATCCCTTTACTTAAAAAAGAAAGAGGAAGATGAATGTTCAAAAATATAAAGCTCATATGTGTCCCAGGACTTGATAATAACAACAACAACAAAATATGATGCGGCCTCCATCTTTTGTGTGCTGAACTAGTGAGCTAACTTCTGAAACAATGTACCTTGTTTTCAGTTTGATTTCTTTAAAAGCCCACAGCTAATGTGTGTCTGGGGGGGGAGCTAATATACATTAACTTAGGGCCCCCCCAGACGGAATTCAACCTGGTGGGGGGTCACCAAATGTACGTTTACTTAGGATCTCCAAATGTGCATTAGCCTTGGGCGTCTTCAGACATCAATATGAAGACAAGGTACATTGTTTCACACCTTAGCTCAGTATTTAAAACATTGTCAAGGGAGACACAGCAAACAAGATAAATAAGTAAAAAAAAGGAAGAACGTGTTTTGTGTGTGGTCCAGTGATTTGATTCGTAAGTTTACATTTATTTTTGAATAACCAAATAGACTTTTTGTGATTTTCTAATGTCAAAAAAAAATATTATCTTTGAAAAAAGAAAAAAAACAAAAACTAAACAGAATAAAGGTCAGTCTTATCTCATTGGTCAGCCCAGGGACTTCCACTTGGGGGGGTACTAATATAATAGAATGGCGCATCGCTAACTCTTCCTTTTGGCAAAGAAGTGGTCGCTGTAGGTGCGCACGAACACAATAGTTGACTCCGAGGGTGAGGTGGTGGGGGGAGTGATCCGTTGATCGGTAGACTGAGTGCTCACTCCATTGTCTTCATTGGTTAACGAAAACAAATTTTGACTTTATAGAGTGTTGGCCCCCCTTATCGCATGGCTGGCAACCCAGCCACAAATATGTTCAAACCCAGTGTGCGACTGGGCTGGCAGAGACGTCACTTCAGTTACGGGCCTAAGTGGGGGCGGGGAGTGGCGGATTAGCGATCCCCATCAAAAAAAAAAGATGATTTTTGTGAATGAATTGATTAAAACAAAAGACGTCCCTGTTAGCTAAAGACCAATGATACTGGTACAATGGCACTTGATTGAAGGGTTACAGCCTGAATCCTTAGAAGTATACATATTTGTTGTTATTCTAATAGTGAAAAAAAAACACTTACCATATTTCACTACTAAAATAACAACAATCAAACTTTGAAACAGGGTTTTGGTTGTCAATACATCTTTGCTGATCTGTTGTGATGGGGGAAAAAATAACAAAGAATGGTGATTAAAAATTTAAAAAAAAAAGTTATTTTCTGTTTGAAACGTTTCATTCCTGATTAAAGATTTGAAATAGACATTAAGTCAACTTGCCCAAGGGAGATTATTGGCTCCTCAAACAGTGAACTTAGTTTCATCACCCCCCCCTTTACAAGTCACTATTATGACAGTCGCTGTTTTGTCAGTCGCTGTTTTAACAGTCGCTGTTTTGACAGCTGTTGTTTTGACAGTCACTTTTTGATTCACATTCGCTGTTTTGACAGTCTCAGTTTTGACTGACATTCGCTGTTTTGACAGTCGCTGTTTTGACAGTCGCTGTTTTGACTGTCGCTATCCTACCCGAACACAACAAAAATCAAATAAAGAACTCTGGCAACTAATATGTCCATCCCTTCCCTTATTTTCAAGATTCAACGTTTGACTTCACCGAGCCGGGCCAGATTAAGTGCCTGGTAGGCCTAGAAAGGCCTCTTATCCAAATCGGACCTACTGTTGCCAACCAAAAAAAAAAACACATCACAATTGTGAGATCAACTGATGATGAGATCAACTGATGATGAGATCAACAGATGATGAGATCAACTGATGATGAGATCAACTAATGATGAGATCAACAGATGATGAGATCAACTGATGATGAGATCAACTGAGGGCCGATTGATTCAGGTCATGCAAACCTAATGGTTGTCCCAGCTCTGCCTATGAATGTAAGTTAACACCGAGCTGTTGTTGCTGTTATGGCTGTTGTTGCTGTAGTGGTTATTGTTGCTTTTGTGGCTATAGTTGTTGTTGTGGCTGTTGTTGCTGGTGTGGCTATTGTTGCTGTTGTAGCAGTTGTTGCTGTTGTGTCTGTTCTTGCTGTTGTGGTAATTGTTGCTGTTGTGGCTATAGTTGGCGTTGTGGTTGTTGTTTCTGTTGTGGCTATTGTTGCTATTGTGACTGTTGTTTCTGTTGTGGCTATTGTTGCTGTTGTGGCTGTTGTCCTTGTGTTGCTGTTGTTGCCGTTGTGGCTATTGCTGCTGTTGTGGCTTTTGTTGCTGTTGTTTCTGTTGTGGCTGTTGTTGCTGGTGTGGCTGATGTTGCTGTTGTGGCTATTGTTGCTGCTGTTGTTGTTTTTTATTATTTTTTTAAACCAATAAGTTTATAAATTAGAAATAAATACTGAATTTCTGCTGTTTAAGTTTGTTGGTTTCATTTAACACGTGAGAATTATAAAAACGTAAATAATATTTCATATTCGCTTACCGAATATCTGTCCATGTTAAAAAGTAAATACGAAAACAACTTTGAAATTATGTTGTTGTCTTTGTTGTTGTTTTAACGTCTACCACTGTTGTTACTATAGCTGTCCATGTCAGTTACTTGCTGTTAAACATTGCGGAAGTTCTGAAGAATACATTTTTTTTTCCAAATTACATTATCCACCATTGAGAGAACCTGTTCAGACACTTGTTATTGCAATTAAATAATCCATTTCTTTTATTGCTTCGGAATAAAACCCGGATATCCAGAACTGAATATCAAGAAGATTGATAAACAACACTCTGTAATATTAAGTGACACTATGCAACATTACTTTTTTTTTTTAACTGACTTAATTTCTCCCAGTCATCGGTGTACAAATAGTTACATTTTTAACAAAGTGATCTCCTAACGTCATTGGGGAAGTCTTCGGGTTGACATTTTATGTGAATGAATGTTATATGGTTGTTTGTTTTTTGGCTGGTTTTCAGGTTTGTCAGGACTAGAACCCAGAAAAAAAAGGACGTTGTTGACAATCCGACTGATAAGAATATAACTTAATCATATCGACACACGCATACTGACTTGTGTGTATAGGGTACAGGCCTACATGTAGACTAGAGAGCTGCGCGGGAGTCAAAATCACACCCAGTCCCACCCACTCCCGCGTTTTCAAAACCAGTCCCACCCGCTCCCAAAAGAAATTCTCCCCAGTCCCACCCGCTCCCGCGAAAAATTTTCCCAACCCCATCAAAAAATATTCTATTATAAATCATAAATAATGGTTTAAAAATTTGTTTGTAGAAATCCTCTCGAAAAACATACATTAAAAACATTTAAGATAATAAGTAAAATAAACAGTTCTACAGTTTAAGTCCATGTATAAATAAGAGGCCACTAACACTTTCTCGAGATTTTTTTTCTCCACAACATTACCCAAATGCCTAAAACAGTTGTAGCACAAGGCAAAATCTCATTAACAGGAACATTGCCATATTTTGCACCAATGTTGATCAACTTTGCAGCCAATTCTTGGAAACCACAGCCTTCGACAAATGAAAAGGGCCTGATGTCTTTAGCGCACATTGAAACAAGGGTGTTTGTGATTTCTGTTTTAACCTGAACTGGAACCTGTTTAACAATCTTCTCTTGACTTGGAATGAAGCTAGTCATTGATGTAATTTTTGGAACTGGCGATCTGTTTTTACAAGATGCGTCCACAGACCATTCGTACCATCGCGTGCCTTCCAAGTTATAATGGTATCGCATCTTGTACATACCGCGAATGGTACACCCTCGCCTTCCATATGCAAGCGAATGAAACTTTCCCAAATATTGCTCTTACCACCATTATTTACGTAAAACTGAATTCGCTCGCTTTTTGTGTAAACTAACTTTTGAATGTATACAAACACTTGATCATTTAAGTGTCTCTACATTGTAGACACACTTAAATGATCAAGTGTTTGTATACCTTCATACATATGTGTACACATTTACGTGTATTGAACACTTATTAAGATGTGCTCAACACACATTTATATACTTATGTGTATACACTCGGGTATTTTGCGTGCAATATATATGTAACATTTAACCCACAGTTAAATCTATTAATTGCCAAACTTTTTATCACCTACACCACCCTGCCACACCAAAACCCTTCACAGTTAATATCAATTTTTGTGAACTAACGAGTAAATACATCCCTGCTTTTTTTTTTAGTTAATTCACCAAAGAATTACAAACTAAACATCGAAATACTATGTATTAAGTTCATTTAAAGATATCAAAACGGAAAAAGCCCTGAATATAAGGTACACTTAAAAGATATTCTAATGCGTTGGGATAAATCTGATCCAATAATGTGATACTAACGTTAAGTTTTCTTTTTTTTTTTTTAATTTGGTCCTAAATTGTTTTAGTTGGTGCCGGCACTGTTGTTTGAACGGTCCTAAGCAGGGACGAGACGTGAGTTTTGCCGGTCATAGTCATATTTTTAGAAAATGCTATAAAATGTTCATATGTTTTTTTAATATAGTTAGCATAATCATTCATAACAAAATGACTACAAATTTATATATATATATATATATATAGCGAGAGAGAGAGAGGGGGGGGGGAGAGACAGAGACAGAGAAAGAGAGAGAGAGAGATATATGAATGTGAATCTGATATCAAGAAATGTAATTTAATTATTACAGTACAGAAATGCCGGTCGTCTTAAACGATTGCTGTGCAGGGAGCTCTTGTGTCTTTAATGGGAAAGAAATAATTAAAAAAAACATTTAAGAGTATCATACCAAAGCGGTTTCGATAAAATCTAGTGAACTATTGTTAGAGAATAAATTAAAATACATACACAATGATAATTATAATTTTGTTTTTAATAATTATTTACCGAAACTGGTCAAATATTTTATTTCTGACTTCAAAATGAGCCCAACATTTGTATAGGTATATCTTATTTTTATGGATTGTGTCCGTTGTTTTTATCTGAATCCGGGGGCCTCAACCGACATACCACCCGCCTCTGCCCATACGTACCCGGGGGCCTCAACCGACATACCACCCGCCTCTGCCCATACGTACAAGATATTTTGTTTGTATATTTATATTACTTTAAATTGAAAATGTTAAAATAATAGAACAGAAATAAATTTTAAAATATTTCTTACATCGTTCCAGAATGTTTAACTAACACGAACAGGTCGGAGACGGATGGTCGTGAGGTAACGCGCTCGACTGTTGACCTGATTCTCCCTGGTTCGATCTCCGGTGAGGACCAGTGGATATTTCAGTTCATTGCTCAAGTCCCCGCTATAATTCACGTAGTGCCTCCATGGCCATTGCACTATCTTCTATGGTGGGGATGAAAAAAGAAAACGTCTCATTAGTGGTTTATGGGATCTAAAAGATGGTATCTCATCCCAACAGGGGCGTGACACACGAAGAGATCAGAGCAGTAAATATTTATATTTAACATACTAACATTGTCACACATCAACAGACCAGAGCAGTAAATATTTATATTTAACATACTAACATTGTCACACATCAACAGACCAGAGCGGTAAATATTTATATTAACAAAACAGAAGTGTAAAACAAAAAAATATACATACTATTACACTATTATCTTTTTTTTAGAATGTATAGTTTAAGTCTTATAGAATGTTAGTTGGCAACAAAACATAAGACAAGTATGAATGTACGCTTACAAATGATTTTATTTCCTCACAATTTCAGAAATTCTATGTTTTTGAGCTGGACATTAGTTTTTAATAGCTGTCATATGCGCCATCGGAATGATAGCAATGGCTGTGAAAATTTCAGAACATAAAAAAGTTTAGGATTTTTATTAGCAGACGTAGAAAAGCGGTTCTCAGTGTTCCTCTTTATTTAGCGACTGGACCCCAAGTGATACCAAAATGTATGTACACGGATTCCCCTCACATTAATTTCAGGACTAAATGGACTTATTTGTATAGTGGAATTTTCAAATGCGACACTTGGACAGGTGGTGTCAGAATAAAAACAAACACTTGACAGAAGGGAACACAAATAAATTATAGAGAAAGGGGTGCGGACAAGTGTAAGAATGATGTGTGTGTGTGTGTGTGTGGGGGCGGGCGGAAAGGGGGTGTGGGTGGGCTAGCAGAACCCCAACTCCCCTATTCGTCTATCTACTGACGGGGTTCCATCCAACGTATGAACTTTCTGTCTTTTTTTTTTCTTCCATTTTTTTAATCCGGACTATAAGAAAGAATACAATCTGGTGTTACACCGTATCGCTGTTAACTAGGTAGATGGGTTATTCTTTACGGGAGTGATTATTTCTAGAATACACCGGATGCCGATATTTTATTGTTTTTTTTTTTTCATGTTTTGTGTTTACTTAACCGTTGTTGGTATGATAATGGTGATGAGTCAACAGTATGATGATGCAAGTATTGGGCTCTGTCAAGTATTGGGCTCTGTCAAGTATTGGGCTCTGTCAAGTATTGGGCTCTGTCAAGTATTGGGCCCCCTGTCAAGTATTGGGCCCCTGCCAAGTATTGTGCTCCAGACTTGTGTTGGCCCCTAAAATGTGTTGGGCCCCATGCAAGAGCAAGGGACATTGAATATAATAATACATGTATTATAAAGCAATGAATAATCATCTGTATAATGCATTACATGATACTTTAAGACCATAAATAAAACACTCACAAGGTAGGCTGTCTGGATTGAAGTATTCAGTGATGAGGTAAGGAAGGCAATCTCTCAATCTAGATAAGATGGATAGATAAAAAAAGATGAATGGTTTGATCATTTGGTTGGCCCCAGACAAGTGTTGGGCCCCTGTGAAGTGTAGGCCCCCTTGAAAAATGTTGGGCCCCTGACAAGTTGAGGACCCCGGTTTGGCCTTAGATGTATGTTAGGCGAGCTTTATTTGGGGAGGAAAGTGCAATAGGGTGGATGAAAAGGCAAAGTTGCATAGGGATAAGCAAATGTACATTTAGGGGAGCCATGTGCATTAGAGCCGGGATTCTGACAAGTTTTCTGTCCCAGGCTTTTTTTGCCCATCAAAAAGTGTTTGGCCCCTGACATGTGTTGGCCCGGGACAAGTATTACGCCCTGACAAGTATTGGGCCCTGACAAGTGTAGGGACCCTCGCAAGGGGTGTCACCTTAACCTGTGTTGGGCTCCAAGCAAGTGTTTACCCTTGACAAGTCTTTGGTCCCTGGCAAGGGTTGACTCCTAGAGTGTTGGCCCCTATTAAGGGTTGGCCCCTAGAGTGTTGGCCCCTATTAAGGGTTGGCCCCTGACAACTTTTTAGTCCCCATCAAGTTTAAGCCCTTGACAAGTCTTGGGTCCCTGGCAATTATTGATCCTGACAAGTGTTTTGCACATGGAAAGTGTTGGCCCCGAGACATATGTTGGGCCCCGACAATTGTTGGCCTCTGACAATTTTGGACCCCTGACAGGTGTTTGGCCCTAATTAAGGTTTGTACTTGACAAGTGTTGAGTACATGACAAGTGTACTTCGCCGAACAATTCTTGGGCCCCTTGCAAATGTTGGCCCCTGACTTGTACTTGGTCCAAGGAAATGGTCGGATTCTTATCAAGTGTTTGGTCCTGACCAATTTAGACGCTTGAAAAGTATGGATTCCTAGCAAGTGTTGGGCCCTGACAAGTGTTGGGCCCTGACAAGTGTTGGACCCTGACAAGTGTTGGGCCCTGGCAAGTGTTGAGCCCTGGCAAGTGTTGGACCCTGACAAGTGTTGGGCCCTGACAAGTGTTGGGCCCTGACAAGTGTTGGCCCCTGACCATTGTTGGGCACTGACAAGTTATTGGCCCCTGACAAGTGTAGTGCCCTAAAAAGTGTTGGCCCCTGACAAGTGTTGGCCCCTGACAAGTGTTGGCCCCTGACAAGTGTTGGCCCTGAAAAGTCTTGGCCCATGACAAGTGTTGGGCCCTGACAAGTGTTGGCCCCTGGCAAGTGTTGGCCCCTTACAAGTGTTGGCCACTAGCAAGTGTTGGATCTAGGCAAGTTTAGGCCTCTGACATGTGTTGGCCCCTGACAAGTGTTGGCCCCTGACAAGTGTTGGCCCCTGACAAGTGTTGGCCCTGAAAAGTGTTGGGCGCTGACAAGTGTTCACCCCTGACAAGTGTTGGGCCCTGACAAATGTTGGCCCCTGACAAGTGTTGGCCTCTAGCAAGTGTTGGATCTAGGCAAGTTTAGGCCTCTGACAAGTGTTGGCTCCTGACATGTGATGGGCCTCTGGTAAGGGTTGGTCCCTGACAAGTGTTGAACCCTGACCAGTGTTAACCCCCTGACAATTGTTTTGCCCCAGTTAAGGGTTGGATGACAACCCCCCTTTCAAATCACTATGCTATAAAATGACTTAACTATTGACGTGTGTGTGACCAAAGGGGCCAGTTAGTGAAGATTGTGTGTGTGGGGGGGGGGCGACCAGATTCTGACGTGAACCAAAATAAATCAAAGGATAGACAATAACTATTTAAAGATAGTGAGGAATGAGGGGAGATAAAAACAAATAATTTTATTCAAGAAAAAAAAAACTAAAATGATCGTTTTCTTCAACATTAAAAAAAAAAAACCTATAATTTATTGAGCTACAGCAAAAATAGTTTACTGGGGGTGTGGGGTGGTGGGGATCAAGGAGGGGGGGCAACCAGACGAGTAAGCCAAGGGGAGACGGTCGCATTGTTTGCTTATAAAGAATAAATAATTCTATGAAGATAAATCAATAGGTACTTACGTAATATCTCTTTGGCCTCCTCAAAATGTCTTTCAGTCTATATCAACGCAGGTATGAGCACCAATGGTAAGTCAGTTAGGGTCTCTTTGAGTTTATCTGAGTCGGTCAATCAGTCTCTCTGTTTCTATCTGCAGAAGATACTCCAGGGCTGTCCACGATACTCCAGGGCTGTTCACGATACTCCAGGGCTGTTCACGATAATCCAGGGCTGTTCACGATAATCCAGGGCTGTTCACGATAATCCAGGGCTGTTCACGATACTCCAGGGCTGTTCACGATAATCCAGGGTGTACACGAAGAAAAACGCTTGTCAATTAATATTTTGATTTCTAAGCTGGGGGGGGGGGTCGCCCTTTATAAAGACTAAAAAAATGCCAGACACGTGACGTCATTTCCTAATAACATGAACAAGTTATGTTGGCATGGCAACCATTGGCCGTGAAATATTGCCACGCCCAGACTGCATAATGACAGCAGTGACTTGCATAGACAGTGAATATGTCTTAACCTTATAAGGACTACTAGCGTCATTGACGTGAGCTCGCCTGATTTTGCACACACGTGGGGGGCCGTCCGTTAATTATGTCAACAACTTAAGAGATTGGGGGGGGGGGAGGAGGTCTCAAAAAGTTAGACGGTCTTAAAGGAAGGGGGGGGGGGATCGTGAGAAGATTTCTTGACGTCAATAATGTCACTTTTTTTTTTTTTACAAAATTAAATCCATTGTTTCATTTATCTACACATAATGAAAGTTTTCTCTCAGTTCAATAGGAACATGAGGCAAAATTTTAATCTCTGATCAATGACAAAAACTGATGGTGTCTAAAACATTAATATGGCTTATTGTAAATGAATTTTAGTGTACAGTGTAGCAGCCCCATAGCGTGAAAATTCTACAGCAGGGGGCCAGGCATACTACAGCAGGGGCCAGGCAATAGCAGGGGGCAGGAATTAAATATGTTAGGGGGGCGGCCCCCACCCCCCCTCACGCTACGGGCCTGCATTGTAGCAGTATATATAAAGACTTAAACTCCCTTGAAACTATTTTTAGCCACAGGAAGAAATTATTTTTTTTTCTTTTAAATTGCTAAGGATTCTTTAAGTTTGAAATGGATTGTCTTTATTTAATTGATTTCAATGTCTCGGGGGTTTTAACGTTTTGGTAACGAAGCAAAGCGAATGAAGTTCGTAAGATACCATTGTATCATGAATAACATTTTGATATTTACTTATGAACTGCGGCAGGGGCGGATTTAGAGGGGAAGGCGGGGGGCCATATCCCCGCCACCCCCCCCCCCCCGTTACCGTAAGTTTAGGTAAGACATCATTAAATTATCGAAACATGTGTTGTTCTAAGACCAATTTTATACAATGTAAACAGTTTTGCCCCCCCCCCGGGTCAAAGTTTAGCCCACCCCCCCTCCCGTCAAAATTGTCTAGATCCGCCCCTGAGCCAAGGTACCATTGCATCATGAATGAACTGCGCAGTTTTCGTTCATCGTAACGGTAAAAACATTGAAGTGTTAGGACTGAAATGAAACTGAAAACCAAGTCATAGGTCAGAGTTCACAATGTCTGACACAGACAACATATTAGTTAATGGCCGTTCTTTAAACAATCCTAACCTTTCTGGCGTTGCCGTTTTCCATGTGTATTATTATTTAAACGAACACGACTATTGATTAAAAGTTTCCACATTTTTCTCTATGAAATCGTTTTAAGTTAACACCATTGGTACTAGGCATTGCGCGGGTAGACATACCGCCATATGACACTGAACACTTCTAGTTCTGTGTATATGTTGTGTATGTCTTTTCCATTGTTTTCTCTATTGCGTTGAGTCATACAGAAGAAGGTTTTAACATAAACATGGAGTTACAAAAAATAAGCCTGCTAGGAAATAGGTTTAAAATTGTGTCAATGTATTGAGACATCTTAATAAAATATCAAATTGTATTTTGAATTAACCTGTTTCTGATCAGGCTTTCGGAGCCGCCAAATTTTTTTTCCGGCTCCCACAAATTTGACGGCTCCGGCTCCGGCTCCCTATTAAGATAGTATCACACGAGACAAACATTTTTGTAATTGCGCCACGCAAACATGCCGCTGATAAAAAGTTATGCAAATTTTGTCGCGTTCACCTCCATAGCAGGCCCGTAGCGTGCGGGGGGGGGCAGAGGGTCCGGGGCCCCCTGCGTTTTTAGAGGCCCCCTCTTCTTATTTGTTCTACTTAGTAAAATGTATTATTCCCCCCTGCTATTGCCTGGCCCCTGCTGTAGAATGCCTGGCCCCTGCTGTAGAATGCCTGGCCCCTGCTGTAGAATTTTCACACTACGCGGCTGCCGCGAATTTTTTCGGCTCCGGCTCCGGCTTCGACTCCAGCAAAAAGTAGCGGCTCCCGGCTCCTCGGCTCCGGCTACGCAAGCCAGTTTCTGATGCAGACAAATTTAACATATGTTTTTGTTTTCAGTATCGATATTGTCAGGGATGGCGGGTGGTCTCTTATTATTTCATTACACATAAAACTAATAAAAGTCCACAACGTTTCCATTAAAATACTAAATGTCAATCTGATTCTAATATGACTTTCCACTATCCCTTTATTTACTCGAAGTATTAAATGAAAGTTAAGTCAACACTATAGATTGCCAACTTGACACATATTTTACAGAATATAAAATTCCTTGAAAACGACCACGCACTTCTAACTTCTTCGTTTATCTCTCATAACAAACATCCTTCAAACTTAAATCTACGTTACCCCTTCTAACCAAAGGCGTAGCTAATGTGAGGGATGGGGGGGTCCATTGTGGAAAGTCTACCCCAGGCACCAGCTTGAGGGCCCCCCAAAAATGTCAAAATGCAGGGGGCCCCCAAAGATGCAAAGCCTCCCGGGCCCCTAAATCCCTAGGTTCGGCACTGCCTCTTACTATCGTGCCCTGTATCTAATACGTCTGCCAAACAAAAACTGTCCCTTTCTCCCCACCATTTGCCCCCCTCCTCCGTTTCATTACGCTGCTGGTATTTTAAGTATCAGTCCTGACCTACTTTCACTGTCCAGACAGGTATGTGTTTGTCAATTTATTTTTTTTTTTTTTCTATTTTCTATCCCCATTGATTATTGGAAATCGACAATTAAATTAATCGTTCGTAATATTACCAGTTACACCTAAAAAAAAACCCTATCACCCCTCCCCCACCCCGGGCCACTTCGTAATTATTTGATTTCTGATTTTATTTATCAGGTATCGGGGGAGGGGGGGGGGTCCTACGTGACAACTATCTGGCCGCCATCCAAAGAATATTGCCAGATTTAATCTGTTGTTACTAGACAGACAAATATTTACTTGTTCATATAGACATTTTACCGTCGAATATCACATTCTTGCAGTAAGGCTTGGATTAGTTTGGCTAAATGGCTTCTATTAGTTGGGCTAAAAATGGCTTGCATTAGTTGGGCTAAAAATGGCTTGCATTAGTTGGGCTACAAATGGCTTGCATTAGTTGGGCTAAAATGGCTAAACATTTGTTGGATTCAGAATGGCTCTATTTATGAATGATTATAAGGCCCGAAGATTTTTAATGCTAATTTTTTTGCGAACAGTCCCCCCCCCCCAAACACACACACACAATGACATTGACCTTCGACAGTTGATAGCATCACAGCTAGCTCCTGATACGGTTGGTAGTTTTCGTTATTGCACACTATCCGAACTCTTGAAATGTGTATACTTGTACATATGTTGAAATATAAATTTGCTGCATTTTTTAAAAAAAATATGAATTGACTGATTCATTAGTTCTGAATAAAATGTTTGTGTTCATTTGTTTTGATAAAAATAAATTGAATTTTCTTTCTTTAATTTTAATTTATTGTCAGTGTGTGTATATATAGAACTAGTTGACACATGTGGTCGTGGGTACGCCAGCGCCCCCCCCCCCATACCTGAGGTTATGTTTATCTCAACTGGTAAGGGTAAGGAGGTGTGGGGATGGAGCAGACTTTGACGGGGGCGGTTAGGCGTGGTTTAAACTATGCGGAGACGGGTGGGGTGGGAGGATTACAGCCTCGTGCAGCTTTCTACCACGTATATATCTTATTTCAAGACAAGCAAACTTCTACTCACCCTCTCTTCGTTCGTTATGTATTGGCTGTAGATACTGGAGTCTGAATCACGGATGTAAATAAATACCAGGGAAGTACCGGAATAGGTAAAACATGGGTAGTTGGGCAGACATCGTGCCGTCCAAACATGGGTAGGTGGGCAGACATCGTGCCGTCCAAACATGGGTAGGTGGGCAGACATCGTGCCGTCCAAACATGGGTAGGTGGGCAGACATCGAGCAGTCCAAACTACAAATTACAAAATCGAAACTCAACCTACGTACTTGTTAGGCCTGGATGAAAACAAAGGGCAAAGGTCGTGATGAGTCTCAGCCAATTATTTCTGTCTGGCCCCTGAATGATCATCACAATTAACACTGCAATAACTAGACCGTTTGTATGTTGTATCGACCAGGAAGAAAAATATTGACAAAATATTTTGCCTATGTGGTTAGTGCGTGGCCTGTAGAAAGTGTGGCACATCCGGTACTTTGATATCCTGGGGTCCAAATAGATAGGGCCCCATTTAAACGCGTAGCGCCGCTTTTTTTATTTATTATTAGTGAAACAATAATTAATAATACTAGCTGTACCCCGCAAAACATTTGCATAGAGTTATATCCCCTTAGGCTTGATCGGCAGGCGAGGTTATTTTTTTGGTTTCGGGCAGATCCGATTTTTTCATGATTTTATTTTAAACTAGAATACTGTTGTATTAATTCTTTACTTTCGATTTAACGCAGAACCCAAATCGTTATTATTATATTATATTCAATAACATTTCGTATGGGTCCTCAAATCTTTGCTGCATAAGCCCCCGGGATTAATCTCGCCAATCTTTAGGCTGAAACACACAGACCATTTTTTGGTCCTTATGTACTGAAGAAAAAAATAATATTTTTAAAATCGTTAGACTCTAAGTAGAATTTTCAATAATTGTATGCACAAAAGGTCCGTTTGTTAATCATATTTCTTTCAAATAACCTCATTTTGACTAGAAAAAAGTAGAAATAGATTTTCTCTTTGGTCACGGAGATTTGGTTTTCTTCTCTGATTTGTGCATTATATCTAAAACATGTGCATTATTTTAAAAAAATGATGTAAAATGTGCGAAAATTGTGTTTTCTGTAATCATCTCCCCCCCCCCCCAAATGGTCATAATGAAAAAAAAAAAACAAGAATGAAAATATAATTCATTATATACGTCTATTGAAAAATTACTGTACAATGACACCAGGGCTTACAATAAGTCAGACAACGTCTATGAGTACTCCTACTCCCCCACCCCTCACCCGCCACTCACTTTCTCCCCCCCCCCGCCCCCCCCCCCCCCAAAAAAAAAAAAAAAAAACACCTACAAAGTCAGTCGATACAGTCGTCGGCCACAGAAAGGTTGGAATTAATCATGATATCATAATGGATTACCACATTGACTGTCACAATGTCACAGTGTCTCAGTGTCTCAGTGTCTCAGTGTCACAGTGTCACAGTGACCCAGTGTCTCAGTGACCCAGTGTCTCAGTGTCGCAGTGACCCAGTGTCTCAGTGTCGCAGTGTCTCAGTGACGTACGGCTCATGAACGAGGGTAGGGGAAGTGGGGGGGGGGACTTGTGTTATTTGTTGTTACATAATGATCGCTGGTAGTTGATGTTTTTATAGAACGCATTTTTTGTTCAAATGACTAATAAAAAAAAATATTTAAAACATTTACAACTCACATTATAAGTGTAGCTGCAGATAAAGATGGGATTAGAATCCAATTAAGTGGAACAGAAAGTCAACATAATTCGGTCAACAAAAAATGATCTAGTGGAAAATGTTAAATTCAAAAAGTAGCCTCCCCTTTCTTATCAATATTTTAATAATGTTCTCCAGGACAACAATGTTTAGAAACATTACGGTATACCGTACAACTGACTCAGTTGCTGACATTACGGTATACCGCACAACTGGCTCAGTTGCTGACATTACGGTATACCGCACAACTGACTCAGTTGCTGACATTACGGTATACCGTACAACTGACTCAGTTGCTGACATTACGGTATACTGTACAACTGACTCAGTTGCTGACATTACGGTATACTGTACAACTGACTCAGTTGCTGACATTACGGTATACTGTACAACTGACTCAGTTGCTGACATTACGATACACTGTATAATTGACTCAGTTACTGACATTACGGTATACTGTACAACTGACTCAGTTGCTGACATTACGGTAAACGGTACAACTGACTCAGTTGCTGACATTACGGTACACTGTACAACTGACTCAGTTGCTGACATTACGGTACACTGTACAACTGACTCAGTTGCTGACATTACGGTACACTGTACAACTGACTCAGTTGCTGACACAAGTAAAAGTTGTCAAAGAGAAGCAACTCAATTAATACTTTGTTTGTCAGATGATAAAACAGTGCTGTACCTTTATATTATTTAATTGATTTAAATCGTGTAGTCTGCTTCGTGTTACAGTTTTTTGTAAGCAACTGTAAATATATCAATACTATAATCTCCAGCATAGATATAAATCTGTATATATATATATACAGATTTATATCTATGCTGGAGATTATATAATATAATATTTTTTACATTAAATATTAAGTACATTATCTCATGTCATAGTGTCGAATGTCAAAACGAAGGCGCTCCCAAAGAGGCTAAGACCGACCCCCCCCCCGGGCCCCATATCCCTAGGTTCGGCATTGATTGACACACAACTAAAACAATGAGCCTATCACTGTGCCATAAAGTTTCCAGTGTCATAAGGCAGTATGTCTTACCGCACAACGCCTGGTACACTGCATGTTAATAAAATACAATGTCGAAGAGAAAAACGTGGAGATATTTAATCAATAACCCCTGTTCCCATTAAAAAAAAACAATTCACATGAAAAGCGGCTACGCCAGAAAGGTTAGGATTGTGTATCGAACGATAATTAACTAATATGTTGGCTATGTCAGACATTGAACTCTGACCTATGACTTGGTTTTCAGTTTCATTTCATTCCTAACACTTCAATTCGATGAACGAAAACTGCGCAGTTCATAAGTAAATATCAAAATGTTATTTATGATACAATGGTATCTTGGCTTCCTAACTTCATTTGTTCTGGTTCGTCAATCGAAACGTTCAAATCCCCAAGACATTGAATTCAATTAAATAAAGACAATAAATTTCACACTTAAAGAATTGTTCGTTTTATTAAACATCTTGTTTCGTACCTGACAAAATATCGGTAATTTACAAGGCATAACATCCCGTCATTTACCTTCTAAAACATCATGGCATTTACCTAACAAAACATCCTCTCATTTACCTGACAAAACATAATGTTATTTACCTGACAAAACATCACATAATTTACCTCACAAAACATCCTGTCATTTACCTCACAAAACATCCCGTCATGTACTTGACAAAATAGTATGATATTTACCTGACAAAACATCACATAATTTACCTCACAAAACATCCTGTCATTTACCTCACAAAACATCCCGACATGTACTTGACAAAATCGTATGATATTTACCTGACAAAACATCCTGTCAATTTCCCTAACAAAACATCTGGTCATTTGCCGGACAAAACAACCTCTTGTTTCCCTGACAAAACATCATGTCATATACCTGACAAAACGTAATGGTATTTATCTGACAAAATATCACGTCATTTACCTGGCAAAACATCCCGTCATGTACCTGGCAAAATATTATGATATTTACCTGAAAAAAAAAAACTATTGTTATTTACTTAACAAAATATCCCATCATTTAGCTGAAAAAATATCCTGTCATATACCTGACAAAACAAAAATGACACTTGTACTTCAAGTGTTATACAAATAGAAAGACAAACAGTTTCAAAAGTTTCGATGGGAATATAAATTTACTAAGTAACTATCGAGGGAGATGTGTATTGTTCATTAGCTGTAGACTATTTCTGGAGTGGATCATCACATTATCATTCTTTAGCTTTACTGCACAGTTAGAAACACATTTGTTTGCATTACTTTATATTGTATTTAATGCGATCATTTTATCTCCACCGTTAAACAATTAATCTTTCTCTCCCTCTCTACTACCTTCGTTCGTAACCCAAGGCATTTTGTTTTGTCTATTAAACCAAACTGTTCGTGTGATGAGGCGTGTGGATCCTGAGTATCCCCTGTATTGTTAATCAAAGCTAGTGGCATATAACTATCGCTTTTGGAGCCTCATAGCCATGTTTAAACTCACCCCTTGACTACAGACGCCTCCCATGGCTAACAGTAAAGTACGTGGAGCCTCACCAGGCAGACAATACCCCCCCCCCGGTCACCCAGTGACGGCCATATGTAGGTATGTTTATGTATGTATGTTTTCATGTAAATATATATTTATGTATGTATTTTTATGTATGTATGTGGGCTATATATGTATGTTTACGTGTTTATATATATATATATATATATATATATATATATATATATATATATATAGTTATATATAACTAGTACGTATCTCCAGCCTTCAAATTTAACAGTATGTGGCTCTTCAATAAATTTTGTCGGACTGTCCGGATCTCAATTATACGCTCACCGCCACTATCCGTTGAGCCGTAGCCAGCTATTGCTGTACCCCGTGCCAGTAATTTCCTACCCGCCGATCGGAAAAGTTCTATACCCTTTATAATATAGAACATTTTTTAACAACTCTTTTCATGGCTCAAAAGTTTTTTATTTAAAGACTACTATTCCTGCGCCCCTTCTAGCTCGGCGCCTTATTCTGTAACTCAAGCCAAAACTATCCTTCCTACGATACTGACTGTCTGGCATAATGATCAATATTTATAGGCATTAAAACGAATGATTAAAAATATTGTTAATAATGATGAAATGTAAACAAAAGTATATAGCAAGAAAAGGTAATAATAACACAAATTTAATGAATGTAGATTGTACAGTCCAGGTTTATGGAAATAATCGGTTTCGTTATATCATACAGCCTTGTTAAATCCACAATAAATGATTATGACATTTCACATCTTAAAACATATTATACACGTTTTAGATTGCTCAATGAACTATGTGTCGATAATAATATCTGAAAGAATACTAAGACATATTTTGCATATTAGACAATTAAAAAAAAATCTTATTTCAAAATTTTAAGGGTTTAAAAAAAAGTTCAAATGGAGATAATGTCTATATACACCTATACACTGTATACTAAAATCTATAGACAATGCGCCATATTTATATTTTAGACAACATCAATTAATTTCATTGATCTGAGATTAAAATTTCCCTACAATCAAATTAAACTCAGTTATGACTTTCATTGAGTGTTTGAAAATGAAACAGATGGAGTTAATTTTGTAAACAGATGACACACCATGTCACCTACTGTCTAACTCTTTCACCCCCTCCTCCCACACTCTTTCTATCTCAATGTGTTGAATAGAGAAACATTCACTGTACATTCGGATAACTGCCGTCATTATGTAGAATGGGAGTGGCACAGCTAATGGTTGCCATGCCAACATATTGTTAGGAGATGACGTCACTTGTCTAGCATTTCTCTTTCCCTGCTTGTGTTAAATAATAATTAATTCTACTCTCTTTTGGGGCTTATTCTTGTGTTGAATAATTATACAATACATTTTGAAGAGCCGAAGATTTTGCAGGAAATAGAGAGACTTTTCAAGTGATAGAGAGACTCAGATAAATACAAAGAAACAATTTTTGACAAAGTTCTCCACTCTGCCGGTGCTTATACTTGTGTTGAATAGGACACAAATACATTTTGAGTAGCCACAGATATTACGTAAGTACCTATGTATTTATCTTCATAGGGTTGTTTATTCTCTTTAGGCAAACAAGACGACCGACTAGACACCACCCACTCCTCCCCCTCTTTACTTGTCTGGGGGCCTCCTTCCTTCCACCTCACCCCAACCCCTGTAAATATGTTTGCCGTAGCTCAATAAAAGTATTGATTTTATTTAACTGTTTAAGGGGAAACTATCACTTTAGTTTTTTCTTGAATACAATTATCTCCCCCCTGCCCTTTCTTGAATTGACTAAACCACGAGAATTTTTTTAATTAATTTTATTTCTTTTTGGATTCAAATATGTATTTGTATATCTGTCTATTTATTTGTATATATGTCTTTTTATGTGTATATCTGTTTATTTATGTGTATATCTGTTAATTTATTTGTATATCTGTCTATTTATTTGTATATCTGTCTATTTATGTGTATATCTGTCTATTTGTGTGTATATCTAGCTATTTATTTGTATATATCTCTATGTATTTGTATATATATTGATGTGTATATATATCTATTAAGATTGAAGAAATTGCCCCCAATGTGTGATTGTGTTCAATTATTATCTAACTGTAAGGGGGTCCAACAAATACCAGCGGGTCAACACATTTATAAGGGACCGATTCCTGTCAGAGACTAACAATAGTCAGGGGCCCAACACCTGTAAGGGGCCGATTTCTGTCAGAGGCTAACAATTGTCAGGGGTTAACACTTACCAGGGGCCCAAGACTTGTCGGTCGGACTTTTGCCAGGGACCAACACTTTGCAGGTGCTTTACTCGTCAGCGGCCAATACTTGTCAGGGGACCAATACATGCCAGGAGCCCAACACATGTCAGGGGCCCAACACATGTCAGGGGCCAAACACATGCCAGGGGACCAACACATGTCATGATCAAAATATGTCAAGAGCCCTCACTAATTCTTCGTTTGCCCCAATGCACATTTCTCCGCCCCCCCCCCAACACACAAATGCCTTTGTCCCCAAACCTTAAATGTCCCTTGTCCCTCTCTAATTTTATTACCCTCCCCTGTGTACCTTCCTTTGCTTTTCTAATGCATATACCTCTATCGTAATGTAATTTTACCCATCCTCCAATGCACCTATGCTTAACCCACAATTCCATTACCTGTCTCACTAAACGTACTATTGTCCACGCCTCAATGTCCTTCTCACCCCTCGGATGTACCTCTCCCCCAACAGTGTACCCAACCCCTGCTTCCCTCCTCCATTATTTCATTACTTTGTATATTTTGTATATTTACTTTGACATTTACATACTCAATTTGTAAAATATATTTCATTAGTATTATATGGAAACTAAAAAAAGTAACAGCGTTATTAAAATTCAATGTGAACTCATTGCCATAAATCTCAGTGGTGAGGTCTGGCTTTATATAACCGTGATAGTAGAACTGCTAGACTGCTTTATATAACCGTGATAGTAGAACTGCTAGACTGTTTTATATAACCGTGATAGTAGAACTGCTAGACTGCTTTATATAACCGTGATAGTAGAACTGCTAGACTGTTTTATATAACCGTGATAGTAGAACTGCTAGACTGCTTTATATAACCGTGATAGTAGAACTGCTAGACTGGATATTCAGTCTTGTCGCTCTGTGTATATTCAGTTTTCGATACATTGAATTGGAGGTGGATTTTAAAGCGTCAGTAAATCCAATCATTTCTACCATATTTAACATCATATTCTATGTGTAAATCAAATCACCATATTCTATGTATAAATCAAAACACCATAATATATGAATAAATCAAAACACCATATTATATTTTTACATCAAAACACAATATTCTATGTATACATCAAAACTCCATATGCTATGTATACATCAAAACACCATATTCTTTGTATTAATCAAAACACCTAATTCTATGTATTAATCAAAACACCATAATATAAGAATAAATCAAAACACCATATTATATGTTTAAATCAAAACACAATATTCAATGTGTTAATTAAAGCACCATATTCTATGTATTAATCAAAACACCATATTTATTTATTAATCAAAACAACATATTATATTTATTAATCAAAACACCATATTATATGTATTAATCAAAACACCATATTATATGTATTAATCAAAACACCATATTATATGTATTAATCAAAACATCATATTATATGTATTAATCAAAACACCATATTCTATGTATAAATCTTGATGGATGTTGTTTTTAGAAAAAATAATCCTCAATCTAATAATTTATTCACTCATAAAGTTTTCCATAATCTCAGTTCAGGTATCATACTTGGATGCTACAGGTGTTTGCATCAGCTGTTAGCCTCAATAGTACATCCATAATATACTTTTACTGTTGTGATTCACACACTTAACGGCTTAAAAAACGAAATTATTTTCTCGTTTTTTTTTCCACAGAATCCAATCCCAGCCATGGAGTTTGATGATACCGCTATGTTATATTCTATCAGGTCACTGTCTGTCATCTTTATCATACTGATATGTATCACCAATACCATGCTGCTGGTCAAAATATTCAGGAAGGTCAGTTTCTATCAAAGTCCGAAATTGATGACCGTAATCTCTTTGGCTGTTGGAGATATCATGTTGGCCATGTTCCCTCTAGTGGTCATGGCTAAATTAACCTTTGAACTTGATTTATCTATGTTGGAATGCAGACTGTATACCGTCCGCGAAACTTACACCTGTTTTCTTCTACACTTTGTGTATAGTCTGGGCTTGATAGCTCTCGGTATTGAGGTTTTAATAAGGAGCAAAGTACGATCACTCTGCAGACCAAGTGTAACTGCGGTGGTTATGGGTGGCCTCCCTTGGTGCATTGGGCTAATCACCATACCGCCACTGTGTCTGGCCAAGATGGACTTTGTCAATTGCATCAATCACGAGACTAAGACGTCCATGTATACATCGGCCGTGTTTCTGCCTGCGTCACTGGCAGTGATTCTATTAATTATCTTCAACTTCATCCGCCTCCCTGTTGATGAACAAGTACATCAGCCACTGATTGACTCCGACTTACAGCCAACTACAGTCAACTCGCAAGAAGTCATCGCTCTTCAACAAATGCCAAACAACAATACCGACATCAATTTAAATGGAGCACGTTTAAACTATCAAACAGCCACATATCATAATGTACAAAATCCTGTACCTGGATGTTCACATTTTCCTTACCAACGCTATTCTCAGTATCCAATAACCCATCAGGATGTGGCGCAGTATTCACCAATGCAACAAGGGCAAGTAATGCTCACCACTAACCATTCAATAGTTGTTCATCAAACGCAACCCGGGAACACTAGGTATGTTCCTGACATACGGCGCAGAGAGCTCCAAAGATTGCTGAACATTTCCATAATTTTTTCCCTTATGGTCATCCCCTTTGCAGCCATAATTCTCGCAACAGGCGGCGATATATTTCACTCAAATTCTTTAAGAATCGCAGCTCAAGTATTCAACTGGTTGATGGTGGCTAGATCAGCCCTGACACCATGGATTATGATTTCTTATGCAGACTTGTAAAATACAAAAACAAAAATTAATAACACTCATGAAGTAGTTTTAAGTTACGTTCACAGTTTAATTTCTAACAGCCAACACTTTGAATTGTAAAGACCAACACCATTATACTTCAAATTATAATGACCAACACCATGATACTTCAAATTATAATGACCAACATCATGATACTTCAAATTATAATGACCAACACTATGATACTTCAAATTATAAAGACCAACACCATGATACTTCAAATTGTAAAGACCAACACCATGATACTTCAAATTATAATGACCAACACCATGATATTTCAAATTATAATGACCAACACCATGATACTTCAAATTATAATGACCAACACCATGATACTTCAAATTATAATGACCAACACCATGATACTTCAAATTATAATGACCAACACCATGATACTTCAAATTATAATGACCAACATATTAATACCTGCAATTTTTTATTCATAAATCATAAAAAAAAATATTTTGTTAATTCTAATTTTGTAAGTTAATGTATTTAATTAATAAGGTGGAATATTAAATTAATAAAGCATATATTAAATGAAATAGAATATTATTTGATCATTTTGTGTGGTGAATGTTTAATAATTTGAAATCATGATCTTTCTGAGAAAAAAAAGCATTAGAATTTTAAATTAAAAAATAAAAAAAAAAGGAAAATTTAAGTTCCTGTTTATATAAACTTAAGCTGATCAATGTAACTTGAGTCTTTTATGAACATTAAAATTATGAGTTGTTTTACAAAATACCTGATGTCAACATTTATTGGGAATGTATCACAAAAATTAATTCTAGATTTCATTATATACAATCTGTTATTAAATCATATGGCACGTCACGTGTTTACCCAAAATAGTTTCTCTATTTGAAAAGATTTTTCAGCCATTGTGTTTGCAGCTAATTCAAATGAAACAGAATAGTTCTGTAATATTAAATTATGTATTGGATATCAAATTATTTTAACAAAAACAATAACTTACTTCTAATGTGATGTTAAGTCACGAATGTGTTTAGTTTAATATAAACCACCAGCTTACTGAACTAAAGACTCGCTGAGTTCACTCTAAGTCATAAAGTTGGAGTCATAAGTTGATAGTAACAAGCAGGCCCGTAGCTTGTGTGGGGGCAGGGGCGGCCCACCTGCGTTTTGTCTGGCCCCCTCTGTTTATTAGCTCTACTTATTAAAATGTGTTACCTGCCCCCTGCTATTGCCTGGCCCTTGCTGTAGAATGCTTGGCCCCTGCTGTAGAATTTTCACGCTACGGGGCTGCATTTTGTATCATTTAAAGAAAAATAATAATTAATCAAAATATAATATTGGACTGGAATAAAATATAAATAAAGATTAAACGACGAAAGATCATCATGAAGGAATTAGTATTTTGAGTAGTTTAGATTGCAATTTATTTATATAAATTTCTTCAGTAACCCATGCAATCTTTGAAAGTCAAGACAAGTCCAATGATATATTTCTCTTTGTACAACACATCACTGTCAGTTTCTCGGTGTAATAATTGAGCACATTAAATGTATTTGATGCACATATTCGAGAAGGCATATACTTTGTTTTAACTATCAATGACATCTCTTCATCAGTTATAGAAGACATAAATAAAACAAAATATGTAACTGATATCAATGAATACAGTTGGAAGAAAAATTTCAGAAATATTGTTATGCAAGTGTTGTCATAAGTTATAAAAATCTGTTAAATGGCGACCATATTTTATATTATACTGGGGCATTAAGAAACTATCTACTTACTAAATCACAGTCTATAATAGAAAAATTAGAACTAATAGTTACCACAAATTATCAATGTGAAATAATCAATTCTACTTCAACAATTTTACCCATCAATGACATCTCTTCATCGGTTATAAAAGACATAAATAAAACAAAATATGTAGCTGATGTAACGATTACACCCAAATCTATTAAAAGAAAAATGTCTTCTCGAGTGTACTATCTGTTTCAAAGACTAACATCTTCAAAATATTGAATAAAAAGAAATTGTTTCGTTTAGGGACATTAAAAAGAATTTCTAAATCAAGATTTGCAGTTATTGTAATAAAATACAATAGGTTTTAATAAATCTAGAAAGAATGTACAAGCCAAGTATATCAAAACCAAGAAATAATTTATTCACATCCTATTTTCAAAATAAAAAAAAAAGTATTGTTTTAACAGAAAACCAAATTATAGTTAGACATCATTTTTGTATATTATTTCCCTGGATTCTTTAGAAATTAGAAAAATGTTATCTCTTATAATATAATACAATTCATTGCACATAATATTTTATGTTGTTTCTGTAAGAAATGTAAACATACATTGTCAATTTTTAATGTCATTTTTGAAATAGGCTTTAACATACATCTTTATTAAATAATTTATGTAAGAATTTATCTATTAATGTTTTTATTTCTTTTCAAATTGTTTATAATCTTATTATTTTTCAACCTTTCAATTGCCGAAAAGAAATTAAATGTTTAGAGCATGTTGAACAAAGTAGATTAAGTCTTTAGTTTTGTACAAGAAGGCCTGTACCTATGCAATGACATTTTATCTCTACAACCTTTGAACTTTGAAATAACTTTTATTGTATTAAATAATAGTTTATGGTACACTTGAACACTTTTTTTAATAGTATAATGTTAACAAATAATGAGAAAAAATAGAATACAAAAAATATGAATGTAAAACTACTTTTATATTTCTGCTATGGAGAGTATAATGTTTATATATCTATACATGTGGTAATATTTTTATATATCTATACATGTGGTCAAATTTTTATATATCTATACATGTGGTAATATTTTTATATATCTATACATGTGGTAATATTTTTATTTATACACTGTAAGTTGTTGTTTTCTAATGTTTTACTACACCAATAATTCATTAAAAAAGTAATTTCACAAAAAAAAAAAATTGTTTACCAAAGATTTTCTGTCTTAATTTTTAATTTATGTAAAATATATGTGTCAATGTAGCTAATAATCTACTTAAACTTAATAAAATCACAATCAAGATGCTACACAATCAAGATGCTCTGCTACAGAAAGTCGCATGTGTAAGACAAATATAAAAATACTAGTTGCAAGTACCCGGCTTTGCCCGGGTTTAAAATAAGGTTTTCTGTTTACCTTCTGTTTTCTCCCTACCCCCTCTCTCCCTTCCTCTCTCTCTCCCTTTCCCTCCATCCCTCTCTCTCCCTCCTTTTCTCCCCCCTGTCAATCCCACTCCCTCCTCTCTCCCCCTCCCTCCCTCCCTCCTACCCTCCTTTCCTCTCTCTCTCCTCCTGCCCCCTCTCTCTCTTTATCTCTCTCCCTCCCTCTCCCCCTCTCTCTCTCTCTCTCTCTCTGTATATATATATATATATATATATATATATATATATATATATATATATACTTATTATTATGGCTTCACACTTCTTCTAAAATCCTTCTTCATTCCTTTATCTTCCTCAAACTGTACAAATCAGGGAGCATGAAAAAACAACAACAATTCTTTGCATCGCAAAGGCACAATACAGCACCAGCGCGCAAGTTCTATTCGAATCGGGAAATGACGTCACAGAGGAATTTTATTTATGGCGCCGTCGAGATTACTTTAATATAGTAAAATACTAAAATAAAAAAAAAATAATTACAATTAAACTACCCATCGAGATGAAACGAAACTTGTCCTATAACCTTCCCCATGTAATTATGTGTATGTGTAACAAATTTCACGTTATTTGTTTGTCTGCATCTTGAGTTATAAGTGAACAGACAGACAGACAGACAGACAGACAGCAAATGCCTCTTATAGGTATAGAGAAATAGAACAGATGGTCTTGTGATATCTCACAACTCAATTGGAAAACTCGTAGAGAAATAGAACAGATGGTCTTGTGATATCTCACAACTCAATTGGAAAACTCGTGGTCTAGGGGTACATTGGCGAGAGGTTCACCCAGGTCCCCGTAGGTTGAACATACACAATGATATTTATATGTATCATATACAAATCAGTGATCCCTGATAAATGACAAAACAAATAACTTTAATAAAACATGTACATTAATATAGAGAACATATGTTATGTATGTGTCTATTTTCATCATCCACCCAGTTAAATTAATACACCATTGGAACTGGCATAAGGCCGAAATAGTATTAGCATACTAAGAGTAGACTATATTATAAAACATCAGCTATTACATTATACAGTCCAGTGATCTCTCAAGCCTCTTAAGATTAAAATGTTTCTTTGTTATATTTTCTTTTTTCCATGCTACTAGTAACTCACAACTTTCATTTCTCTTTGATAACTGAAAGTGTCTCCCATATTAAAATTACGGAAATAAAACATCTCTAAAAGTAATCTGATCAAAAGGCAAGCAGAAAAACTCGATAGAATTCAAAGAAGGAATCTGTTATTATATATATATATATATATTATGTCATTCAAACTTCTTAAAAGCATTGTACGATCATGTCTTTACTGCTTCTTACATCAGAAGCAATTATTTTATATCTGTTCACGATATGTAGTTATAGAGGAAATTTTCAAATTTGATCAATACTATCAACAGTATTTGGTGATTTTTAGTCAATAACACAATATTTGATGTTAATTATGAAATACATTATCTAAATCTGTGGTTTTGAAAAGTTTGTAATGTTATTATATCAAAGTAAACTACTTTAAATATACCTAAACACATTAACACACACAAAAGGTAATCATGCTCATTTGTTGCATCGATTACTCTATGAGGCCAGTTTAAAAAATCCGACAAACGAAGTCTCACTATTGAAATTGTCTATGTCAGGGTTGGACAGACAGATCTGAATTATGTCCCCTTGAAGCAAATAGAAAACACCACCTGTGGGAAGTCAATTCGAAAAAATTGGAAAACCCCATCAATAAATGATTCTTCTTCCTACTTATGATATGTAACGAGCTTTGTTTACTATTTACAACTGACCTATATATCTATTTTCTTCATGTTTGAGGCATTCGATGCAAGGCGTGTGCGAGGATCTCAGCAGGACCCCAGAGTTCCAGGGCCTGTTGGGGCTAACCCGGTGTAGGTATGTATGCCAGCTCTGTGACCAGATATAATTTTGTTAATGTTGAATATTTAAAAAAGATAATAACTCTAACAAAATATAAAATCTCTCTTTACATGTCAATTCTTCCGAAAAATAAAGTCATTAAATAAGAATAAAAATATATATGATTTTAATAGAACTAATTGCTCATTGATGATTTTTCATGTTTTGCTGTGTAATGGATCGAAACTCGGATAAGATTTTGAATTAAATTGATGTAAGACAGGATTTCTCTTATAACTGACATTGCTGTATATGTAGTACAGACCTTTTGGAATAAAGAAAGTAAATGCGTAGGTATAACGTAATCGAACTTTGCAAGGCGATTGTCTCGCTATACTGACAAATGTTAAGACAAATAAGTAAATGATAGACTAAAATATTTATTTTCGATGAAATCATTGTTACCTGCGTACTGTATCTGCAGTCCGTCTTGTAAAACGACAGAACCTCTAACATGTTCACTAGTGTCCAATGTAACAGTCTCTGTGTCGAAGGTGAGTGTATAATGTTTGGCACCAGTCCTGTCTTTGGAGCTCAATAAATAAATATATTGTGTTTTGCGATATAGTATTTGTGTCTTAGCCGTTAGCTAGTTAGCCATCAGAATAAATATTAAATATAATGTGCACCGCTTTTTTAATGAAAGCCCTCTGCCATTGTCTAATAAGTAACATACTCTAGCTATGGGCTTTTTTAGTTAATAAATATTAATATAAACAGCTGACGTACTCCAAAAGAAGGACTTCCTATATATATATATATATATATATATATATATATATATATATATATATATATACTTATAAGACGCATTTGCTGTCTGTCTGTCTGTCTGTTCCCTTATAACGTAAGATCCAGACAAACAAATAACGTGAAATTTGGTACACGTACACATAATTACATGGGGAAGGTTATAGAGAGAGAGAGAGAGAGAGAGAGAGAGAGAGGGGGGGAAGGAGGGAGAGAGTGGGAGAGAGAGGAAGGGTGGGAGAGAGAGGGGGTAGGGAGAAAACATGTTTCGTTTCATCTCGATTGGTAGTTTAATTGTAATAAATTATTTTTATTTTAGTATTTTACTATATTAAAGTAATCTCGACGGCGCCTTAAATAAAACTCTTCTGTGACGTCATTTCCCGATGATACATTTTACATTTTTAAATTTTCCTACTCAAAAGTCGAATAGAATTTGCACGCTGGTGCTGTATCGTGCCTTTATGCTGCAAAGAATTGTTCTTTTTTCATGCTCCCTGATTTGTACAGTTTGCGGAAGGTACACGGACTTTACTAAACAAAAGCGGTAAGTAAACTCAAGATCCACGAATCGGTTTCTTTCCATCTCAATGATTAGTTTAATTGTAATTAATTATTTTAATATTTTACTATATTAAAGTAATCACGGTATGGGAACGCCATAAAAAAACAACAACTTCTATGACGTTATTTCCTGATGATACAGGAACTTGCGCGCCGATGACACATTTTTTTATTTGGTGCTGTATCGTGCCACACCAACTTACCTTTGTGCATAATAAATTAGTTTTTTTTTTTTACTTTTGGTACACGGAATACAACATTTTAGAGAAAACTTTACTAAACAAAAGCGGTAAGTAAAATCAAGATCCAGAAATTGTACAGAGAGAGAAAGGGAGGGAAAGAAATAGATAAAGAGAGAGTGGGGGGAGAGAGGGAGAGAGGGAGGGAGGAAGGGGTGAGAGGGAGGGAGAGTGAGGGGAAGAGAGGGAGGGAGGTAGTGATAGAGAGAGATAGGAAGGTAACGAGAAAAGTGGAGGGAGAGAGGGGGTAGGGAAGGAGAGAGAGAGGGTGGGAGAGAGGGAGGGAGAGAAAGGAGAGATAAAGAGAGGGGCAGGGAGGGAGAAAGAGTGGGAAGGAGGGGGAGGAAGGGGGAGAGAGGGAGGGAGGGGAGGAAGTGGGAGAGGGAGGGGGAGAGAAGGAGAGAAGGAGGGAATGAGAGGATGGGAGAGGGAAGGAGGGAAAGAAACGGAGGGAGGGAGAGAGTGGGAGAGAGAGGGATGGTTGGAGAGAGAGAGGGAGCGAGCTCAGGGGAGAGAGAGAGAAGGAAGGAAGAAGGGAGGAAGTGGGAAAGAGAAGGAGGGAGGGAGAGAGGGAGAGAGGGAGATGGGGTAGGGAGGGAGAGAGGGAGGGAGGGAGGGAGGGAAAGAAAAGGGGAGGGAGAGAGAGGGGCTAGGGAGAAAACAGAAGATAAACAGAAAACCTTATTTTAAACCAGGGCAAAGCCGGGTACTTGCAACTAGTTGATCAATAAATAAATGAATTCTGAAACAACTTCATCATTTGAAACAAATGTTATTTTAAAAAAACTCAATGACAGAGTTCAGGAAAAATATTTTGGCCCGGTCTTTCAAAGGGCATCATTCTAATCTGTCTAATCATGATATGGGTAATTTTAACAGTGTCTTTTTATTTGTCGGGATTTATAGATTGATACCTTAAATTCTTTTCAGTGACTTTTCGATTAAATATTAGGCGATGGTAAAATAACACACGAATGTGATAGGCCTATAATATTATTATTAGAATTCATACACAACAAATGTAGTATCCTTTGAAAGAAGTGACACAATTGTTCTATAGTGAACTTATAAATTGAAAACGTAGGACATTTGTTGACGTTTCATAGGAAACATTTTTCTTACAGAAGGCTAAAAAAATAAAAAAAAGACTACCAGGTCATTCCGTAAATTAAAATGTACTCTTAGCTTGAAGCATTTAAAGTTTCACTATCCAAACGTAACACGAGTTTTGACAAAATAAGTTGTTATAAATATCTCTCTAAAGTTTTCAATCATTTTTTTTTGTATTTCTTTGTTTGTTTACAATAATTTCAACGTCTTACTTTAAGTATCCTTTTGGTTGGGGGTGGTAACGGTGGCAGAAGCACCTACATGGCAACACGTTTTGTATCAAACGAAATAGAGTACTTTGTGGATTGGAACCCACTACGTTAACGATGATGGTCTACCTCAATTCTCCTTCGAGACCTAACCACATTAAACATCGACAAAAACGTAAAAAAAAAAAAAAATACATCGTTAACTATATGCATCTTTATAATTTGTATATAAATAATTCTCATCTCCGAGAATACGCAAGACTATTTGTACATTGTGGAATTCCCGAATACGTCACAGACGATAACTCGCGTTGTTTCTTTCGGGTTAGGTCAAAGTTCAACTTTGCATTCCATTTATTTTCTCCGAAGTTGTCAGCCTGTTATTTTGTTTTATTGCTTATTTAAAAATATAATTACAGTAATTATATTGATTGATAAGGCGGCGTATGTTACGACTCGGGATGAATTGTAATTAAATAATTCTAAGAAAAAAAAAAAGACAAAAAGATAACCTAAACACAGTTGTTTAACCTGCTTGCTCAGAGTCGCTTCCCTTGTAAGGTTTAAGTCGTTTATGAGCGGAGACTGGTGTGGACTGACCACTCGTAGTGTTTGCACTCTCTTGAGAACGAAGTACTATATAGTAAAACAAAACCATAAATAAAGCTACGACACATAACTAGAACATTAATTATTGAAATTCAACAATAAAGCTTTCAAAACTTAAATTAACCTTATTAAAAAAAAACAAATTCTTTTCACAGATACTTGAATATCTCACCATTTTTATTTATTCCTCTTGTGTATAACGTATTTGAAATCTGTTTGAATAAAATAGTTGAAGCGTGACCATAAGATAATTAATTGCTTAAAGATTATCGAATCGCATTTGAGTAAGGTAGGGATGGGTTTATATATATATATATATATATATATATATATATATATATATATATATACATATATATACGAAAAGCTTGTAAGAAAGTAATAAGCAGCATTGACATTTGCGCGAGTGCTGTTTCGTGCCACACCAACTTGCTTCTGTGCTGCAAAATTACCTTTTGAAGTAGTAATTTTTTTTACTCATTTTTATATAATATTTTTTAATGCTTCGTTTTGATTTTAACATTGAGAGAATAAATTGCTGTTTAAATAAATAATCCCAAGCTATTAGCATTGACGGCTAAAACGTAAATTGTGACGTCTGAAATGTAGGTCATTTCTGCAATTAGGTAGGTGGCATAAATTAACACCCACATCTTTACCTAATAATGTTTGGTTTGGTTTGGCTTAGTTTGGTTGGTTGGTTGATTTTTTTGGTTTGATTGGTTGGTTCGGTTGGTTATTATGGTTTGGTTTGGTTAGATGGTTTGGTTGGTTGGTTGGTTTTGTTGGTTGATTGGTTAGGTTTGTTGATTTGATTGGTTGGTTGGGCTGGTTTGGTATGGTTAGATGGTTTGGTTTGTTGGTTTGGTTGGTTGTTTGGTTTGGTTTTGTTGGTTTGCGTTGTCGGGTAAAAAGTAAATTGTGACGTATGAAATGTATGTCATTTCAGGACTTAGGGTAGGTGGCATAAATTAGCACCTATACCTTTCTTTACCTAATGGAGTGCCAGAAATGTTTCAAGTGTCACGTCTCAAGCCCCAACTTATCGGGCAACGCCGGGTACACTGCTAGTTCTGTTATAACCATAACTCTCTCCCAGCCCTCTGTGGTGCTCTAGGAATAGGGATTTCCCGAAAACCAGCGCACCATATAAGTTACGTTTTGCAAGCAGAAACAGTGTGACGTAAGAGCAGCAGAATTGTGACGATGAAGCCGGCAGTGTAGAGTTGGGAAGCTGTTGTTGATTGTAAATAATTTATAAAATATTGTTTTCTCAAGCTACGCCTGTTAATTCTCTAGGACATTTAACAATATTTATGTAAATTATTATTATTATTATTATTACTACTACACAGATGGTCTTTTTATATATACAAAAATTCATTAAACTTGATAATTTTCCTACACTGGGGTGTGATTTTTCATCCTAAAATAATTTATATTTTAGAATAATATTTCTGACACCATTTTTCTATTTTATATACGTTGTGGTAACCGGCGTCCTAAACGAGGTCAAATGACGTCAACATACGAGGGGAGGGGGTAAGGGATCAGAGGAATTAAAGATCAGCACGCCTTATCAGGATATAGGCTAACCAACTTTTTAAAAAAGTAAAAATCTGATACAGAAATAAACGAAGTATCAAAATATTTTCATAAAAAACTTGCGTGTATATATTTAAAAAGAAACGAAACAAGCCAATTTTAAATTCATCTCTTCTGAACCTACGAAATAATTCTTATTAATCTGCTTATTGCTAAAATTAGAGCAAAGAGCCTAATTATTTAACTATAGAAGAAATATTTACCAGATCCTGAAGCAGGATTCTTGTGCTTTCTGGTATGGAGCAAAGATTGAAAAAACTATCCATCTGATGCCTGTCATAACTATCATTGTAAGATAGTATAAAATCGAGTAAGTGTCCAAAGCTACAGACATTATTAGTTCCATCATAATTGGAGGAACCTTTTAGAATATACACTAATTATATTCAACTGCAATTTTTTTAACTAAAGCAATGGTACTAAATTTATATGTTGGTTGTTTATTTTACACTCATTATTGTTGGATGTTTCTTTTACACTCATGATTGTTGGATGTTTCTTTTACACTCATGATTGTTGGATGTTTCTTTTACTCTCATGAATGTTGGATGTTTCTTTTACTCTCATGAATGTTGGATGTTTCTTTTACTCTCATGAATGTTGGATGTTTCTTTTACTCTCATGATTGTTGGATGTTTCTTTTACTCTCATGAATGTTGGATGTTTCTTTTACTCTCATGAATGTTGGATGTTTCTTTTACTCTCATGAATGTTGGATGTTTCTTTTACTCTCGTGAATGTTGGATGTTTCTTTTACACTCATGATTGTTGGATGTTTCTTTTACACTCATGATTGTTGGATGTTTCTTTTACTCTCATGAATGTTGGATGTTTCTTTTACACTCATGATTGTTGGATGTTTCTTTTACTCTCATGAATGTTGGATGTTTCTTTTACTCTCATGAGTGTTGGATGTTTCTAATACTCTCATGAATGTTGGTTGTTTCTTTTACTCTCATAACTGTTGGATGTTTCCTTTACTCTCATGAATGTAGGATGTTTATTTACTCTTATAAATGTTGGATGTTTCCTTTACTCTCATGAATGTTGGATGCTTCTTTTTCTCTCATGTATGTTGGATGTTTCTTTTACTCTTATGAATGTTGGATGTTTCTTTTACACTATTGAATGTTATATGTTTTTTTTACTCTCATGAATGTTGGATGTTTCTATTACTCTGATGAATGTTTGATAATTGTTTTACTCTCATGAATGTTGGATAATTATTTTACTCTCATGAATGTTGGATGTTTCTTTTACTCTCATTAATGTTGGATGTTTCTTTTACTCTTATATATGTTGGTTGTTTTTTTTTCGAATAAAAATAGGCATATAATATCTACATCAAACTTACGTTAGACTGGCTGTGATAATATCTGTTTCCACTATCATTATGGTCACTAGCAGTGATATACATTATAATCACAAAAACCTACTGTAAGTACTTCCGTACTTTATCTCTCCTACTTTTGATGATCTATTACTTAAGCCCTGATTCTTCAATCGTACAATGTTCATGTGAATTTCCTGGAAAACTAATACTGATTTTATTTTAGATACTTTTTTTTTAATGTTTTTAGCATGAATACAGGGGCCGACAATAACGAGTTATTTGCATGAATACAGGTGCCGATAATAACGAGTTATTTGCATGAATACAGGGGCCGATGATAACGAGTTATTTGCATGAATACAGGGGCCGATAATAACGAGTTATTTGCATGAATACAGGGGCCGACAATAACGAGTTATTTGCATGAATACAGGGGCCGACAATAACGAGGCTAATGACAGCAGTATTTACGTTTTTTTTATTTAGTAAGAAACTGTTGTAAAGAGCCATGTGGAGCTAGAATTATTTAGAGTTTAATAAACAAAAGTAATTAGATAATAGGAAAAGAAAAATTGGATTATTTAGACCACGAAAAAAAAAACATCGAAAAGCCGCACGTGGCTCCTACTGCAGGTTTGGCAAACGCAGTATGTTATTATATGAATTATTATATAGTGTGAATTTGTTCATTAGTGACATACAATTTCTAATTTTTGGTTTATATACACGTAAAGATATAGTACAAATTACAAATAAAGTAAAGTTCCCTTAAGCCTCTAAGGGCTCATTGGGGCAGATGAAGTGTAGAATTCATCTGTTTCTTTAACCTCGGCATATGAAGGGACTGTGTGGTTAGCACAACACCCAGCCGCCTTTACTTCCCCCAACTTAAAGTCAGGTACCCATTTAAAGCTGGGTGGACTTAAGGGACTTACATTAGGACCTAAAAAATCCTTAGGTTCTTACTGAGGATCGAACCCAGAACTCTCTGTATGTATGTCTACATTCAAGGGCACTACATCTCACGACAACCTAGGTACTATAATAGAAAATGTATTCGCTAAGACTACCTAGTTACTATACTAGAAAATGTATTTGTATTTATATTTTTTTTAAAAATAAAGTAAAAAAAAATGTCCAATAGTTGAAGTGTACTTCACCGTCATGAATTACGCCAGTGACATGCAGTGTGACAATGATGACACATAAACAGTTTAACAGTAATGACAGGTAGCGTAACACTTCCATTGATCTGAAAAGAGAAAAAAAAAATACCTCATGTTTCCTTAAAAGCACGTACGCTTTTCATTTAGTCTACAGTAACGCTTCCAATATCCCAATCCCAATCAGTGCACCACAATCTAAGAAGCGTTTTTCGGGAACGGACTGAGTAGTCCAGAGAAGTCTTGGTTACTGTATCATAGAGAATTTTTTTGTTTAACTGACGAAGGTCTCACACTTCCTAAACCAAATAGTGGCAGATGCTTTTAACGAAAACCGACGAAACTAAACTAGAAACTCAATAAGAAGACCGCTAAAACCCGCAGAAAATCCGCTAAAACCCGCCGAGAATCCGCTAAAATCCGCTGAAAACCAGCTGAAAATCCGCTGAAAATCCGCTACATTAGTGTAAGAAAAAAAGTGTTAAAATGTAGTCTTATAAAACGTTTTATGAGACTTTGGTTATATTTGTTGTTTTTTATTAAAATATAAATCTACGTAAAATGCAACCTTAAAGTCACAACAAATCCGATAATCCACTATGACCGATTTCAGTAAAAACACCACACAAGCTGGCAGGAAAACCCGCCTATCTGGCAACACTGTCTCCACCACTAACCTACCTTTTTAGACACTGCATGTTTTTTTTTTAATATTTATTCGACAGGATCGTTATAGTATCTCGGTTAGACACACAACGACCGTTCAACTGATCAAGGCCTATATATAAAGAGAGAGACAGAGAAAGAGAGAGAGTGAGAGAGAGAGAGAGAGTGAGAGAGAGAGAGCGAAAAAAAAAGGAAGAGAGAGAAGGAGAAAAAAAGAAATAGAGTGAGATTTAAATACCTGCAAAGCAAGATTTTCTTTTTAATTCTGTAAACTGAAGAACCCCCTTCCCCCCCCCCCAACCCTACCTTTCACCCCCCTTACCTACTTTTTAATTTAAATAATGTCAAAACTTTACCAGACCTCTTGCGCTATTGACTGTGTCAGATATATGTTAGTGCTCCCCGGGGAAATAAACAACAACATACAAATCCAAATACGTAAAAAAACAAACAAAAATTAAGCCTGTAAAAACATCTAAGAGCATTTTTATGTATAATTAGAGAGGGAAGTAAGTCATGTTTAATAACTGTTACAAAAACAAATAATGATTACGCCCCTTTGTTTAGCTTATAATCTATATATAATATATAAGCCCCTTACTGACCCTGAAGCCCGGCCCTGAGAGGTCCTATCGCGAAATGAACTTTTGATGTACACATGGCAGGCCAAGACCTACAAAATGATATACACATCATGGGTCTAGGACTTATGGTTGTTGAGATCTAGGGTGATGACAGACAGACAGACAGAAAGACAGACAGACAAAACGGGGACAATTGAGCATTTTTTTTCGAAAATGTTCTAAAAATTGAACAACAAAACGAACTATCTTCTTATCACAAATAAGCGGGATACATGCATTTAATCATGAAATACGATTCCGATTGCATTTTTTACAATCTATTTATTTTTAAACTTTTACACGAAAAAGGACAAACTTAAGTCGAATTAAATGGTAGGTACTGGTGGTCAACTGACCCGCCAGCCAAAGACTGCCTTCGTTCCCCTCGTCCAGATCGAAGTTACATCTATTAATATCTTTTTTTTTTTTAATCAGCGGCAATCTATTCTTGTTGGTCAGATTTGAAAGCCGTATGCGGCCTGCGGTTTCCAAAAGTTTGACCAACCCCTGGGCTAGACGAAGGTCCTACTTATTATTAATATGCAGACAAAATCAATTATAAAATATTAGAATAGTGCTAGCCAAATGTAATGCTGTAGAGTGCTCGCCAAATGTAATGCTGTGAATTGCTAGCCATATGTAATGCTGTAAAGTGCTAGCCAGATGTAATGCTGTAAATTGCTAGCCATATAATGCAGTAGAGTGCTAGCCAAATGTAATGCTGTAAATTGCTAGCCATATGTAATGCTGTAAAGTGCTAGCCAAATGTAATGCTTTAAAATGCTATTCAAATGTATTGCTGGACATGAAATTTCACAATATAGGACAATGGACATGCGCAGTATTCTAACAGTTCGATCAAAAGAATATTGCCTGGCTACAGTAGAGATAAACATTAACCAAAAAAGTTTCTTCGTAATAGGGGTCCAAAGTCGTCACGGTCGTGGAATGTTTGACGGGGCATTTATGGAGCCTCTGACGTCACCTTTCTTATCAATCGATATATTGATTGACCATATTGGTTCGTATTACTAGATAATGATTTTTTTAATCGAGGGTAATCGATAAAGATTGAAGTGTACAAGGAAGTTTGTACAACATTCTCGATTAGCATTGACCATTTAAATTGTATTTACTTTTTACTTACCTCTTTGAGAAAGGAAAGGGTGGGGTAGAGGGGGAGGGGGAGATAGGCAGAAGTCTGGCACAGTTTAAAGTAATGAAAAAAAAATCGTTACTCAGGGAAAGAAGAGGGGACGGGGTGAGTGTTACATTAACAGTGTTACTAAACACGTGGATGACCCTTAAATCTGTTATATCGATATGTCATTTTGTGTCGATTTTCAGGCGATTTATTTAAATATTTTTTTTTTTATTTATTTGAAGGCAGCCAGGTGCAGATTTATTTTTGTATTTGTGGCGAATTCCCTCTCTTAGGTCTGAATTTCTTAAATCAGCAAAGAAGTTACTGAAATAATGAACCTAGAACTGTGGATTGTTCGTTTGTTTTCATTAATACCTTCACAACTGTTGACTTCCGCATATCTGGAATATGACGTCAATGTATGTATGTGTGTGTGTACATTATGTATGTATGTATATATGTGTGTGTGTATATGTGTGTATGTATGTATATATGTATTTGTGTGTACATTATGCATGTATGTGTGTATGCATGTGTGTGTACATGTATATATGTATGTGTGTATTATGTATGTGTGTGTACATTATGTATGTAAGTGTGTATGTATGTTCGTAGGTGTATACATGTATTTACGTAATTGTGTTTGTATTATGAATGTGTGTGCACATTATGTATGTATGTGTGTAGTATGTATTTGTATGTGCTTACATTATGTTTGTGTGTATACGTGTACGTGTGTGTATACATGTATGTATTATGTATGTGTGAGTACATGTATGTATGTATATATGTGTGTGTACATGTATGTGTGTATTATGTATGTGTGTGTGTACATTATATATGTATGTTTGTATGTATGTAAGTGTGTGTACATGTATGTATGTATGTGTTTAATATGTAATTGTGTGTACATATATGTATGCATGTATGTATGTATGTATGTGTGTATGCATGTGTGTGTACATGTATGTATGTGTGTATGTTTGTGTGCATCTGTGTGTGTGGTAGCATGTGTATCCGTATGTGTGTGTACGTACGTATGTGTGTATGTGTTTGTGCATGTGTCTGTCCATGTATGTGTGTGTGCATCTGTGTGTGTGTGTTTTACATTTCGTGACCCTCTTGGACAACTCATTTATTGCGACTAAATTAGACAACCAGCTTTTATTTATTTTCGTGTCAAACCTACTAATAAAATCTAATACATAATCGTCTAGCCTAGGCGGTAGACCGTACGTTGAATCGTGTGGATCCCGGCTAAAAATAGTCGGAGGAATTTCAGAAAACTTCAAGCGGGGTAATAGATGAGAGGTGGTGTGTTTTACGTCACACGTTCGCGGAATTAAAAAAAAAATCAGTAAATCAGTGTTACGTTTGTATGTTGAACATGATAAAACAAAATAAAGAACTGTTTCAAAATGTGTCCTTTAAAAAAATATTAATGAATTACGATTTTTTTAAATGATATGGAGTAGTGTGCGCAAATCATGTAAAGTTGGATGCTAGATTCATTTTTTAATAGTCGGAGGTTGTTTTTGTTAAGCTTCTGTATCCATAATGAGTATTATTTTCTTTGGGATGAACTATATAAAATTTGAACTTTATGTCTAGAATATTCAGTTGAAAAATTGTTTAATTTTCCTGGGCCTAATGTTTTTTTTTTCGTTTTGTTTTTTTTAAATAACAAATTTAATAGCAATTGAATAAAAACAAGTTTTAAATCAATCCTTTTTTTTTTTTAGATTGATAATGGAGAAACCAAACTTTCACAAGGTGTACGAAGCATATGTAAAGGCATTTCCCAACAAGTGTAAGCAAGACTGTCAAAAGAGAGGTAAATGAAATTTGAAATAATTTGAAAAAAGAGGATGATTTGCCAACAAAAGTAGATTCTTTATTGAATAGTTATGCTGCTTTAGCACAGAAAAATTAGGCGACATTAATGAGCTTCTGAGCAGAGCAGTCTATGAAGAGTGTAGCTGTCCTTCCTAAAAAAAGCAGCTACAAGTGTAAAAATTGAAAAAAGAAGTTGTGACACATCAAACACAAACCATTCAACAAGACCACATAGAAATCTGTTTGGAAGCTGGTCCATCCAGTACAACTTCTGATGAAAAATCTATAAAATACACAGCAAAAGTACAAGATAAAATACAGAGTCAGATAAACATTTTCCGGAGCGATTTGATTGGCTGGCATAAAAGTGGTGTTTTAAGTTCAGATCAGGAAAAGGAACTAAAAGAAAAAAATAATTAAGGTTGATGAGCTAGAAAAGAAACTGAAAAGAAAGAAACATGAACAAGAAAAGCAGAATATACCGAAAAAAGAAAAAAAAAAGAAACTTTAGCTCAAATTTGGGCTGAAAATCCTGACGTCTGCCGTAAATTGGAGATCCGACAGAAAGTTGGTCGACCGACAATGGACGATGATCATCCGCTCCTTTTAAAAACCGTTACTGACATTGCATTGTATGGGTCTGCTGCTCACGACAAAAGACAGAGTGATATATTTCGTAGTGTTAGAAATCTCAATGTTTTGACAGAACAATTAAAGATTCAAGGTTTTCAAATAAGTAGAAGTGCTGTTTATACTAGGCTCCCGCCAAAACGAAGTTTATCATCGGAAGGCAAACTCCATGTAACAACTGTACCAGTGAAGTTCGAGCACAAAATAATTTACAATCAAAACACATTGATGGTATTTTTTGCACAGCTACTTTGAATCACCTAGAGGAATTGGCTTCTTTGTTGGGACCTAAAGAAGTATGCTACATAACTCAAGATGACAAAGCAAGAGTAGCATCTAGTAGCATCTAGACACAAACTCATACCATCTGTTTATGCTGGCATTGAAATCCTAATAGACGGCTTAGGTAAACCCGAGGCTGTAACATATGCAGGCCTAACCTACATAGCCATCAGATCGAGCAAGCATTGCTCATCATCAGCTTATAGCCATGGACTGGACTATGAAAAGCTATTTACAAAGGATCCAAGCAACAAGTTGATTAAACTGATTCTAAATATGTCTGCGAATGGTGGACCTGATGAAAATTCAAGATATCAAAAAGTTATTGATGTGGCCATCCATCATTTTGTAAAGCAGAACATTGATGCAATGTTTGTAGCAACAAATGCGCCTGTTAGAAGTTGTTAAATCGAGTAGAAAAGCTAATGGCCCCCCTTAGTTGAGAACTGTCTGGATTAATTTTGCCACATAAACATTATGGAAGCCACCTTGACACACAAGGTCAAACAATTGATGAAGAATTGGAAAAAATAAACTTCAAATATGCTGGCGAAACATTGACCGAAATATGGAATCAAGTAAGCATAGACAATTTTCCAACTGTGGCAGAGTATATTGCGCCGGAAAAGTCTGAGATTAAAGTTGAAAATTGAATAATCAAAGATCAAGTTTGGTGCCAAAACCATGTAAGAACAAGTCAGTATTTTCTACAAATTGTCAAATGTTGTGACTTAACTTGTTGCCAACCGATTAGAAGCTCGTACTTTGAGATTATTGCTGACATATTTATCCCCCCACCAATTCCAGTCTGACAAACTAATGAGTGACTTAAAGAACCAGATGTATCTGATATAAATTCACATCTCTTCTCTTCAATCAGTCTGTGAAAGTTGAAATCATACTACCTCGATCAACAAAAGCATTCCAAAGTCTCCCATTTGATATATATTGTCCATCTATTCAGTTGTTATTGTTTGTACGGATCTGTTAAATCTGTCACCTTTATGTTGCTTCGCAACCCATGTTTAAGAATCATGTTCAATAGCACTAACAATGTATGCCTGGGCCTAGTCAAATACTACATGCACCTCAACAGCAAAGAATTTGTCCAATGCGAGTGGCTGCCAAAAGACAGAGAGAGCTCATGGGAATTATTGCTAATGGGGAGATGCTGAGTGCAAAATGGCTAGATAAAGAACATATTGAATTGTCTGGTTTTTCAGATCCACAAGAAATTATTCCGCCAGAACCTATGCCAATAATAACAATTGAGGAACATTTGACATCTCCATGGAAGATTATAATGTTATATGTTAATAAATTCAAAGTGTATTTATAGTCTAACTTTTTAATGTCGTTTCTGCTTAAAGTTAGAACAACTTAATAATTCCTAATTTAAAGTAGTAATGTGTATACATTTTTGTAAATCATTTAATCTCTTTTTGTTTAGAGTAAGCTTTTGTAGTTATAAACTGTAAATATGTTCATAAGTTAAAAGTTTATTAAACTTTTTTTCTAAACATTTTACTTTTATTCAATTTTTTGTTGTAGTTGTAAACTAGTCTATTTCTAAATATTGTATTTTTCTATTTTATTTTTATTTTAGGGGGGGGGGTAATCAAATGTTGACGTAATTTTATAAGGGGGGAGGTCTCTGGAAGTTTGACAAGTTGTTGACAAGGGGGAGGGGGGAGGTAAAAATCGCCAAAAATTTGTTGACATAAATAATGGACAGCCCCTAATACAAACTCTAATTACTAATACAAATACAGTGTCTAATTACTAATTCATTGGCAAATTACTTAACAAATGTAATATATAGCTATTGAATGTAGTATGGTGGTTTGTTGATAATGTTTTAAAAAAATATTGATTAATAAAATGATAGTAAACGAAAATTTTCAAAAAATACATTACACATTATGAGAAGAGTAGCATACTCCCAACAGTTAAGTCGAGCTATCTCTGAGATGATGTTGAAGCTCTGAGTGTGCTAGTAGGTAGATATGTTTAAAGAGGCCAACATGTCTGAATAACATGATTCACATATATTGTTAAACGTTTATTTAATACTATGTGTAGAGGAGTGCTGTAAGTTAATGATAAATGATTTTCTATAATTGTTTGAATTGAAATAACTAAATTTATAGACTCGGCCTATTAAGAAAGAAAAAAACGTACATTTCAACACATTGAATGCAAGAAATGTACGGAATCAGATCAGCAGAAATGATACCAACAGGATTTATCGGTCGTCAAAAGCTTCACAATACACCACAACTTACTATCTAAAAAGCTTATCTAATAAAATGATAGCGATGTTTGGGTTCTGAGTTAAATGGAAAGTAAAGAATTAATAAAACAGTATTCCAGTTTAAAATACAATCATGAAAAAATCGGATCTGTTTCGAAACCAAAATACAACCTAGCCTACCGATCAAGCCTAAGGGGATATAACTCTATGCAAAGGTATTGCAGGGTAAAGCTAGTAACATATATAAATATGTCTTATGACATAATTTTTTTTTTTACTGAGGTTCACCAAAATGTTTTAAGTAATGCATTGACACAGATAACAACAGTCCAACATAATTATAGATAATGTATCTTAAACTATATCTTACAAGTATGAGGGCCTAATTATTTAGAATATATCCCAGCTCATCAAAAAGTTTTTTTTTTCCAGTCCAACTAATATACTAAAAAAATTTCCTTAGCTCTAATGGGCCATCGGGGCAGATGAAGTGTAGAATTCATCTGTTTCTATAACCTCGGCATATGAAGGGATTGTGTGTTTAACACAACGCCCAGCCGCCTATACTTCCCATAACTTATGTCATATACACATTTAAAGCTGGGTTGACTTGTGGGACGGCTGTGCACCAAATTTCACCTGAAAAAAATCCTTGGGCCTCACTGAGGATCGAACCCAGGACTCTCAGTTCGACAATCGAGTATCTACACCACTCGGCCATCCGTCCCACTCTAATATACTAAACAAGTCTTCAAACAACGAATTTGGCTTGAAACCAACACTGTAACAGTAGTTGAACCAGAGCCTTTCCTAGGTATTAGGGAGACAGATACTTCCAGAGGTTTTGGGGCCCAGGTCTAATGACCAAAAGGACCGTCTTTATTATCAAATTTTATGTAGATTAATATTTAAAGGTATCGGTGGTGCAGAAAAGGCACTAGTCGGTTGCCTATCTCACGTATTAAGCTTACAACATACATTTTATATATTATCTTAATTTTTAAAAATTAATTCATAAGAAGAGAGTGTAATTTAAATAAAGTATTTACCGTGCTGCGCTATAATATTCTTTTCACGGATTTCTTGAAGACAACATAAAAAGTCCGATGTAACTGCTGGAGGAGTTATCCAAGTTTAGGTTATCTGGACTTGACAGGCTCAACTGGATCATGTCCCCTTGTTGTAAGTGAAAAATTCCACCTGTTGACATAGTAATAAGCGAGAAGAAAATATACGAGTCTTTTATTTTAAACATTGCTATATATAGAGCTATACTAATTACATGCATCAAAATGGTGTGTGTGTGGAGGGGGGGTCTTTGGGAAAAATGGAAGTGACGTAAGCTATAAGATGCTGCCATAATGCAAATGTCATGGTGTTGGAGCAAAAAAAAAAAATCAATGCGTGTACAATTTTGATGACGTACAGCTCAAAGATGGCTGAAAGCAATAAAGTGTGTTGATTTTTTAAATTTTTTTAAATAGAACTTGGACTTGGTTTCTACTTGCAACTTTCATATCTAGCTTCAACACATGATCAGCTGCAATAAACATTAAAACCAAAAAAATAAATCTGATTGTTTTCTATACTTGTTTGTTCTTAAAATTATTTATGTCGGTGAAACAAATGTACATGATACAAATATTTAAACTGTTGGATTTATACATTTCTTGCACCGATGCAGGGGCTTTTTAATGTATTATATATTTATACATAAACAGTCGGGGTTCTGTCTTCGACCTCAAGCTTCAGGGCAGGCCGTAGGGCCGATTTTACCGATTGCTCCAAGTCGGGCCCCGCACCTGGCATGGCCTCGCGATTTATATTTATTTTTATAGCAAAATTTGTTAATGTAAAAATAAATTCGAAGAGGGGGCCTCGCAAGCTTCCGTTAAATTGGGCCCCGCCGGCCCTGTCAAGCAGTGTTCCACGGCTGGTTCAAACTGATTCTGTGGATAAACAGTTGTTTGGTCTAAGAGAATAAAGGTAAACTACCCAGTACCATCACAATAAAGGTAAACTACTCAGTACCATCACGATAGAGGTAAACTACTCAGTACCATCACGATAGGGGTAAACTATTCAGTACCATCACGATAAAGGTAAACTACTCAGTACCATCACGATAAATGTAAACTACTCAGTACCATCACGATAAAGGTAAACTACTCAGTACCATCACGATAGAGGTAAACTACTCAGTACCATCACGATAGGGGTAAACTACTCAGTACCATCACGATAGGGGTAAACTATTCAGTACCATCACGATAAATGTAAACTATTCAGTACCATCACGATAAATGTAAACTACCCAGTACCATCACAATAAAGGTAAACTACCCAGTACCATCACAATAAAGGTAAACTACTCAGTACCATCACGATAGAGGTAAACTACTCAGTACCATCACGATAGGGGTAAACTATTCAGTACCATCACGATAAAGGTAAACTACTCAGTACCATCACGATAAATGTAAACTACTCAGTACCATCACGATTAAGGTAAACTACTCAGTACCATCACGATAGAGGTAAACTACTAAGTACCATCACGATAAATGTAAACTATTCAGTACCATCACGATAAAGGTAAACTACTCAGTACCATCACGATAAAGGTAAACTACTCAGTACAATCACACATAGGTTAGAGAAACACAAATGTGGTTTAATTGATTGTGTTTCCTCGTCGTACTGTCACAACTCGTTTCGGTTTGTTATTGGAATCACTATTTATGTTATCGCAGGTTATCACATGCGTTATTGTTATGAATATTACCTATGTAACTATTTTTCACTGTTTACTGGTCAGTGTCAGTAATTATCGTGCCGATACGGGTATTAAATTTTTTGGCGGGGGAAAGTAAAGTCTGTTCGGTCGTTGTGCTAAACACAGGATCCTTAACAATGTCTTAGATAGAGAAACATATATTAACCGCTTCATGTGGTCTTTATTGGCCTCTGTTTGTATAATATAGAACGGTCTTACTTAAAATACCAATGTATTCAAGTTATATGGTCCACAAATAAAGCTGCAGCTATCAGAAATGACATGTATTAGCATCCGATGAAACATTCTTCTTAAACCGTGTTAAAACATTAATTGACATACGAAGAGAAGATCATAATTTTATTTATACAACAGTTGTCGATATAGAAATATAATTATAGTAACAGCTTAGGTCAAAGTTCAAAGGGTGTATATTCTTTCCTAATAAAAGACGTCTATCTAAATAAAATGAAACTAAAATCTTCTTACTTTTGTATACAACTGGCTAGATAGAGAAATATTTGATGTTTGGTTTATTTTGTTAAATTGTGTCACTGAAATGGGATATGTAATGAAAGTTTTGAAATGAAAGCACGAGCGACGTCATTTTGTAATGTATTGTAGGAAAGGAAATTCCCGAAGTAGCGGATGTAGAATACAAGCATATGTATAGTCATGTGTGTATGTGTGTGGGTTATTGTTATATATGAAGAGGAATGGCTTGGTCTTCATGATGTGATTTTCATTGTAAGAAACAAATCTTTTAGTTAAAATTAATATGTTTTTATTATTAAATAAGTCTATCAATATAATGAGTTTTTCTAGTATTATTTAGCGGACATATTTGTTAATATTATACCCGGTACTTTATATTCGGGTCAAATTGTTATGTTTACTCTGTGCGGTAAATTTGTGTCTTACCTCCCACATTGTAACAGAGACGCTCCTGAAGCTGACACTGCTGTAGATGTAGTACAGACCCGTAGAGTAAATTGACAACCATAAGTGTGTAAGTACACTATACATTTCATACTAACTCCAATGTAAGTAGATATTGATGACGCAATACTTTAATATTGATTTACCTGTTTGGTCCATCAGTAAACCCTGGCGTGTAATCTCAAACCCTCTGACATGCTCTGTCCTCTTATCGATGATTTCTTTATTAAATAAAATTGTGAAATGTCATCTGTTCAATCTAGAATTATAAGTTATATAAAAAAAGTTCTAAATATTTCAATATCTCAATAAGCATAATATGTCTTTAATATAATATGTACATTTCAAACATTTCTAAGTAGAGTCGGAAAAAAATTTGGAGAAAATGAGTGTAAAGTAAAGTTCCCTTAGCCTTGTGGGGCCATCGGGGCAGATGAAGTGTAGATTTCATCTGTTTCTATAACCTCGGCATATGAAGGGATTATGTGGTTAGCACAACGCCCAGCCGCCTTTACTTCCCCAACTTAAAGTCAGGTACCCATTTCAAGCTGGGTGGACTTGTGGGACGACTTTGCACCAAATTTCACCTGGAAAAATTCTATGGGCCTCACCGAGGATCGAACCTAGGACTCTCAGGTCGACAGTCGAGTATCTACACCACTCGGCCATCCGTCCCACCGAAAAGGAGTGTGGGAGAGGGAAATCCCCAGGACCAGCCTAGTCTAGACATGCGAAAAACCTAACCCTGAGTCAAGTACGGCCCTTCGAGCCAAGTGCGGCCCGTTTAGCTCTTCGATCCGGCCCATGCACTTAAGTTCATTGTTTTACATTAGCTCATGTACTCATCCTGACTGTTGAACCAGTGGCGTACCTAGGGGGGGGAGCGGTGGGTGCGGTCCGCACCGGGCGGCACTATTTATTACTTTTTAGGGGGGGGGCGGCAAAAATGTATAGATTAAATTGAAATACCTAAATGAGAGGGCGGCAAAACTGTGTTCCGCCCTGGGCGGCCGAGACCCACGCTACGCCGCTGTGTTGAACTACTTCTCACGCCCTGAACCCTCTGACAAATTTGAACACCCCACTGTGGCGAGCGATTCAAAAAGGTTCACTGCCTCCTCTGGCCTATATCATATTTATTATTATGTGTCCTAAACGTGCTACATTTAAATTGTCTCATTGTATAAATCATCTCAATGCTATTCACTAGGGCTGGATTTATACTTGATAAGCTCCTAAGCTTTTTTGATGATATGTGGCCCTTTATAAGCCCAGATATCATATGTTAATGACAAATATGTAAGTATATATGACCATAGCTCACTCGGTAAATATTTGTGCAGGTTAATCATTCACCACTATTTGGTATTTTAGCTAAACATAAAATCTCCTCAACTTCTTTCTCAGTTACAACTACAACTAATCTGTCTACGTTTGACAGCAGCTCTGGATAATCTGTAGTTTCCTCCATTATCTTTCCGTCTAAGTTTATGACCACAGTTATCTCCTGATACAGTTGATAGCATCACAGTTAGCACCTGATACAGTTGATAACATCTGAGTTAGCTCCTGATACAGTTGATAGCATCTGAGTTAGCTCCTGATACAGTTGATAGCATCTGAGTTAGCTCCTGATACAGTTGATAGCATCTGAGTTAGCTCCTGATACAGTTGATAGCATCTGAGTAAGCTCCTGATACAGTTGATAGCATCTGAGTTAGCTCCTGATACAGTTGATAGCATCTGAGTTAGCTCCTGATACAGTTGATAGCATCACAGTTAGCACCTGATACAGTTGTTAGCATCTGAGTTAGCTCCTGATACAGTTGATAGCCTCTTATACTTACTTGGGTTCAACTCATGTTATGTCTATACTTGTAATTTATGTGACTTTATTTGTTTAGACACACATTTTCTGCATCATTTTTTTATCAAATATTAATATTTGCTAATTCATTTCTTCTTAAATAAATTTTCTTGTTCATTTATATCAAAATGAATTGACTGATTATTTTGCTTTTATTTTTAATTTCTGGTCAGTGTTTGCTACTAGTTTAAACATGTTGTCATGAAGTTATGTTTATTTCAGTAGGTACTGGTTTGTAAACTTAAGGGGGGGGGTGGGTGATGGAGGAGAGGTTGACGGGAGTGAGGGGGGGGGTTGAAACCACATGGGGACGGGTGGTGTTAGATGAATATTACAGCACCTAAAAATGTAAACACTGAGCTGGACAGTCTAAAAATAGCAATCTCGTGTCATGGAATACAGTTTACTCTCAAAACAGATAACAATTTATAACATAAATATTATCCGAGACATATCTCCAACGTGGATTTAATGACTGAAATAAACATTTCCACAATATGTACAACAATATGTTTAATATAAAATGAATGTTATTAAAAGGTATATATTGATACAGACTGAAACAAAGTAATTGTATAAATCATAAATAAATCTCCACTGCATTATAAAGAACTGCTAAGAGTCAAAGAGCATAACAAATGTTTACAATTGCTTATATAAGAAGCTGTTACTCCTAGAGGCGGATTTAAATACGGATGCGTGTCAAGGGCCCTTGAATATTTGGAGGTCCCCCCAGAGCCCAATCGTGTCTCTTTTTTGTAAAGGGCCCAACATTTTCTTCTGCGTCACGTGACATTCGTCCGTACCTGGTTACACGTTATCTCACCGAGAGACACCAACTGTAGCTAATTAAAAAAAAAATGTATAGGCTGTGGCGTTGCTAACACAACATAATGTCCCCCCCTCCCCCACACAGTGTCTAAAGATAGGAGTGGAGAGGGGGGGGCGTCAGGTGAGAAGTGTCTCAGTCAATCCCGCGATTTTCCCAGCGACGACGTATTAACAGTTTTTTTTGGACAAAGTTACCCCAAGTGATCATTTTTTTTTCCTAATGCCTATTAACGTGTATTTTACGAGTGTCCTACCAATGCGGAAAAATTTGACCTTTTGCCTGGTTTTTATAGCTAGTAGGCATATCCCCCCTCCCACTTAATTGTCGCTGCCATGGGCCCTCACAAACGTCACGACGTCTCTGATTAAAAAAAAATACGTTTTCAGGACCGTCCAGCTGTGTCGTTATTCGAAAGAGATTGGGGGGGGGGGGTTTCGGGGGGCCACCAAGTGTGTAGATCAGAGCCGTCAAAAAGAGAGGCGAACCGACAAAGTCTTGGAGTAAAGCTGGTGCCGTCTGTTTCAGTTTGCGGATGGGGGATGTGTGGGGAGCACAATTGTCAGACTTTGTCATGGTGGCCTTGAATTTTTTTTTTCCGCTTCGGCTCAAAGTCTAGAACAGGAGTGATAAGGCTCTTGTATTATTTTCAAATGTCTAGAACATGAGTGATAAGGTTCTTGCATTAATTTCAAATGCCTAGAACATGAGTGATAAGGCTCTTGTATTATGTTCAAATGTCTAGAAAAGCAGTGATAAGGTTTTTGCATTATTTTCAAATGCCTAGAACAGCGGTGATAAGGTTCTTGCATTATTTTCAAATGCCTAGAACATGAGTGATAAGGCTCTTGTATTATGTTCAAATGCCTAGAACAGCAGTGATAAGGTTCTTGCATTATTTTCAAATGCCTACAACAGCAGTGATAAGGTTCTTGCATTATTTTCAAATGCCTAGAACATGAGTGATAAGGTTCTTGTATTAATTTCAAATTCCTAGAACATGAGTGATAAGGCTCTTGTATTATGTTCAAATGACATAGCTGTTATTGTCTGTTTCTTCTGCGGAATAATTTTTAAAAATAGTTTTTCAAAAAAAAAAAGGAAGAAAAATAAACCGTGTAAATACTTAAGCTGGTAACCTATAAATCAAAACTGACGCTTAGGGTAGGGGTTCTCACCCTAGTTATTGTGAATACAAAATTTAGTCAGCGTGCAACCCCTCCCCCTCCCCCTGCCCCCCCCCACACACACACACTCAAGTTCGCTAATAAAAATAAATATTTTCCGTAATGTAATGCGCTCACCTTTCAAATGCAAGTCTTAAGTCACGTGGTCTGGTAATTAGTCACGCAGCAAACGGGCGACCTTCTTCAAACAAATGGTTTGTTTTATACGAAACTAAATTATATGCCACTGCGCACGCCTGTATAACCTTTCCCTTTGAGGTGCGCGTTTTTTTTTTCCGGTAAGAGCAGCAAACTAGGGCAAAGGTCAAAGGCAAGTAGGTCATGAATTCATTACAATATGAAAACTACCCAAGGGAGACACACGAGATAAACGATTATGTATTTAAGGATATGTTTGTGTTTGTATTTCAATGTAACTTCTGTCAATATTTCACTGTCTTATAATGAGACTAAGACGTCATCAATCAGAAACGAGATTCCTAATCGATCTTCTATAGAGGAATAGGCATCGTTACAATTACAATTGCTGGCATCACACAAAATCGCAAGTCATGTTTTATAGTTTTAGGTTCACATTCAGCTACGAGAGGGAGGAAAGGAAGGACTCATATAGAAATAAAAGCATCAAATAACAGACTAACTGATCTACTTTTGGCTGATAGAATCAACGGATAAACAATTGGATTCTTTCAGGGACTTAAGTAGCTAAATCAATGAGTCTTGATGTATTTGAATCAATGAGTCTTGATGTATCTGAATCAATAAGTCTTGGTGTATTTGAATCAATGAGTCTTGATGTATTTGAATCAATGAGTCTAGATGTATTTAAATCAATGAGTTTATGTGTATTTGAATCAATGAGTCTTGATGTATTAAAATCATTAGTCTTGATGTCTTTGAATCTATAAGACATCGAGTATTCAAATCATGAAGAATTAATTAATTGAATCAACTGGTCATCTAGTATCTGAATCAATGAATTCAACAGATCAATGACTATAGGGTAAGCTTCAAACTTCCAAATACGAATTATGGCAACATATTATTACACAGTTATGTCGTTCAAAGCGATAAATTATATCGCATACAAAACATTGATATTTTGATTCTTGAGGAACGGGTGCATGGAATTCACTTGCACCAATAAAAATGAAAAATGTAATGAAATTTTACTCTGTTTACTATTTTTACATTATTTTGAAATTTGTTCTTAATTTTATTGAATTTTGATGCTAATTTTTATAATATTTAACATAAATCTTTATATGAAACTGTTATATACACTAAATTATAAATTATTATTTATTTATTTCAAGATTATTGTTTGTATGACTAATAAAAGTAAAATGCATACATATTTTTACAGTTACTTCCCTTATAAAAAATATCAGTGCTACTTGCCTTGTGTGATCCTTGGGATCCGACTTTCAACAGGGACCACTGGTCATGGGATAGGGAAGTTAGCAGTTTCGTGTGAAGGGGTGCTAGAGATTTTTCTACTTGGCTTGTGGATAATGTCAGTTCTATTTAAACAACGCAGTGGCTTCGAATACGACCGACCGTGCTACGTATTTTTTTTTGTCGAGACACGTCCTACAAACTTTGATGACGTCAGTAAACAGAATGAATGAGAACTCTTATTTACTGTAGACGTTGATGACGTCATTTGCTGTTAATAATCGGAGATATGTTTATAATATTTTTTTTTTAAATAAATACGGCTTTGAATCATATATTTTAGTTGTCATGATATATGTCTAAGACTAAGAGTAAAGACGTGCACATGCACGGCAGTTATTCTTTATTACTTTTTTTTTCGAGTCTGCCCAAGCCTAATAAAGTCGGACGAATAAAACAAAAAAATATGCGCTAAATTAGTATCTATCGTACCCCCCCCAACCCCCCAGACAGCTAACACTCGTTAATTCGTCTCCGTCAGTATTTGGTTCAATTCTCGGATATAAATGCTTCCCCATCCCCTCTATTTTCTTTTCTTAATCTTATTATTATTTAGTAAATTTGAAATATGTAGGCTACACTGAATTTTTTAAAGTGTGACGCAAAAATGATGGTAAGGAAAAGTTAGATAATATTTAGGACTAGCTGTACCCTGCAAAGCCTTTGCACGAAGATAGACTATTGTAAAGCCTTTGCCGAACCTAGGATTTGGGGGCCTTGCATTTTGACATTCGATACCATGACATGAGATTATGTACTTAATATTTAATGTAAAAAATAATTTTGGGGTCTCCCTCAAGCTGGAGCCTGGCGGGACTTTCGATTTGGACCCCCCCCCTTTCCTTGTTACGCCTCTGTGTTCAGCTTTGATACATATTTTCAAAATATTTTTTTTTAAGTTATGAAATAGTTAAAAAAACCTAATTAGTTGTTGTTTCTTTTTCTTACAACATCCTGAAGGAAAAATTATTTCAATTTTAAAAAAAAGTCAAAGAGATCTAATTAGTTACTTTTCATTAAAACAATTAAAAGGATACATTCAGAAAAAAAAAACGCAATAAAAAAAGTTATGTTTCTGAGAGGAATCGAACCTGGATATAGTAAGCATAAAGATGAGTCACAAACCAAATGGTTTAATCATTGTGCCAGGAGGTCACACGAGCAAAGATACAATTTTAATGTATAAGTAGACAAAAATACTCGTTCCCGCGAAAAAAAAAAGTAACTTTAAATCATAAGAGTTCATTCTGTTTACTGACGTCATCAAAGTTTGTAGGTCGTGTCTCGAAAAAAAAAATACGTAGCACGGACGGTCGTATTCGAAGCCACTGCGTTTAGACAAAGTTTTCCAGAGTTGTGTCACGACACAAAGTTATTGGAGGTTTTTAATGTAGAATGAGACCCAGGGCGGACATACAAACTTAGCCCCACCCACCACCCCTACACCCTAAAACAAATGAAATACAAAATAAAAACAGGTTTAATGTAGGTCAGGCGTTGGATGAGGGGGGGGGTTGCGGGGCAAGGGCCTGTCAGATAAAAATATTGGATGGGATTTACTTTCTGAGTTAGAAAATTGTTCATAAAAGCATTATACAAAATGCGCCATATTTGTTTATTTTTTTTCTATGATGTATTGATTTTTCTCTAGCCTTCCTACGCTACTGGTTTATATCAATCACCATCTTACTTTAGACTTATTACCATAACACTCAAGACTTATCGCATCATATACCAGACTTATCATCATCGTACTCTAGACTCATCATTATCATACACTAGACTCATCACCATCACACACTAGACTCATAACCATCATACTTTAGACTCATCACCATCATACTCTAGACTCATAACCATCTTACTTTAGACTCATCACCATCATACTCTAGACTCATTACCATAACACTCTAGACTCATCAACATCATACCCTAGTCTCATCATCATCATACTCTAGAATCATCATCATCATCATCATCATCATAACTAGACTCATTAGCATCATACACTAGACTCATCACCATTATCATACCAACAACGGTTAAGTACACTCAAAACATGTAAAATAAAACAATAAAATATCGGCATCCGGTGTATTCTAGAAATAATCACTCCCGTAAAGAATAACCCATCTACCTAGTTTAATAGCGATACGGTGAAACACCAGATTGTATTCTTTCTTACACTCAGGATTAAAAAAAATGGAAGAAAAAAAAAAGACAAAAATTTCATACGTTGGATGTAACCCCGTCAGAAGATAGACGAAAAGCGGAGTTGGGGTTCTGCTAGCCCACCCCCCCTTCCGCCCGCCCACACACACACATCATTCTTACACTTGTCCGCACCCCTTTCTCTATAATTTATTTTTATTTCCTTCTGTCAAGTGTTTTTTTTCTCTGGCACCACCTGTCCAAGTGTAGCATTTGAAAATTCCACTATACAAATAAGTCCATTTAGTCCTGAAGTTAATGTTAGGGGAATCCGTGTACATACATTTTGGTATCACTTGGGGTGCAGTCGCTATATAAAGAGGAACACTGAGAACCGCCATTTCTACGTCTGCTAATAAAAATCTTAAACCTTTTTATGTTCCGAAATTTTCACAGCCATTGCTATCATTCCGATGACGCATATGACAGCTATTAAAAACTGATGTCCAGCTCAAAATCAAAGAATTTCTGAAATTGTGAGGAAATAAAATCATTTGTACGCGTACATTCATACTTGTCTTATGTTTTGTTGCCAACTAACATACTGTAAGACATAAACTATACATTCTAAAAAAAAAATAATAGTAAAATATTATGTATATTTTTGTAATACACTTCTATTTTGTACAATGACATGCTAGTTTGTTAAATATAAATATTTACCGCTCTGGTCTGTTCGTGTGTCACGCCCCTGTAGGGATGAGATAAAATCTTTTAGATCCCATAAACCACTAATAAGACGTTTTCTTTTTTCATCCCCACCATAGAAGATAGTGCAATGGCCATGGAGGCACTACGTGAGTTATATCGGGGACTTAAGCAATGAACTTAAATATGCACTGGTACTCACCGGAGATCGAACCAGAGAGCATCAGGTCAACAATATTTCACTGTCTTATAATGAGACTAAGACGCCAGCTATTAGAGATTCGTAATCGATCTTCTATAGAGGAATTGGCATCGTTACAATTACAAATGGTGGCATCACACAAAATAGCAAGTCATGTTTTATAGTTTTACCTTACGACCATCCGTCTCCGACCTGTTTGTATTCGTTAAACATTCTGGAACGATGTAAGAAATATTTTATTATTTATTTCTGTTCTAATATTTTAACATTTTCAATTTAAAGTAATATAAAATACAAAAAAAAAATATCTTGTACGTGTGGGCAGAGGCGGGTGGTATGTCGTTTGAGGCTCCCGGGCACGTATGGGCAGAGGCGGGTGGTATGTCGTTTGAGGCTCCCGGGCACGTATGGGCAGAGGCGGGTGTTATGTCGTTTGAGGCTCCCGGGCACGTATGGGCAGAGGCGGGTGGTATGTCGTTTGAGGCCCCTGGGTACGAATGGGCAGAGGCGGGTGGTTTGTCGGTTGAGGCCCCTGGGTACGTATGGGCAGAGGCGGGTGGTATGTCGGTTGAGGCCCATGGGTACGTATGGACAGAGGCGGGTGGTATGTCGGTTGAGGCCCTCGGGTTCAGATGAAAACAACAGACACAATCCATAAAAATAAGATATACCTATACAAGTGTTGGGCTTATCGGGGCCCGTCATTTAAAGTCAGAAATAAAATATTTGACCAGTTTCGGTAAATAATTATTAAAAACAAAATTTATCATAATCATTGTGTATGTATTTTAATTTATTCTCTAACAATAGTTCACTAGATTTTATTGAAACCGATTTGGTATGATACTCTTAAAAGTTGTTTTTTTTTAACCATTAAAGACACAAGAGCTCCCTGCACAGCGATCGATTAAGACGATCGGCATTTCTGTACTGCAATAATTAAATTACATTTCTTGATATCAGATTCACATTCATATCTATATATATATATATATATATATATATATATATATATATTTCTCTCTCTCTTCCTCTCTCTCTTTCTCTCTCTCTCTATCTCTCTCTCTCGCTCTCTTTCTCACTCTCTCTCTCTCTCTCTCTTTCTCTCTCTCTCTCTCCCCTCTCTCTCTCTCTCGCTATATATAATTGTCGTTTTTATATTTTTTTTTTTTTTTTTTTTATATAAATGTATGCTATGTTGTGACTATGTACACATATGTATGGAGGTATACAAACACTTGATCATTTAAGTGTGTATCCTTGTAGGCCTGTACCCTATACACACGAGTCAGTATGTGTGTGTCGATATGATTAAGTTATAATCTTATCAGTCGGAGTGTCAACATAGTCTTTTTTTTCTGGATTCTAGTCCTGACAAACCTGAAAACCAGCCAAAAAACAAACAACCAGATAACATTCATTCACATAAAATGTCTTCAACCGAAGATTTCCCCTATGACGTTAGGATATCACTTTGTTTAAAATGTAACTATTTGTACACCGATAACTGGGAGAAATTAAGTCAGTTAAAAAAAAAAAGTAATGTTGCATAGTGTGTCACTTAATATTACAGAGTGTTGCTTATCAATCTTCTTGATATTCAGTTCTGGATATCCGGGTTCTATTCCGAAGCAATAAAAGAAATGGATTATTTAATTGCAATAACAAGTGTCTGAACAGGTTCTCTCAATGGTGGATAATGTAATTTGGAAAAAAAAAATGTATTCTTCAGAACTTCCGCAATGTTTAACAGCAAGTGACTGACATGGACAGCTATAGTAACAACAGTAATAGACGTTAAAACAACATCAAAGACAACAACATTATTTCAAAGTTGTTTTCGTATTTACTTTTTAACATGGACAGATATTCGGTAAGCGTATATGAAATATTATTTACGTTTATATAATTATCACGTGTTAAATGAAACCAAAAAAATTACGACAGCTGAAATTCAGTATTTATTTCTAATTTTTAAACTTATTGGTTTAAACAAATAAAAAAACAACAACAGCAGCAACAATAGCCACAACATCAACAACAGCCACACCAGCAAAAACAGCCACAACAGAAACAACAGCAACAACCGCCACAACAGCAACAACAGCCACAACAGCAACAATAGCCACAACGGCAACAACAGCAACACCAGAACAACAGCCACAATAGCAATAATAGCCACAACAGCAACAAAAGCCACAACATCAACTATAGCCACAACAGCAACAATTACCACAACAGCAACAACAGACACTACAGCAACAACTACTACATCAGCAACAATAGCCACACCAGCAACAACAGCCACAACAGCAACAGTAGTTCCAACAGCAACAACAGCCACAACATCAACTATAGCCACAACAGCAACAATAACCACTACAGCAACAACAGCCATAACAGCAACAACAGCTCGGTGTTAAGTTACATTCATAGGCAGAGCTGGGACAACCATTAGGTTTGTAAGACCTGAATCAATCGGCACTCAGTTTATCTCATCATCAGTCGATCTCATCATCAGTTGATCTCATCACCAGTCAAGGGGATAGATACACCGAGAAATACAAAAAAAAAATGATTTTTAGATTGTTGATATAAAACTGGTATCAAATTAAAGATCATTCATGTCTGCACAATTATGTAGCAATATATTTTTCATAACTTATATATTTTATTTTACGAATTTTCCAATCGTATAGGGCTCACTAAAGTACAGACCATTTCTTTTATACTAAAATTTTTTTCCCGTTTTTCGTTAAAATTTTGATATTCATGCCACGTCTGCAGTCATAACTTATGTAAATAATAATCGATTTCCATGAAATTTTAAGTACAGCTTTGTTATATATATGCCTATGGCCGGTAGTAAAATAGTTAAATTATATTAATATTTGACAAAATTACACACTTCTAAAATGTACAAATTACTGTTGTAAAATACCATTTTTTTATTTTAGTTTAAATTTTTTTTCAATATTTTAAAATTATTTTACTACCAGCCATAATGATACCAGTTTTATAGATCAACATGAAAAATCACAAGAATTTAGCTTAATACTTAGTAGATATCTTTGCAGCTTTGCCCTCAATTTTTTTACATGAATTTTTTTTCCATGAAGTCCATATCCATAAAACATAAGTTATTTTTATTATAATACCATGTATTACAGTTTCTATGATATGCTTTTCTGAAAATTTGACTTTCGTATGTCTTGAATTTTTTTTTTTAATTTTTGTTTGACATGACTGGGTTCTGGGTGTAACCCCCCCCCCCGATCTCATAATCAGTTGATCTCATTAACAGTTGATCACATCATCAGTTGATCACATCATCAGTTGATCTCATTAACAGTTGATCTCATCATCAGTTGATCTCATCATCAGTTGATCTCATCATCAGTTGATCTCATCTTCAGTTGATCTCATTAACAGTTGATCACATCATCAGTTGATCTCATCTTCAGTTGATCTCATCTTCAGTTGATCTCATTAACAGTTGATCTCATCATCAGTTGATCTCATCTTCAGTTGATCTCATCTTCAGTTGATCTCATTAACAGTTGATCTCATCATCAGTTGATCTCATCTTCAGTTGATCTCGTCATCAGTTCATCTCATCATCAGTTGATCTCATCATCAGTTGATCTCATTAACAGTTGATCTCATCATCAGTTGATCTCATCTTCAGTTGAACTCGACATCAGTTGATCTCACAATTGTGATGTGTTTTATTTTTTATTTGGTTGGCAACAGTAGGTCCAATTTCGGTAAGAAACCTTTCTAGGCCAACCAGGCACTTAATCTGGCCCGGCTCAGTGAAGTCAAACGTTGAATCTTGAAAATAAGGGAAGGGATGGAAATATTAGTTGCCAGAGTGCAAACAGAGGAGCCCAATGACCAGGTGCTTTATTTGATTTTTGTTGTGTTCGGGTAGGAACTGTCAAAACAGCTACTGTCATAACACCTACTGTCAAAATAGCGACTGTCAAAACAGTGACTGTCAGTCAAAACAGCTACTGTCAAATCAGCTACTGTCATAACAGCGACTGTCAAAACAGCGACTGTCAGTCAAAACAGCGACTGTCAAAACAGCGACTGTCAGTCAAAACAGCGACTGTCAAAACAGCGACTACCAAAACAGCGACTGTCAGTCAAAACAGCGACTGTCAAAACAGCGACTACCAAAACAGTGACTGTCAGTCAAAACAGCGACTGTCAAACAGCGACTGTCAAAACAGCGAATGTCAGTCAAAACTGAGACTGTCAAAACAGCGACTACCAAAACAGCGACTGTCAGTCAAAACAGCGACTGTCAAACAGCGACTGTCAAAACAGCGAATGTCAGTCAAAACTGAGACTGTCAAAACAGCGAATGTGAATAAAAAATGTGACTGTCAAAACAGTGACTGTCAAGACAGCGACTGTCATAATAGCGACTTGTATATGGGGTGATGAAACTAAGTTCCCTGTTTGAAGAGCCAATAATCTCCATTGGGCCAGTTGACTTAATGTCTATTTCAAATCTTTAATCAGGAATGAAACGTTTCAAACAGAAAACAACATTTTTCTTTTTATATTTTTAATCTCCATTCTTTGTTATTTTTTCCCCCATCACAACAGATCAACAAAGATGTATTGACAAACAAAACCCTGTTTCAAAGTTTGATTGTTGTTATTTTAGTAGTGAAATATGGTAAGTGTTTTTTTTTTTTCATTATTAGAATAACAACAAATATGTATACTTCTAAGGATTCAGGCTGTAACCCTTCAGTCAAGTGCCATTGTACCAGCATCATTGGTCTTTAGCTAACATGGACGTGTTTTGTTTTAATCAATTCATTCTCAAAAATCATTTTTTTTTAATGGGGATCGTTAATCCGCCACTCCCCGCCCCCCCACTTAGCCCCGTACCTGAAGTGACGTCTCTGCCAGCCCAGTGTCGGACATTGGGTTTGAACATATTTGTGGCTGGGTCGCCAGCCATGCGATAAGGGGGGTCAACACTCTATAAAGTCAAAATTTGTTTTCGTTAACCAATGAAGACAATGGAGTCAGCGGTCAAAGTTTACCGATCAACGGATCACTCTCCCCGCCCCCCCCCCACCACCCCACCCTCGGAGTCAACTATTGTGTTCGTGCGCACCTACAGCGACCACTTCTTTGTCAAAAGGAAGTGTTAACAATGCGCCATTCTATTATATTAGTAACCCCACCCCGCCAGTGGAAGTCCCTGGGCTGACCAATGAGATAAGACTGACCTTTATTCTGTTTAGTTTTTTTTTTTTCTTTTTTCAAAGATAATATTTTTTTTTGACATTGGACCATTACAAAAAGTCTCTTTGGTTATTCAAAAATAAATGTAAACTGTTACGAAAAAAATCACTGGACCACACACAAAACACGTTCTTCCTTTCTTTTTTTACTTATTTATCTTGTTTGCTGTGTCTCTCTTGACAATGTTTAAAATACTGAGCTAAGGTATGAAACAATGTTACCTGTCTTCATGTTGATATCTGAAGACGACCAAGGCTAATGCACATTTGGAGATCCTAAGTAACCGGACATTTTGTGACCCCCTGCACCAGGTTGAATTCCGTCTGGGGGGGGCCCTAAGTTAATGTATATATTAGCACACCCCTCCCCGCCCCCACCACAGACGATCTCCAGATGTTAAGTGCTCAGATGGCCTTTCTTTTGGCTGGCCAAAATAAAAGCCTCCTACATGGGGCACTTTTTAGCCTACTGGGCCATGGGCACAGTGCCACCGAGAGAGGGGGGTAAATGCCCAGGAGCCCGGTGAGTTTTAGGGCGAGATTTAGGGGCCCGGACTGAGCTGGCCAATCAGGTTTTTAAAATATTATTATCAGCACATGGGGGGGGGCGTGACAGCCTTGCCCAGGGGGGCCCGAAATTTATGTCGGTGGGCCTGCCAGGGCAGTTACCTATTTTGCAATTATATTAAATAAATAGGTCTAATCACAAAAGATGGAGGCCGCATCATATTTTGTTGTTGTTGTTATTATCAAGTCCTGGGACACATATGAGCTTTATATTTTTGAACATTCATCTTACTTTTTCTTTTTTTTAGTAAACGGATGTTCCAGTGAGCAGTACTTGCTTCCACGGGGAAATGCTGTCAGAATGGATTGTCCTATTGCCTGGTCGGCGGGTTACGATAGGCTAGTATGGATGTATCAGACATATAAAGGGTGGATAACGTTTATTACATGTTATTGGCAACAGTGTAAAAGAGTATCTTTAAATGTACATAAACCTTACTTTGGTAAGCATTTTCTCTTTCTTCGAAACAATTTCAATGGCATCATTCCTGTAATGATATTTGTTGACATCAAGACAATGCTCAGACCGTAGTACACTCTCTCTCTCTCTCTCTCTCTAGCTCTCTAGCTCTCTCTCTCTCTGTCTCTCTCTAGCTCTCTCTCTCTATCTCTCTCTCTCTTTCTCTCTCTCTCTAGCTCTCTAGCTCTCTCTCTCTCTGTCTCTCTCTCTAGCTCTCTCTCTCTAGCTCTCTCTCTCTGTCTTTCTCTCTAGCTCCCTCTCTATCCCTTTCTCTCTACCTCTCTCTTTCTCTCTCTTTATCTCTCTCTCTCTCTAGCTCTCTAGCTCTCTCTCTCTCTGTCTCTCTCTCTAGCTCTCTCTCTATCCCTCTCTCTCTCTATTTCTCTCTCTCTAGCTCTCTAGCTCTCTCTCTATCTCTGTCTCTCTCTCTAGCTCCCTCTCTATCCCTTTCTCTCTACCTCTCTCTTTCTCTCTCTTTATCTCTCTCTGTCTCTCTCTCTAGCTCTCTCTCTCTCTGTCTCTCTCTCTCTATCCCCCCTCTCTCTCTAGCTCTCTAGCTCTCTCTCTCTGTCTCTCTCTCTAGCTCTCTCTCTCTCTCTAGCTCTCTCTCTCTCTCTGTCTCGCTCTCTCTCTCTCTCTCTCTCTCTCTTGTCTCTCTCTCTGAACTCTCTCGTTGAGCCTTTAAGATCACCAGCTGTCTCTCAACCTCTGGTGACTGCCATAAAGCCCAATGACCCTCAAGCTACCCAATTAGTCCAACCTGTGGTCCGCCAGCCCGGGACACTCAAAAAGCACATGATCCACGGTTTCCTCACACACACACACACACTTATATATATATATTGTTTTTATGATTGGTAAAAAGATTTAAATTATTTAAAATAATCCTCATTATATTTTCTTCTTTTCATATAATTTAATAATTCATTGACACAGACATCTTTCAGACATATCACAATTGGACTACCGTAAGTGTACTTATAATCAATATCACGATCAGTTCATTGAATATAAGCTGCATGGCACAATATCATCACATTGAAAGAGTTAACTGTGATTGGCACATTCTTGCAACTAGTAAGTATATTTCATATATTTCCTTGTACACAACATTTTTAATGTAGCAGGCGGAGCTGTTGTGGAGCAGTTGTCCTTGTTTAGGACCATCTAACTGGGAAATGCAATGTGAAACCCCTTCCTAATCAACTTAATAACTGGATTTTCAAATACGATTAATTAGGTTAATTAGGTGCTGAATTATGCCACCTTCCTAATGTACAGAGGGAGAGAGGATTGGAGAAATGGGAGGGAGAGATAAAAAGAGAGAGGGGGCAGGGAGGAGGAGAGAAGGACGGAAGGGGGGAGAGAGGGAGGGAGAGGATGGACAGGGGGAGGAGAGAAGGAAGGGGAGAGGATGGAGAGGGAAGGGAGAAAGGGGAGATGGGAGAACGAGTGAGGGAGACGGAGGAGTGGGAGAGAGGGAGGGAGAGAGGAAGGGGAGAGGAGAAAACAGAAGGTAAACAGAAAATCTTATTTTAAACCCGGGTACTTGCAACTAGTATATCATATATATATATATATATATATATATATATTTATATATATATGTTACTTTCATTTTCGCTATGTAAATCTACTGTTGTTTTTCCCCCACAGAAAACATTCTAACATTAAACTCGGCAAATTCTAGATCCACCGCTCCAATGTCTACTAGTACCATGAGGAGTACTACACACGAACTAAGTAATGTCTGCTTATTATCAGAATGTGAGTACATTTTTAAAAAGAGTCGTATGAAAATAATGTATGTGGCTAGGTAACAAAATCCGAGCAGCGAAACGAAACTTAAATAAAATAAATAAATAATAAATGCATAGTTTCAAAACTCTTTGTCTTACTGTTATAGGCTTTTATTACTCTTTTTAGGATGGGATGAGATTTCTTGGATCATATAAACAAAATAATAAGACTGTTTTTATGATGCCCTTCTTACATCCCCACCATAGTCGATAGTGAAATTGTAATGGAGGCACCACGGGAGATATAGCGGGGACTTTAATAATGACCTAAAAATATCCTCACCAAATACTTGACCCAGGGAAATCAGGTCGACAGTCAGGAGCTTGACCACATGACCATCCGTCCCTGCACTCTATGGCGGTAGACAAATGGATTTACTGGTTTTAGAAATTTGGAAATCCATTCGCACTAATTTCTCGAAGCCGATTCTATTTTACATTTTTGAACACATGTTCAAATATCCTTCATTACATTACACTATTTTAAAACGTGTCGGTCAATTCATTAATTATTTTATGGACCCCCCCCCCAAAGAAAATAGTTTTCTATTAAATCTGATTTCATTTCCTTGCAGCAGGAGCCAGTGTCGACTACATGAGTGTCTCTCGGCAGGGCCCATTTAACGTCTCGGTTTCTGCCCTCAACTACCATTACACGGTTTGGCTTGTCTGTACTCGTCAGCGAACTCGTAATGTCGGGCATTGTTTACCATCTATTTCAGGCTTAATGAGGTGCTTCGACAGCTTCAGCTCAGATAACCCAGACTTCAGTAAGTGGGTCAACCTGATGTCTAGAACTGGAATGCCGACAATCATTTTTTATAACTCCACTCTATTCTCCAGCTGTTTATAAATTATAAATCCACATATCAATTTGGCCCATCAGCATTAATACCAACACCACTAACACCATTACCAATACCACCATTATCAGCACCATTACCACCACCACCATTATCATCACCAGCACAACCACCACCATTACCACAACGATTACCACCACCACCATTACCACCATTATAAACACCACCACCACCGCCACAATTACCATCACCACCATTATAGCAACCACCACCACACCATTACCATCACAACCATTATAGCAACCACCACCACCACAACCACCACCACACCATTACCAACCACCACCACCATAACCATCACCACCATTCCAGCCACAGTCACTTGTATCTTCCAGTGCAGCTTACATCACAGTCACTTTTATCTTCCAGTGCAGCTTACATCACAGTCACTTTTATCTTCCAGTGCAGCTTACATCACATTCACTTCTATATTCGAGTACATCTTACATCACAGTCACTTCTATATTCGAGCATAACTTACATTGAAGTCAATTCTACATTCGAGTATATCTCATTTCACTTCTATATTCAAGTACAACCTACATTACAGTCAATTCTATTTTACGTACATCTTATATCACAGTCACTTTTATCTTCCAGTACAGCTTACATCACAGTTTTTCTCCCAAATTTAATATTGAAAAAAAAAAATTGTCAATTGTATTCTATATGTTGCTTGCAAGCACTTTTTGGTATATTTGTATTGAACTATAGTCTCACTATTGATAATTGTTTGAACTTTGTTTTTTTTTTAAGAGTCCAGGCTTGAAACTCGTGGCAGCAACGTTTTCTTGGTTTTTGAAAGAATTAAAAGTAACCTATCTGAACTGCAGGTGTTGTGTTTACACAATACCACCCATTTCAAGCATATAATTCTTTGGAAAATGTATATTAGTGGTATGTTTTTATTTATTGACTCATAGAAGAGAATGTCACGTGTGTAGCCATAGTTAATATATCTGTCTGCCCATCCTTCCATTCCCCATCATTTTGATGTTTGTCTGTTGTTATTGACTGTCTTTCTATGTGTGCCTGTCTTTCTATGTGTGCCTGTCTTTTATCTGTAAATCTTTATTTTTTTTTTTGGTAAATAAATCTAACCTGTCTTTTTTAATTTTGGAATTTAAAATTATTCTATTGTAATTAAATATTATATAAGGATTGGTCAGGCAGGTCATGTATGTAGTAATTCTATAGTTTTGTGCTAGACTTTCAGTTATGTAGTAATGTATATAGGTTGGTGCTAGACTTTCAGTTATGTAGTAATGTATATGGGTTGGTGCTAGACTTTCAGTTATGTAGTAATGTATATGGGTTAGTGCAAGTAAACAAAGATGATAACACCCCTTTTCCAGATTAATACTGGTCAAGAAATATACACAAATAGAAAGTTATTAAAAAGTGTAATTAAAAATATAGCAGAATATATAGTCACATATATATATATATATATATATGTATATATATATATATATATGTGTGTGTGTGTGTGTGTGTGTGTGTGACTGTCATTTTCGCTTTAGTAAATCTAATTTTGGGGAGAGAAGAAAGAGAGGGTGTTGTGTCCTATAAACTAAAGTTTATTTACACTTTCATTTTTTAAAATAAATAAATAGATAATTAACATAAATAAACTTAATGGGCAAATGAAGTTGTTTTTTCCCCCCACAGAAAACAGTCTAACATTAAACTCTGCAGATTCTAGAATCACCACTATAATGTCTACTAGTACCATGAGGAGTACTACTAGGAGGAGTACCATGAGTAGTACCACGAGGAGTACCATGAGTAGTACCATGAGGAGTACCACGAGGAGTACCAACGAACCAAGCAATATCTGCTTGTTATCAGAATGTGAGTTTATTGTCTTAAAGAGACAAAGTAGCAAGATCTGACTAGCAAAACGAATCTTTAACAAAATAATTATATGCTTTTATCCCTCTATTGTGGTGTATGTATGCAATTATGGTGAAATATCTTAGATTCCCATAAAGTACTAATGAAGCTTTTTTTATGGTGCCCTTCTTTCATCCCCACCATAGCCGATAGTGCAATGGCCATGGGGGCACAACGGGAGATATAGCGGAGACTTTAATCATGACCTGAAAATATCCATTGGTCCTCACCAAATTCTTGACCCAGGGAACTCGGGTCAACTGTCGAGAGCTTGACCACATGACCATCCGTCCCAGCACTATATGGCGGTAGACAAATGGATTTACTGGTTCTGGAAATTGGGAAATCCATTCGCACTGATTTCTCGAAGCCAATTTTATTATTTAATTTTTTTAACACTTGTGTATCCCCCCATTACATTACACTATTTTAAAATGTGTCGGTCAATTCATTAATTATTTTATGGAGAAAGAAAATAGATTTCGATTCAACCTGACTGGCCATGTTTTGTCATCTTCTTTTCCTTGCAGCAGGAGCCAGTGTCCACTACATGAGTGTCTCTCGGCAGGGCCCATTAAACGTCTCGGTTTCTGCCCTCAACTACCGTTACACGGTTTGGCTTGTATGTACTCGCCAGCGAGCTCGTAATGTCGGACAGTGTTCGCTCTCCAACTCAGGCTTAATGCGGTGCTTCGACGGCTACAGCTCAGATACCCCAGAGTTCAGTAAGTGGGTCAAACCTAATGTCTTGAACTGCAGTACCGCCAATGATTTGTTCCTATCCCCCCCATCCTACCCTCGTTGTTTCTATTCCCCCATCCTACCCTCCAGTTGTTTCTATTCCCCCATCCTACCCTCCAGTTCTTTCTATATTCTAAACCTCGTCTATCTCTCTACATAGCAAATTACCCCACCACCGTTACCACCGCCATCACTACCATAAACACCACGACAACCACCAAAAACCACCACCAATACCACCACTTACATTATCACCACCTCAATTACCACCACCACCATTACCACCATCACCATTACCACAACCACAAACTTCACCACCATTACCACTACCATAAACACCACAACCATTACCACTACCAATAAACACCACCACCATAGCCACTATTATAAACACCACCACAACCACCATCATTAAAACTAAACCACAACCACCACCAATAAATGACCACCATTTCCACCACAAACATTACCACTACCACAAACACCACACCACAAACACCACCATTACCACTACCACAAACACCACCATTACCACTACCACAAACACCACACCACAAACACCACCACCATAGCCACTACCACAAACACAACCACCACAACCACCACCATTACAACTACCACAACCACCACCACAAACACCACCATTACCACCACAACCATTACCACTACCACAAACACCACCACCACAACCACCACCATTACAACTACCACAACCACCACCACAAACACCACCATTACCACCACAACCATTACCACTACCACAAACACCACCACCACAACCACCACCATTAAAACTATCACAACCACCACCACAAACACCACCATTACCACCACAACCATTACCACTACCACAAACACCACCACCACAACCACCACCATTACAACTACCACAACCACCACCACAAACACCACCATTACCAACACCACCATTAACACTACCACAAACACCACCACCACAACCACCACCATTACAACTACCACAACCACCACCACAAACACCACCATTACCACCACAACCATTACCACTACCACAAAGACCACCACCATTACCGCTACCACAAACACCCCACCACCACAACCGACACCATTACCACCACAATGTCTTAACAATGTAAACATTTAAAATACATTTTAACATATTTGTTTTTTGATTTATCTAAATTTATTATTTAATAAATTAAGAAAAATGACAGCAAGAAGAAATATTTCATTCATTTAATGATTGGATTTTTTTAAGAACATACAGGGACCAAGCTATAGCCGGGGGGGGGGGGCAGGAAATAAATTTTACTAAGTAGAGCAAACAAGCAGAGGGGCCAGACAAAAACGCAGGCTCCCCTGCCCTCTCCGCACGCTACGTGTCTGATTAGTTATGACAAATTTTGTTGGTCAAGGATAAGAAGGATGTTCTGCAATGGCAATTAAAGAAGGAGCAGTCCAAGCAATAATTCTAAAAAAAAAAGATCCAAAAAGCAGCCATTGTAAATTGCAGTTGACATAAATAAAATCTTGTCGTGAACGATTGAAATAATGTGAATTCTGAGGATTTTCGCTGAAAATGTGACAGAAATTGTTAAACATGAATATTTAGAAAAATCTGGAAAAAGCAAGCAAGTTGCACATTAGTTACTGTCTGCTGTTAGAGGTTAGGTTTGTGGGACATTTGTTGTTTGTTTAGTTAATATACTTTAATGTAATAAACTTTCAGGAAATTTAGTTTAGTTTTATTGTAACAACTTTATGACATTTTTTTTTTCAAAATGTAGGCCCCCTTGAATACGCCCATGGTCACATCTATATTCGAGTACAGCTTACGTCAAAAGAACATTTATTTTACTGGTGCAGTGGCGTAGCGAGCTTAACTCGCGCCCGGGGCACAATACTTTTTTAGCGCCCCCCCCATTTGAAAACCATATAATATTATATGTAAACTATACGTTGGAGCCCGGGACATGATGCCCCCCTTCCTCACCCCTAGCTACACCTCTGTACTGGTGCACAGTTTAAGTCACCATTTAGTGTCGACAATAGTAATAATGTTTGAGTGTCTGCTTTAAAGGGTATTATAACAATTAAACAGAGCATATGCCAATTAATGTAGTTAAGATACAATGAATATCGCATATATTTAAAATGATAACATCGGGCCTATACGTTTTCCATCTTTTTTATATTGACGGTTTTCATTAATTCTTTTGCTATGCCATGCAGGCTTTTTGTGCAACACGGTTTTATGTTTTTAAAGTAAGACACATTACATCATTATAAATAATAATAAATTTGTGCTTTGTTATTGTGTTCTTGGATATCATATTCCTACCTTTTCCGCTTAATATAATATTGGAAATAAAAAGTGTATTGTATTCTATATGTTGCTTGCAAACACTTTTAAAAATTATATTTTAGTCTTGAACTATAGCCTCACTATTGATAATTGATCGAACTTTGATTTTTTTTTAGAGTCTAGGTTAGTGACTCGAGGCAGCAACGTTTTCTTGGTTTTTGAAAGAATTAAAAGTAACATATCTGAACTGCAGGTATTGTTTGTACAAAATACCACCCATTTGAAGAATATAATGCTTTGGAAAATTTATATAAGTGGTATGTATATTTATTGACTCAAAGAAGAATGTCACATGTGTAACCATCTTTAATATGTTTGTCTGCCAATCCATCCATCCCCCTTCATCCATACAGCCATCATCCCAACACCCATCCATGCATGCATCCATCCATCTTCCCACCCAGCATCCCCCATCATCCAGACATCCTCCAACCCATCATCCCCCATCATGCAACCATCTTCCAGCCCAGCATCCATCCATCCATATTCCCACCAACCATCCATCCATCCATCCTCCCACCCACCATTCATCCATGATCCATCATCCATCCTGTAAAAATGTATATGCAACTCAACTGATTATATGAGCGAGGCCGTTAGTTATGCAGCTATTGACAATAATCTATCAGTATTGGATGAAGTGGAGAACACCCCTCCCTCCCCCTCCCCATTATTTCCGGATTGATAATGGGGAAGACATGTACACAGCCAGAGAATTATAAAACTGTATATACAAATAATTCACATAGAAACAATTTCACTAGATAGGAAGGTGGGGTGGGACAAATACTGAGAGTGATTCAAATTAATGTCTTCATTTTTATCAATGTTCAACTCTACACTTGTTATCCCACGCCCAATAGTAAATGTTTTTTTTTACCAATGTTTAACTGTGAGATATGTTAGCCATATTGAAATGTAAATAGTAAACATGTATCAAACTAGTTAAAGTAAGTGTAAAAGTCTATTAACAATTTCTCAGATATGGATGCCGATCAACTGAGCCACCAAACTACACATGGTAAGCGAACATAATGAACAATTAAATTCTGATTTTTAACAATTTGACTGTGATAAAGTTATTAAACTGCACATTACTCAGCAGCTTTTAAGATAAAAAAAATGTTTAATTAAATTACCGCTTTTGTTTTAGCTTGTATTATCACGACAGTGTCGCAACAGAAATGAGTGTGTGTGTGTGGCGTACTTTTTGGCTCGCAAATATGGCCACCATTACATAGTTTGCCCTGGTTGTTTCTGTAAACTATTTTCTATCGCTGTATACGCCAACATCTCTAGTTGCGCCGCTGTATCAATGCACGAAGATAAAAAAAAGCATAATAATCATTATTAATTATTATTTGTTCCCTATTTCCAGACTATGATCTCAAAGACAGCTATGAAGATTTCATTCTGCCCATCATCATTGTCGTGCCGACTTCTGTCCTGACCCTGCTGGTCATCATCATCTGCACCGTTCGCCGTCGTAGGAGTTCCGCGTCTCGGCGAGCGTCGTCCGCACCCAGAGCAGTCTTAGGTAACAGGGGCCGGGTCGCATCGCCCGCAGTGAGCTCCCCGCACAACGACCAGGTTGCCCTTTGGCTGACCACCATTTTGGCAAGACTGCAGCATGCGCCTGCCCCGCGCAACGGAGCGAACCCGCCCCCTTACGATGAGCCGCCGCCTTACGATTCCCTCAGTCTGACCGAGTTTCACGCCACGGATATTTCAGTGAGGACCATCTCCATTGTTCACGATGGAGTATCAGGTACAATAAAATTAATATTTGTTCTTTTAATCCCGAGCATTCTTAGCCATCTTGTCTATCAGCATGAAATGCCACCACATATGGTCTAAGGGATATAACCCTTTAAATGCTAAATCTGATCTCGACAAAAAGAGTTGCTGGACATGACTTGCGCAGTAATCATTTATATTCATATATCTACGGAATTGGCGTACTCAAATATCATGCCTGTAGGGTAGCAGATTTATCCTGCGACCTTAACAGGTATAAATTTAAAAAAAAAAGTGTATCAAGTACAATTCCCTGTCGCCTTATTTTTCTCCAACAAATGTCAGATATCCATTTAAATCTGGATATGTAAAGGTCGATAGACGAGCGCTTTACACTGCTCGACCATCCGTCCCCTAAGGGCCCATCCATTAGTTACGTCAGTAGATGTTGGCACTTTTTAGTACAGCTTTAATAAACAAAATTAATACAAATAGCATATTCAAATCAGTTCAAACAAGGCAGTGGCGTAGCGTGGACATTCGTCGCCTGGGGCCGACCGTAAATTTGCCGCCCCTCTATTTAGTTATTCTTAAAAAAATAAAGACAAAATTAAAAAAAAAAGCAACATTGGAATAAACGGCAACAGAAACAAAACAATGAAACTTTCGAAGGAGAATATGCCAACCAAGAGCGCAAAACTTTTTCACCGTTTTGCAATGTCCGGTAAAACCAATCTCTAGTCAGCCTTCTTTGTGTTGTTTATTTTGTAAAGTCCATGTCTGACTGAACAATGCTTGTTACTGTCGACTTTTCAGAGAAATCAGTATTTATATTTTGAACGACTTCAGGGCCTCTCTGTACCAACAGCAATCATGAATTACAATCTATACTTTCAGGCCATTTCCCAATATCGTTGAAATCAATATCTTCTTTTTCTTTCGGTGATGGAACTTTGGCAATCACAGAACTATTTGAATTTGAGGAGTTCGTATTAATCAAAAGTTGTGAGTCATCTGTGTCGGTCTTTTATTTGAGCTACTTCTTCGGTTGGAAAAAACATTAGTCTCTGAAGATTCTGGCAAAGCGGGCGTGCACTCCTCCAAAAGTTTCACAAACTTCAGTATCGCTCTTTCATTTTTTTTATATTCTCTACTTTTGCTTCCTTCTTATTCCAGTAGTACGCTCCACTTTATTTTACCCTTTCCATATTTGAGATTTGCTATAAAAGAGAAAAAACATAACTTTTTTTTTTTATATACAAAGTAGGAGTGACTTCGTAATCAATGCGATTAATTACAATAAATCAGTCTGAGATTGATTACTTGCTTACTGTGATCTGATTATTATTACACTATCATCAACCATCACTTGAGAAAGATGCAATAGGGTAACACTAGGGAAACACTACTCTACAATGCGCTGTAAAAAAGTCTGAAAAAAATTTCTATTGCATCACCTACTTCACCTGCTTGGCTTGAATCAGCGCGGGAGCTGTTTCAGTTTCAAATATACCTTTATACCTATATACCTATATACCTATATATCTATATACCTATATAATTATATACCTATATACCTATATATCTATATACCTATATATACCTATATATCTATATACCTATATATACCTATATACCTATATATACCTATATACCTATATACCTATATTTTTTCTTATTTAAATATCATGGTGACTACCGCCGCCCCTTTGGATTCGCTATCATGCCCCCCCTCGGAATCCCCCTAGCTACGCCACTGAAACAAGGAGATTGAGGTATGTAACCTCGATGTCGGCTGCATTTATTACACAAATGTCAAAGGCCAAATGAGCAGAAATTATGCATCAATGCATACAAATGAAACTATTGTGCAAAAAAGTGACGTCACGTGCAAGTGGTCTTGCGTTTATTTCAATTAATTTCTCATATAGTGTTTCTGAAACACTTTAAATGAATACTTCGTGTAATTGCTCACGCATGAACTCGTTTTCTTTCCACAGAATCAAATGATTCGGATCCACCCCCGCCTTATCCAGGAGTATAGCTTTCTAAATGGAGCCAGATTTAATAATATATATATATATTTATATGTACAAACATATAAATATATATATATTATTAAATCTATTACCCTCCTGGATGGGGGGCGGGATTAGTCCGAATCATTTTTGATTCTGTGGAAAAAGCGGTCCCCCGCGTGAGCGAATTATTCGACAAAGTGTTTCGAAACCTTATATGAAAATTAATTAGTGGGGCCCCCGCGCGTGAGGTACTTTTGCGTAGTTTCATTTGTGCATTGATATAATTCCCCCGTTTGGCGGTATGACGATAGGGTACGGCCGACATCAATCTCCTTGTTTCGGTGGCGTATAGGGGGCATGATAGCGAGGTCCGGGGCGGCGGTACGGTAGTCACCATGATATTTAAATAAGAAAAATATGATATATAAATATATAGGTATATATAGGTATATAGGTATATATGGGTATATAGATATAGGTATATATAGGTATATAGATATATAGGTATGTAGGTATATGAATGGGTATAGATATATAGATATAGGTATATAAGATATAAAGGTATATTTGAAACGACGCTTTCCCGCATAAGCCAAGCGGAAGTAGGTGATAAATTTTTTCAGACACACAGCACGTGCTTAAGTGAACCACAATTGATTTTATTGCATCTTTCAAGTGATGGTTGATGATGGTGTAATAATAATCAGATCACAATAAGCAAGTAATCCAATCTCAGACTGATTTATTGTAATTAATCGCAGTATTTAATCACTCCCAAATTTAAAAAAAAAAGTTATGTTTTTCTCTTTTTATGTAAATATGGAAAGGGTAAAATAGTGGAGCATACATAAGAGGGCAAATAGAGAATATAAAAAAAAATGAAAGGATGTGCTTTGGAGGAGTGCACACCCGCGGGACAATGTTTTTTTCCAACCGAAAACAGCTCAAATAAAGACCGACGATGACTCACGGCACGGTGTGAACTTCTCCAATGAGACCGACAACTTTTGAGCTTCTCAAATAAAAGACCGACACTATGATTCCACAACTTTTAATACGAGCTTCTCAAATAAAGACCGACTGTGACTCACAACTTTTGATTAATTTTCGAGAAACTCCCTCAAATTCAAATAGTTGTGTTGTAGGGATGCATCACCAAAGAAGAAGATATTATTTGTATTGAAGTAATACAGTATAGATTGTAATTCATGATTGCTGTTACAGAGAAGACCTAATCGTTCAAAACAAATACTGATTTCTCTGAAAAGTCGGTAGTAACAAGCATTGATCGAACATGAACAAAATAAACAACACAAGAAACGACTAGAGGACGTACAAAACAGTGAAAAAGTTTTACTTTGGCATGATTCTCACTTCGAAGAGATTGCCGTTTGTCTTTATTTTTTAGGGATAACTTTAAATAGAGGGGCGGCTGCGGTCGGCCCCGAGGCGACGAATGTTGCACTTTACACCACTACCTGTTTAGACACTTTGATTTGAGTATGCTATTTGTAGTAATTTATTTATTAAAGCTGTACTAAAAAGGTGCCAACTATCCTACTGACGGAGCCCTTAGAAATCGGCAATGTAAAGCGCTCGTCTATCGACCTTTATATCGAATTTAAATAATGGATATCTAATATTTGTTGGAAATAAAAAAACGGAGAGTAGTACTTGATACGCTTTTTTAAATTTATACCTGTTAAGGTCGCAGGATAAATGCTGCTACCCCTACAAGGCATGATGCATTCCGTAGATATATGAATATAAATGATTGCAAGTCTCTCAACAACTTTTTGTGGTCATTTAGCGACAAAGGTTATATCCACGCCGACATATGTGGTGGCGTGTAACAAGATAGCTAAAGTTAAAAGAACAAATATTAATTTTTATTGTACCCATCGTGAGACAATAATTCTCACTGAAAATAATACGGCGTAAATCAATCAGACTGAAGGCAACTTTTGGCGCTCGTAGAGGCAGGTTCGCTCCGTTACGCAGAGACTAGTACGTAGTGGTCAGCCAAAACGGCCGCGCGAAACCCCTGATAAGACTAACTTCTGGAGTGCGAGACGACACTGCCGAGACGGACGAGACTCCTACGACGAGCAAGCTGTTTTGAGTGATAACCGTTCAAGTGCGAGTCCTGTTTTTTTTTGTGATAAATCTTCATAGCTATCTTTGGATATCTGAAATAGGAAACAAATAATAATTAATAATTATTATGCTTTTTTATGCCGTGCATTGATACAGCGGCTTTTTTTTTAAATAGAGATGTTGTATAGTTTACAGAAACAACCAGAATGTAATGGTGGCCATATTTACTGACCAAAATACGCCGCACACACGCACTCGACTGCATTTACTATTTGAAAGCGCAAAAACAAAAGCAGTAATTTGAAACATTTTTTGGGCTCTCTTAAGTCTGCTTTGCGCTGTAATATTTAGTTTATCTTTTATATCACAGTCAAATTGTTAAAAAATCAGAATTTAATAATTGTTCATTATAATGTAGTTTGTGGCTCAATGACGGCGTATGCGATTTTTACACTTACTTTAACTAGTTTGACATGTTTACTATTTACATTTCAATATAGCTAACATATCTCACAGTTAAACATTGGTAAAAAAAAACACTATTGGAGGAGCGTGGGAACAACAAGTGTAGAGAACATTGATAAAAATGAAGACGTCTGAATGCCTATCTATTATGTGATTTGTATATACAGACATAATTCACCTGGCTGTAACCGTATACATCAATCGAATATGGGAGAAGGTGTTCTCCATATTATTGTCAACTGCATAACCAACAGCACACCATCTATAATCATTGAGTTTACGCCATTTTACAGGATAGATGATAGATAGATGAAATGGTGGAATAAAGGAGAATGGATGAATGATTTAATTGAAGATTAATGGATGGATGGATAACAGACAGAGACTGAGTACATATTGAAAGATGATGGGTTGGAAAGAATAATGCAGATAAGAAGATGGATACATGGATGAAGTGACAAGGATGATAATATAGGATGAGTCGTGGATTAACAGACAAACTATGTATTATTCTTCATTTTGAGTCAATAAATATACATTATTATGATGTGGTATTTTGCTGGAAACAACTACCTGCGGATTCAGATATGTTACTTTAACTAACCAAGAAGAAACGTTGCTGCCCTCAGTCACTAGCCTAGACTCTAAAAAAAAATCAAAGTTCGAGCTATGGACAAATATAATTTTTAAAAGTGTTTGCAAAGCAACATATAGAAATAATACACTTTTATTTCAATATTATATTAAGCGGAAAAGAAAAGTTTAAGTGATATCAAGAACACAATAATAAGCACAAATTTATTATTATTATAATGATGTAATATGTCTTACTAAAAATAAAACCGTGTTACAAAAAGCCTGCAGTAACTTTTTTATAACAAAGAATTAATGAAAACCGTCAGTATAAAAAGATGGAAAACGTAGGCCGATATTAAATATATGCGATATTCATTATCTTAACTACATTAATTAATATGCTCTGTTTAATTGTTATAATACCTTTAAAAACGACACTCAAACGATATTACCTATTGTCGACACTAAATATTTGACTTAAACTGTGCGCAATTGTAGCTAGGAGAAACATCTCGAATACAACGCTAGTTACATATAATATTATATGGTTTTCAAATGGAAATATGTGCCCAGGCACATAATGCGCTTCCTTTATACCACCAGTAAAATAAATGTTCTTTTGATAGCTACTCGAAAGTATAGATGTGACCATGGAAAATAGATTCTACATTTTGAAAAAAAAATGTCATAAAAGTGATAATAAAACTAGTGAATTTCTGAAAGTTACATTAAAAGTATATTAACTAAACAAACAACAAAATGTCCACAAACCTAACCTCTAACAACAGACAGTAACTTTGTATTGCAACTAAACCCCACAGATTTTCTAAATATTTCATGTTTGGCAATTTCTGTCACATTTTCAACGAAAAATCCTCAGAATTCACATTGTCTTTCAATCGTTCACGACAGATTTTATTTATGTCAACTGCAATTTAATGGCCTTTGGATCTTTTTTAAATTATTGCTTGGACTTCTCCTTCTTTAATTGCCATTACTTAGAACGTATGCTTATCCTTGACCAACAAAATTTGTCATAACTAATCAATTTACATGAAAAACATACGGAAGCCTGCGTTTTATGCGATACTTGTTTTGCTCTACTTAGTAAAATTTATTTCTGCCCCGGCTATAGCTGAGTCCCCTGTAATGTTTAACTTAAAAATCAATCATAAATGTGGTATTTCTTCTTGCTGTCATTTTCTTAGTTTATTAAATAATAAATTTAGATAAATCAAAAAACAAATATGTTAAAATGTATTTTAAATGTTTATTGTTAAAGACATTGTGTGGTAATGTTGTCGATGTGAATTATTGGCGGGTGGTAATTATTAATGGTGGTGTTCTGGTGATAGTTACAATGGTGAGTGGTGTGGTAATTGGTGTTTGTGTGAAATTAATAGTGGTGTTGTAATATAATAATATAGTATTAATTTATAATAGTATAATATAATGGATTTGTAGTAATTAACTATATTTAGTGGGGTATTTATTAATTAATATTATGATAAGATTGGGTAACGAATTAATAATAATAATTAATTTAATAATAATGACTAATAATGGGTAATGGGGTAGTGAGTATTTGTAATTAATAATTTAATAACGAATAATAATAGTAGTAATTTATTAATTAATTATATTTATTAATAATTAATATATTAGTATTTAATAATTATGGTGATTTAATATTAAAATTAATAGTAATTATTTATATTATTTAATTAATAATAATTAATCCCCCGGTAGTATTTATTTATTTATTAGGGTAATGTTTGTATGGAAGGTGAGTAGTCATTATTGGTGGTAATTTAATGGTAATTTTAATATTAGTGGTTTGTGGTGGGTATTTAAATAATAGTAATATAAGTAGTAGTATTTAATAATAAATGGTATGAATTTAATAATGTTTATATTAGTGGTAATAATTAATTTGTAGTTGTGGTATGGTGATAATTAGTAATAGTGTGTGTAATTAGTGGTGATATGTAAGTGGTGGTATTGGTGGTAATTTTTAATTAGTTGTCGTAATTGTTTATAGTAGTGATAACGGTATGTAACTATTATTGAAAGTATTACTACTCCTTTAGAGAGGCGAACAGGTAGAATATAGAAAAAATTGGAAAGTAGAATGGGGTCTCGCTAACTGGAGGAGTAGAGATGGGAATAGAAGCTGGATAGGAACAAATCATTGGCGGTACTGCAGTTCAAATTTGACCCTTGCGAAGCTCGCAAGAATTATCTGGACTGTAGCCGTCGAAGCACCACATCGAAACGACACTGACGTGACTTTCACTAGCAGCTACATACAAATAAACAAATAATGCAACCGAGTTGAAATTTAAAACTAGACGATTTAATAGGCCTGCCGAGATTACTCATATTAGTGGACACTAACTCTATACAGGAAAAGAAGATGATGGCCAATCGATTGAATAAATCTATTTTCTTTCTAAATAAATTAATGAATTGACCGACACATTTTAAAATAGTGTAATGTAATGGAGGATACTACAAGTGTTAAAAAAAATTAAATAATAAAATTGGCTTCGAGAAATCGTGCGAATGGATTTCCCAATTTCCAATTGTAAATCATTTGTCTACCGCCATAGGGATGATTAAATGGTCAAGCTCTCGGCAATTGACCACTGGAGTCAGAATTTGGTGAGGACCAATGGATATTTTTCAGGTCATGATTAAAGAGGTCTCCGCTATATCTCCATTGTGCCCCGGCCCATTGCACTATCGGCATAGTGAGATGAAAGAAGAGCACCATAAAGCTTCATTATTTATGGGAATCTAGATGTTCTATAATTATGCATACCACAATAGAGGATAAAAAGCATATAATTATTTTGTTAAAGATTCGTTTTGAGTCAGATCTTGCTACTTTGTCTCTTTAAGACAATAAACTACATTCTGATAACAAGCAGATTGCTTGGTTCGTTGTTACTCCTCGTGGTACTCCTCATGGTTATAAATGGTATACTCGTGGTACTACTCATGGTACTCACTCTAGTATTTTCCTCATGGTACTAGTGGTATTATAGTGGTGTTCTAGAATCTGCGGGATTTAATGTTAGACTGTTTTCTGTGGGGAAACAACTTCATTTGCCCATTAAGTTTATTTATGTTAATTATCTATTTACATTTTAAAAAATGAAAGTGTAAATAAACTTAGTTTATAGGACACAACACTTCTCTTTCTTCTCCCCAAAATTAGATTTACTAAAGCGAAAATGACAGTCACACACACATATATATATATATATACATATATATATATGCATATATATGACTATATATTCTGCTATATTTTAAGTACACTTTTTTATAGCATTGTATATTTCTTGACCAGTATTAATCTGGAAAAGTGTTATCATCTTTGTTTACTGCACTAACTTATAGCTGAAAGTCTAGCACAACCCATATACATTGCACATAACTGAAGTCTATACCAATATATACATTATACATGGCGAAAGTCTAGCACAAAACTATAAAATTTACTACATACATGACCTGCCTGACCCAATCCTTATATAATATTTAATTACAATAAGTGAATTTTAAATTCCAAGGTTAGATTTATTTGCCAAAAAAATAAAGATTTACAGATAAGACAGGCACGCATGAAACAGGCACACATAAATACGGGCAAACATCAAACGGGATATATTAACTATGGCTACACGTGACATTCTCTTCATGAAGTCAATAAATAAAAACGTACCACTAATACTGCATTTTCCAAAAAATTATATGCTTGAAAATGGGTGGTATTTAATGTAAACGCAACACCTGCAATTCAGATAGGTTACTTTAATTCTTTCAAAAACCAAGAAAACGTGCTGCCACGAGTTTCAAGCCTGGATGTAAAAAAGAAAACAAAGTTCAAACAATTATCAATATTGAGACTATAGTTCAATACAAATACCAAAAAGTGCTTGCGAAGCAACATATAAGATACAATTGACAATTTTTTTCAATATTAGAACGGGAGAAAAAACTGTGATGCAAAGTGACTGTGATATAAGATGTAAATATAGAATTGACTGTAATTAGGTTGTACTTGAATATAGAAAGTGACTGTAATAACTACACTTGGAAAATAAAAGTATACTTGGAAAATTTGACTATGGCGCTGCACAAGCCCAAGCTGCACTGGAAAATAAAAGTGACTGTAATGAAAAAACTGCACTGGAAAAGATAAAAAAAGTGACAACAAATAAAAGTGACTTTAATGATATAGCTGCACTTAAGAAAGATAAAGTGACTGTGATGCTTAGGAATACAAATGACTGTTGTAAGAATAGTGGTGATAGTAATTAATTGTAATGAAATTATTAATTAGTAATTATATAATAATTTAATGATAATAATAATTGGTAATTAATTAACTAGGTAGGGAATAATAATAACTATTTGAAACAATGAGTGATTTTAATGGTAGTATTAATAGTAATATTAATTAATTGAGTGAAATTGTAATTATTATCATTTGGTAATAGTGGTGGTTGTGCTGGATGATGACTAATAGTAGTGAGTGGCAATAGTGATAATAGTGGTATTGTAGATAATGGTGTAGTTAACATTCCCCCTAATGCTGATGGAGCCAAACCTGTGAATTTATAATTTATAAACAGCCTGAGAAATAGGAGTTGGCGTTATAAAAATGGTTGTCTGCATTCCAGTTCTAGACATCAGGGTTGACCTACTTCATCAGTCTTGCCATATCTGAGCTGAAGCTGTCGAAGCACCTCATTAAGCCTGAAATGGATGGTAAACAATGGCATGCCCGACATTACGAGTTCTCTGGCGAGTACAGATAAGCAAACCGTAGCTGCGTTGAGGGCAGAAACCGAGACGTTAAAATGGGCCACAAAGAGAGACACTCATGTAGTAGACACTAGCTCCTGCTGCAAGGAAAGAAGATGACAAAACATGGCCAGTCAGGTCAATCGAATCTTATTTTCTTTGGGGGGGGGTCCATACAATAATTAATGAATTGACCGACACATTTAAAAATAGTGTAATGTAATGGAGGATACACATGTGTTCAAACATTGTAAAATAGCATCGGCTCGAGAAATTAGTGCGAATGGATCTCCCGAGTAAATCAATCTACCGCCATATAGTGCAGGGACGGATGGTCATGTGGTCAAGCTCCTGACTGTCGACCTGAATTTCCCTGGGTCAAGTATTTGGTGAGGATATTTTGAGACATTAAAGTCCCCCGCTATGTCTCCAAATGAGTCCGATACAATTTCACTTTATCGACTATGTTAAAGGGATGCAGAAGGCATCAAAAAACTAGGTGTAACTAGACTTTTTTTTGTTTTATATGATCTCATCCTCAAAGGACTTCCAACAAGAGTAATAAAGCCTAGAGTTTTGAAACTTTATGCGTTTACATTTATTTATTTATTTATTAAAGTTTCGTTTCGCTGCTCATTTAATACAAACATTATTATAATATGACTCTGTTTTGTAATATACTTCACATTCTGATAATAAAGCGAGCATTACTTAGTTCATGGGTAGTACCCTTTGTGGAGCATTGGAGCGGTGGATCTAGAATTTGCCGAAAGTTAATGTTAGAATACCAATGAGAAGAAAAAACAATAGATTTATAACTTAATATATATATAGATATACTAGCACCAAGTACCGGGTTTAAAATAAGATTTTCTGTTTACCTTCTGTTTTCTCCCTCTCCCCCTTCCTCTCTCTCCTCCACTCTCTCCCACCCTCCGTCTCCCTCACTCGTTCATCTCCCTCTTTTTCATACTCTCTCCCCCTGTCCATCCTCCTCTTCCTCCGTCCCTCTCTCCCTCCTGCCCCCTCTCTCTCTATCTCTCCCTCCCATTTCTCAATCTCTCCCTCTGTACGTAGGAAAGTGGCATAATTCGGCACCCTGTGGCCCTGAATTAATCGTATTTGAAAATCCAGTTATTAAGTGATTAGGAAGAATTTTCGCCATTCCCCGAGTAGGTGAACAAACAGAAACTGCTCCTAACACATTAAAAAATATTGTACAAAAATGAAATATAAACTACTAGTTGCAAGTATGCCAATCACAGTTAACTCTTTTCAATGTGATGATATTATTATACATGCAGCTATATTCAATGAACTGATCGTGATATTGATTATAAATTGCACTTACGGTGAGTCAATTGTGATATGTCTGAAAAGTGTCTGTGTCAATAATTAAATTATATGAAAGAAAATAATGAGGATTATTTAAATCTTTAACCAATCATAAAAATAATATATATATATATATATATATATATATATATATATATATATGTGTGAGGAAACCGTGGATCATGTGTGCTTTTGGGGGTGTCCCGGCGGACCACAGGTTGGACTAATTGGGTAGCGAGAATCGTGAGCTATGTGATAGCTAATTAAAGGCGGCGGGATCAGAGAGAGGACAAGAGAGAGAGAGAGAGGAGAAGGGCGGGACGGAAAACAGAAAATTTAGGAGAAAATAGAGACGGAGAGAAAGCAGAAAATTTAAGAGAGGAGGGGGATAGAGAGAGAGATAGAGAGAGAAGGGCAAAACTTAGAGAGAGAATAAAAAGAGAGAGAGAGAGAGGTAGGAGAAAGGGATAGAGAAGGAGCTAGGAGAAAGAGAGAAACTAGAAAACTAGAGAAGAGGTGAGAGAGGGGAGAGAGGGAAACTAAGAAAGAGACAGAGAGGAGCTAGGGCTTAGAGAGAGGAAGTAAAGAGAGAAAGAGAGGTAGAGAGAAAGGGATAGAGAGAGCTAGAGAAAGAGACGGAGGCTAGAGGAGAGGCTGGGAGAGACTAGAGAGCAGAGAGAGAAAGAGAAGAGAAGACTGAAAGAGGAAGCTAGAGAGCTAGAGGAGAGAGAGAGAGAGGAAGAGTGTACTTTGTCTGAGCATTGTCTTGATGTCAACAATATCATTACAGAGAATGATGCCATTAAACTGATGAAGAAGAAAATGCCCCACCCGAAAGTAAGGTTGTGTACATTTAAAGGCTCTCTTTGCACTGTTTGCTATGGCGTAAGCGTTATCACATATGTCTGATACATCCGCCTATCGTAACCCGCCGACCAGGCAATAGGACGATCCATTCTGACATTTCCCCCGTGGAAAATAGGCTCTGGAACATCCGTTTACTAAAAGAAATTAGATGTTCAAAAATATAAAGCTCATATGTGTCCCAGGACTTGATAACAGCAACAGCAAGTGATGCGGCCTCCATCGTTAGACCTGACCCCATTAATATAATTACAAAAATAGTAACTTTCAGGCCCCTGTTTAAATTTCGGGCCCCTGAACAAGGTCACGCCCCCCCGTATGGCTGACAATAACTTAAAAATTCCTGATTGGCCAGCTCAGTCAGGCCCCTAAATCTCGCCACAAACTCACCGGGCTCCTAATTTCTCTCGGTGGCATAATGCCCATGGCTTAGTAGGCTAAAGTGCCCCATGCGGAGCTTTTATTTTGGCCAATATCAAAAAGAAGGCCATCTGAGCACTTAACATCTGGAATCGTCTGTGGTGGGAGGGCGGGAGAAGTGTAATATGCATTAGCAAATTTAACCGGAATTCCAGCCTGGTAAAGTCACAGCAAATGTCCGGTTACAAGTCTCCGTCGTGTCATTACGCCTGGTCGTCTTCAGATATCAACATGAAGACAAAAAATGATAACGATGTTTCATACCTTAGCTCAACATTTTAAACATTATCAGGAGACACAGCAAGCAAGATAAATAAGTAAAAAAGAGGAGAACGTGTTTTTGTGTGTCCAAGTGATTTTTTCGTGGCGAAGTTGTTATTTTTGAATAATGACTGTGGTCAATGTCAAAAAATATTATCTTTGAAAAAAGAAAAACTAGAATAAGGGTCGTCTTATCTCATTGGTCGGCCCGGGGGTTACCCCGGCGGAGTGGGGTTACTAATATAATAGAATGGCGCATTGTTAACTTTTTACTTCCTTTGACAAGGGTGGTCATGTAGGTACGCGCGAACGACTCCGGGGAATAGGAGATGGGGGCGGGAAATGGTCCCGTTGTCGGTAAACTTTGACCGCTGACTCCATTGTCTTCATTGAACAACGAAAACAAATTTTGACTTTATAAGAGTGTTGACTTATATCGCATGGCGACTAATGATATTCGACTCAATGAAATGACTGGGCTGGCACGGAGACGTCACTTCAGGCCAAGGGCTAGATGAAGGGGAGCGGGAAGTGGCGGATTAACGATCCCCGGTAAAAAAAAATGATTTTTTGAATGAATGATTAAAACAAAACACGTCCTGTTAGCTAAGGAATAATGATGCTGGTACAATGGCACTTGATTTTGAACATTCCTTAGAGTATACATATTTGTTGTTATTCTAATAATGAAAAAGCACTACCATATTTCACTACTAAAAATAACAACAATCAAACTTGAAACAGGGTTTTGTTTGTCAATACATCTTTGTTGATCTGTTGTGATGGGGAAAAAATGAGAATGGAGATTAAGAAGCATAAAAGAAAATGATGTTTTCTGTTTGAACGTTTCATTCCTGATTAAAATTTGAAATAGACATTAAGTCAACTATTTAATGGAATTATTGTCTTCAAACAGGAACTTGGTTTTATGCTATATACAAGTCGCTATTATGACAGTCGCTGTCTTGACAGTCACTGTTTTGACAGTCACATTTTTATTCACATTCGCTGTTTTGACAGTCTCAGTTTTGACTGACATTCGCTGTTTTGACAGTCGCTGTTTGACAGTCATGTTTTGACTGACAGTCGCTGTTTTGGTAGTCGCTGTTTTGACATTCGCTGTTTTGACATTTGACAGTCGCTGTTTAACTGACGGTCACTGTTTTGGTAGTCATGATCCCAGTCGCTGTTTTGACTGACAGTCGCTGGCGTAGTCGCTGTTTTGACAGTCGCTGTTTTGACGACAGTCGCTGTTTTGACCTGGTCGCTGTTTTGACTGACGGTCATGTTGCTGACGAAGAGTCATATTATGACAGTAGCTGATTTGACAGTAGCTGTTGACAGTCGCTGTTTTGACAGTCATGCTGACAGTAAAGGGTGAAAGCATGACAGTAGCTGTTTAGATTTTTGACTGTAAAAATTGAGTAATGCCACCCTTGGTGTGTCTCTGTTTTTACTCTGGCAATTTTTTTATCTCCTTTCCTTATTTTCAAGATTCAACGTTTCCCCCCCCCCCGCCAGATCAAGTGCCTGGTTGGCCTAGAAGGTTTCTTACCGAAATTGAACCTGCCATTGCAACCAAATAAAAAAATAAAACACATCTTTGTGATATCTTTTTTCGTCAGTTCAACTGAAGATGAATCAGCTGATGATGAGATCAACTGTTAATTAGTTCAGCTGATGATGAGATCAACTTGTGTGGAGATTAACTGATGACGAGATCAACTGAAGATGAGATCAACTGATGATGAATCAACTGTTATAAGATCAACTGAAAAGATGAGATCAACTGAGTATGATATCAACTGATGATGAATCAACTGATTATTTTATCAACTGAAGATGAGATCAACTGAAGATGAGATCAACTGATGATGCGTGATCAGCAGCGCGCAAATGAGATCAACTGAAAATGAATCGAACTGATGATGGGTCAACATTTTGGTCGGCTGATGATGAGATCAGCTGTTGGTGAGATCTTTTTATTTTTGGTGTGTGATCAACAATGATAATGATCGAAAAACTGATTATGAGATCGGGGGGGATACAGGGCAGTCATGTCAAACAAGTCAAAAAAATTTAAGACATACGAAAATCAGAATTTTCAGAAAGCCCCTAGCCCCTGTACATGGTATTATAATAAAAATAATATAGGTTTTATGGATATGGACTTCAATGGAAAAAAAATTCATGTAAAAAATTGAGGGCAAAGATAATTCTACTAAGTGATAAGCTAAATTCTTGTGATTCTAAATGTTGATCTATAAAACTGGTATCATTATGGCTGGTAGTAAAATTAATTTTAAAATATTGAAAAAATTTAAACTAAAATAAAATGATACATTTTACAA